>CATIWC010002038.1:7500-87500 GCA_948472305.1 Vicia faba | reverse complement strand
AATTACGCAAAATTTGCGTAGCATATTTGATGTCAAAACTGCGCAAGATACTACGATCGTACTATAAGATGGTTCAGCGTATCGCAGTTTTAGATAAACTTTTGATGTCAAAACTGCGCAAGATACTAAGATCGTACTATAATATGGTTCAGCGTATCGCAGTTTTAGATAAACTTGAGAGACGAGGAAGAGCTCGATTTAATAAGCTGGTTGAATTCATCGAGCAAATAAATGTATTTTCTTATATGGTACTATTCGACATTGTATTGCGAATCAGAGCGCACTATGGAAACAGTGATTATTTGCATTTTGTATTGAAATATATTCGGAATAGAATAATATCTTCTAAAGTAAATTTATATTACGTTCGCCACCAAGGTCTTATAGTTTTGTATATTTTCTTTATACAGCTCTATGTGTATATCTTAGTGGAATATACAATCATTTTTTATACTTTTCTAGCTACTTTTGGACGGTCTCTGACCTACCGAAACATGTTTCTCTATCTCGGAATTACTTATTTCCTATTTGATACCTATGTATCGGGGATCTATAGAGTCTATCAAGAGTTATCAAAATATGTGACGTTTTCTTATATAATTATCACTATTGAATATTATGTAATGATAACCATCACTAGCAATAGATTTCTACCTCTACTTATGGTGACATTTTATCTCTTGTATTTTTTATTGAGAAAGTAAAGTACTAGATATATAAGAGATAGAGAAATCGGCTAGATAGATAAGAGATAGATAAATCGGGATGTGATTTTTAAATTTGGTTCGATCTAATCTTTCCTATTTTTTCGAATAGGAAAGATTCTATACTAAACTAAAAAAAATAGAATCTTACTATATGATATATGAATTCAAATTCTTGTTTATCAAATAAGTTTTTTATGGATCAAAAAATATTTGAGAAATTATGAATTATTAGAGAAATGAAAAAAATAGTATTCTAGGTAACTGGTAATTCAAATAATTGAGATCCGTATCTTAAAATTATTCCGATTGTGATTATATGTTATATACTAGAATATCAAAGAAATATAGAATATTCTATATTTCTTTGATATTCTAGTATTTATTTGATTAGATTATGATATAGTAATTGTGTTATGAAGAGCTAATAGTAAATAGTAAATAGTTAATAACTAGGATCCCGGTAGTTTAGGAAAGAATTCTGAGAAATGCACAATTTGTGTTCTGAGAGCCCGCTTAGCTCAGAGGTTAGAGCATCGCATTTGTAATGCGATGGTCATCGGTTCGATTCCGATAGCCGGCTTTTTTCTCTCTATTTTTTTTTTTTCATTTTTGACAGAAGGGATAATCTCTTTTTTTTTTAGGAAAAAAAAAGAATAGGGTGTTCCTTTTCTGTAGAACAAATCAAGAAAATAACCGCCTTTTTTTTATTTATATAGATATACAATAGAATTAAATTCGGATCCTGATAGAATCTTTCCAATTCTTCTTTGTACTACACTATATTTAGAATATTTTTTGTCATTTAGTTTAGTTTTAATTTTTCTTTATGAAATTTTCCATTTAACAAAAAAGGAGTGTTTATGTCACGTTACAGAGGGCCTCGTTTGAAAAAAATACGCCGTCTGGGGGCTTTACCAGGACTAACCAGTAAACAGCTTCCAGTTGGAAGCGAACAATCGCGCTCCAGTGAAAAAAGGGAAAAAAGGGAAAAAAGGGAAAAATCTTACTATTCTATTCGTTTAGAAGAAAAACAAAAATTGCGTTTTCATTATGGTCTTCCAGAACGCCAATTGCTGAAATATGTTCGTATCGCTGGAAAAGCGAAAGGGTCAACCGGTCAAGTTTTACTTCAATTACTTGAAATGCGTTTGGATAACATACTTTTTCGATTGGGTATGGCTGTGACTATTCCTCAAGCCCGTCAATTAGTTAACCACAGACATGTTTTAGTTAATGGTCGTATAGTAAATATACCAAGTTATCGTTGTAAACCTGAAGATATTATTACAGCCAAGGATGAACAAAAATCTAGAACTCTGATTCAAAATTCTCTTCAATCAGCCCCCCGCGAAAAATTGCCAACCCATTTGACTCTTGATCCATCCCAATATAAAGGATTAGTCAATCAAATAATAGATAGTCAATGGGTTGGTTTGAAAATTAAGGAATTGCTGGTTGTAGAATATTATTCTCGTCAGACTAAAACCTAGTTCAAATAACAAGAATTTTGATCCGAGTATTTTCCCCCATTCGTGTATAGAAGTGGGTATAGGAAAATTGTTATTCCTTGCCCACTTTATCCACAATTTTCTATATTACATAAACAAAAATCTTATCTATTATTATTTCAAACATTGAGGTCAGTAACATTGATGAACTTGGTAAGGGTGCGGAAAGAGAGGGATTCGAACCCTCGGTAAACAAAAAGCCTACATAGCAGTTCCAATGCTACGCCTTGAACCACTCGGCCATCTCTCCTACATAATGATTATGCCCCTAAACCGAGTGAATAGTGAGGCATTTATATCCCATTTGCGTACGCGCACACAATCAATTGAAACTAAAAAAATAGAAATAGAAAGAATTTTTTTTTTTTTTGAAAAAAAAACCTACTTCAAGGCCTACCGTAGAATAAAGTAATTTGATTAAGAAGTCCATTTTTACGTTATTTCGTACTGTATTGTACAATTCCTCTGTTTGGGGAATTATTTTATCATGCTAAAATTTTAGAATGGATTGCTACCTATGACTAGATCTCGGATAAATGGAAATTTTATTGATAAGACCTTTACCATTGTAGCCAATATCTTATTACGAATAATTCCGACAACTTCTGGAGAAAAAGAGGCATTCACTTATTACAGAGATGGTGCGATTTGATTATTATTATTCTTTTTTTTTACCGATCTCAGTCTTAGGAGAAAGATACATTCTTCAGAGAGAAATAAAAAAATTTTGAAAAAAAACCTACGCTTGCTGAAGGTGAAGTTTGGAAATAAAACGATTAATCCCTTCTGTCGTGTATTCCCGATTAATGCATCCTCAATATGCTTCAATTTTAGTATAGTATTAAGCGAAAGGTTATACCTATTTATACCTATGTATGGGGTTAGGTTAATCCTACTCCACTAGTACCAATAGGCGGCATGGGGGAAGAAGCACTACGCTAGGGAATCAACAACAGGAGAAAACTTTGTAAAAAAAATCCTTCCTTTCTTATCGGGATCGGGACTAACTAGAATGGTTGGGACAATAAACATCCATCTCGTTCGTATTTTGGATACCCATATAACCATCGAAGACTGTTGAAGTGACTAATTCCGGGAAATGAAGCGGCGTTGAGGACAAATAAATTGTTGAAGTTACTATATTATCCAGTAATAACTTACTAAATGTTAATAAAAGATCCTTTACAGAAAGGTTGGCTAGAGATTTCGTGTAAAAACACTAGTCCCGCTCAGTTGATAATGAGAATATTGCAATCTTTTTTGATTGGATTCCATGGATGTTTATCATTATCCACATAAAGGAGGAGCCGTATGAGATGAAAATCTCACGTACGGTTCTGGAACGGAGATTCTTTGAACCGAATGACGACCGTAACGGATGTCGGCTCAATCTGAAGGAAATTATGCGGAAGCTTTACAGAATTATTATGAGGCTATGCGACTGGAAATTGATCCCTATGATCGAAGTTATATACTTTATAACATAGGTCTTATCCACACAAGTAACGGAGAACATACAAAAGCTTTGGAATACTATTTTCGGGCACTCGAACGAAACCCTTTCTTACCTCAAGCTTTTAACAATATGGCCGTGATCTGTCATTACGTGCGACTATCTCCACTATAGAAAGAAAAAAGAAAAGAACCTCCACTAATAGTAAGAAATACTAGACAAAAAAAGAAAAATAGGCTTTCTACATATATATCCGTTCGAAACAACGCTTTTTATGAGCTGTAGCAAAGAAAGAAACTTCATAGAAGTAAAAATCTGAAGAAATAGAATATATATGCCTAGATACTTTTTTCTATGGATAAAAGATCTAATTGATAGAGGAAGCACCGTAAAGATCAATTCACAAGGTTTTTGGCCGATACAACAAGAACTGCTTACTTATATGATGATAGATTAGGAATCGACTTATGTAATAAAGTGGATCCCCTAAGGTTTTGAGCAGCGGTGTAGTATCAGATCCCAAAGAGAGTAACTCTTTTCTTATGAAGAAAAGTCTTTCTCAAGGATTCTATAGAAATATATATATCATATATGAAATATATGAAATGATATATGAAATCGAGATAGTTACCTTTCAGAAAATTCGAATAAGAACGTTAGTGTGAATGTCGATGCTTTATTCTTCAGAAGGTAGGAAAAAAGATAAAACTAAAAACAAAGGGTTAAATTGAATTATTAATCCAAATTCAAGTTTAAAACTCATGTAATTAACCTCTTTTCTTGTTATTAACTCCAGAAAAAATAGAAGATCAAAAGAATTGACTGTTGAGCCGTATGAGTCAGGAAACTCTCAAGTACGGTTCTAAGGGAAGGATTTTACTCACCTATTCCGACCGCGGAGAACAGGCCATTCGACAGGGAGATTCTGAAATTTCAGAATCTTGGTTTGATCAAGCTGCTGAATATTGGAAACAAGCTATAGCCCTTACCCCTGGTAATTATATTGAGGCACAGAATTGGTTGAAGATCACAGGGCGTTTTGAATAAGAACAGTCTTTTTATTATTTTATTTTTTTTATTCGAATTCTAATATTATTCTCTATATTTTATTCTTTAATAGAGAATAAAATATAGAGAGAATCCATTATATATATTGAATTTTTTATAGTTTATTGCCCCCATCAGTCAAATAAAAGGGTCCGTTGAGCACCTCACTGCTATGTCATAATAGATCCGAACACTTGCCCTGGATTAACTTCCGGATCATAATTGTTCTAGTGAATAACTAAAGAAAATATAGAATAGATATATGGGAGATAGAAGAGAAAGATATTCAATATAAACATCTCTCATAAGTTCATTAATTATGTTTTCTGTTGGCGGGTCTCTTTGTATGTGTTGTCCGGAAAGAGGAGGACTCAATGATTATTCGTTCGCCGGAACCAAAAGTCAAAATTTTGGTAGATCCAGAAGTCAAAATTTTGGTAGATAGGGATCCCATAAAAACTTCTTTCGAGCAATGGGCAAAACCTGGTCATTTCTCAAGAACAATAGCTAAGGGACCTGATACTACTACTTGGATCTGGAACCTACATGCTGATGCTCATGATTTCGATAGCCATACTAGTGATTTAGAGGAAATTTCCCGAAAAGTATTTAGTGCTCATTTCGGCCAACTCTCCATTATCTTTCTTTGGCTGAGTGGCATGTATTTCCATGGTGCTCGTTTTTCCAATTATGAAGCTTGGCTAAATGATCCTACTCACATTCGACCTAGTGCCCAGGTGGTTTGGCCAATAGTGGGCCAAGAAATATTGAATGGTGATGTAGGCGGAGGTTTCCGCGGAATACAAATAACCTCTGGTTTTTTTCAGATTTGGCGAGCATCTGGAATAACTAGTGAATTACAACTCTATTGTACTGCAATTGGTGCGTTGGTCTTTGCAGCCTTAATGCTTTTTGCTGGTTGGTTTCATTATCACAAAGCTGCTCCAAAATTGGCTTGGTTTCAAGATGTAGAATCCATGTTGAATCACCATTTGGCAGGTCTACTAGGACTTGGGTCTCTTTCTTGGGCGGGGCATCAAGTACATGTATCTTTACCAATTAACCAATTTCTAAATGCTGGAGTAGATCCCAAAGAGATCCCACTTCCTCATGAATTTATCTTGAATCGGGATCTTTTGGCTCAACTTTATCCAAGTTTTGCTGAGGGAGCAACCCCATTTTTTACCTTGAATTGGTCAAAATACGCGGACTTTCTTACTTTTCGTGGAGGCGCGGACTTTCTTACTTTTCGCTGGAGGATTAGACCCACTAACTGGTGGTCTATGGCTGACTGATATTGCACATCATCATTTAGCTATTGCAATTCTTTTTCTCATTGCTGGTCATATGTATCGAACTAACTGGGGTATTGGTCATGGTATAAAAGATATTTTAGAAGCCCATAAAGGTCCATTTACAGGCCAGGGTCATAAAGGTCTATATTAGATCCTAACAACGTCATGGCATGCTCAATTATCTATTAACCTAGCTATGTTAGGCTCTTTGACCATTATTGTAGCTCACCATATGTATGCTATGCCTCCTTATCCATACCTAGCTACTGACTATGGTACACAACTGTCATTGTTCACACATCACATGTGGATTGGGGGCTTTCTCATAGTTGGGTGCTGCTGCACATGCAGCCATTTTTATGGTAAGAGACTATGATCCAACTACTCGATACAACGATCTATTAGATCGTGTTCTTAGACATCGTGATGCAATCATATCACATCTCAACTGGGTGTGTATATTTTTAGGCTTTCACAGTTTTGGGTTGTTATATTCATAATGACTAACATGAGTGCTTTTAGGGCGCCCTCAAGATATGTTTTCAGATACCGCTATACAATTACAACCTGTCTTTGCTCAATGGATACAAAATACTCATGCTTTAGCACCTGGCACAACAGCCCCTGGTGCAACAACAAGCACCAGTTTGACTTGGGGCGGTGGTGATTTAGTGGCAGTGGGCGGTAAAGTAGCTTTGTTACCTATTCCATTAGGAACTGCAGATTTTTTGGTACAGTCATATTCATGCATTTACTATTCATGTAACGGTATTGATACTCCTAAAAGGTGTTCTATTTGCTCGTAGCTCACGATTGATACCGGATAAAGCAAATCTCGGTTTTCGGTTCCCTTGTGATGGCCCTGGAAGAGGGGGGGACATGCCAAGTATCGCGCTTGGGATCATGTCTTCCTAGGATTATTTTGGATGTACAATGCAATTTCTGTAGTAATATTCCATTTCAGTTGGAAAATGCAGTCAGATGTTTGGGGGAAGTATAAATGATCAAGGAGTAGTAACTCATATCACAGGAGGAAACTTTGCCCAGAGTTCGATTACCATTAATGGGTGGCTTCGCGATTTCTTATGGGCGCAGGCATCCCAGGTAATTCAGTCTTATGGTTCCTCATTATCGGCATATGGTCTTTTTTTCTTAGGCGCCCATTTTGTATGGGCTTTTAGTTTAATGTTTCTATTCAGCGGGCGTGGTTATTGGCAAGAACTTATTGAATCCATCGTTTGGGCTCATAATAAATTAAAAGTTGCTCCTGCTACTCAGCCTAGAGCCTTGAGCATTGTACAGGGACGTGCGTGTAGGAGTAACACATTACCTTCTGGGTGGAATTGCCACAACGTGGGCATTCTTCTTAGCAAGAATTATTGCAGTAGGATAATGGCTAGGAGGATTTGAAAAGCATTATGGCATTAAGATTTCCAAGGTTTAGCCAAGGCTTAGCTCAGGACCCCACTACTCGTCGTATTTGGTTTGGTATTGCTACCGCACATGACTTCGAGAGTCATGATGATATTACTGAGGAACGTCTTTATCAGAATATTTTTGCTTCTCATTTCGGACAATTAGCAATAATTTTTCTGTGGACTTCCGGGAATCTCTTCCATGTAGCTTGGCAAGGAAATTTTGAGGGCATGGGTACAGGATCCTTTACATGTAAGACCTATTGCTCATGCAATTTGGGATCCCCATTTTGGTCAACCGGCTGTAGAAGCTTTTACTCGAGGGGGTGCTCTTGGCCCAGTGAATATTGCCTATTCGGTGTTTATCAGTGGTGGTATACAATTGGTTTACGTACTAATGAGGATCTTTATACTGGAGCTATTTTTCTATTATTTCTTTCTTTCATATCCTTATTAGCGGGCTGGTTACACCTACAACCAAAATGGAAACCGAGCGTTTCGTGGTTTAAAAATGCCGAATCGCGCCTCAATCATCATTTGTCAGGACTATTTGGGAGTCAGTTCCTTAGCTTGGGCAGGGCATTTAGTCCATGTGGCTATTCCAGGATCCAGAGGAGAATATGTTCGATGGAATAATTTCTTAAGTGTATTGCCCCACCCTCAAGGATTAGGGCCACTTTTGACGGGTCAGTGGAATCTTTATGCTCAAAACCCCGATTCTAGTAATCATTTATTTAGTACTTCGCAAGGCGGGGAAACTGCCATTCTAACACTTCTCGGGGGATTCCATCCTCAAACGCAAAGTTTATGGCCTTACCGATATGGCCCATCATCATTTAGCTATTGCAATTCTTTTTCTCATTGCTGGTCATATGTATAGAACTAACTTCGGTATTGGGCACAGTATAAAAGATATTTTAGAAGCGCATATTCCTCCGGGGGGTAGATTGGGGCGTGGACATAAGGGGTCTTTATGACACAATCAATAATTCAATTCATTTTCAATTAGGCCTTGCTCTAGCCTCGTTAGGGGTCATTACTTCTTTGGTAGCTCAACACATGTACTCCTTTACCTGCTTATGCGTTTATAGCACAAGACTTTACTACTCAAGCTGCGTTATATACTCATCATCAATACATTGCAGGATTTATTTATGACAGGGGCTTTTGCTCATGGAGCTATCTTTTTTATTAGAGATTACAATCCCGAACAGAATGAGGATAATGTATTGGCAAGAATGTTAGAGCACAAAGAAGCTATCATATCCCATTTAAGTTGGGCCAGCCTATTTCTGGGGTTCCATACTTTGGGACTTTATGTCCATAATGATGTCATGCTTGCTTTTGGCACTCCGGAGAAACAAATCTTGATCGAACCTATATTTGCCCAATGGATACAATCTGCTCATGGTAAAACTTCATATGGTTTCGATGTACTTTTATCTTCAACGAATAGTCCGGCGCTCAATGCGGGGCGAAGCATATGGTTGCCGGGTTGGTTAAATGCTATTAATGAGAATAGTAATTCTCTATTCTTAACAATAGGGCCTGGAGACTTCTTGGTTCATCATGCTATTGCTCTTGGTTTACATACAACTACATTGATCTTAGTAAAAGGTGCTTTAGATGCACGTGGTTCCAAGTTAATGCCGGATAAAAAGGATTTTGGTTATAGTTTTCCTTTGCGATGGTCCGGGACGAGGTGGTACTTGTGATATTTCTGCTTGGGACGCATTTTATTTGGCTGTTTTCTGGATGTTAAATACCATTGGATGGGTTACTTTCTTATTGGCATTGGAAGCACATTACATTATGGCAGGGTAATGTTTCACAATTTAATGAATCTTCAAACCTATTTGATGGGATGGTTAAGAGATTATCTATGGTTAAATTCTTCACAACTTATCAATGGATATAACCCTTTGGTATGAATAGTTTATCCGTCTGGGCGTGGATGTTCTTATTTGGACATCTTGTTTGGGCTACTGGATTTATGTTCTTAATCTCATGGCGCGGATATTGGCAGGAATTGATTGAAACTTTAGCATGGGCTCATGAACGCACACCTTTGGCGAATTTGATTCGATGGAGAGATAAACCTGTGGCTCTTTCCATTGTCCCAAGCAAGATTGGTTGGATTAGTCCACTTTTCGGTAGGTTATATATTTACTTATGCAGCTTTCTTGATTGCCTCTACATCCGGTAAATTTGGTTAATTTGGTTTAATTTGATTCTTTATTGTATCTGCAAAAATTGAATCTCTTTGTATGAAGAAGGGGAACCACCTTCTTCAATTTTCGACATCTTAGGATCCGACTTCTATCATTGATACAGGAAATGAATCAGCATGGCAAAGAAAAGTGTAATTGAGAGGGAGAAGAAGAGGCAAAAATTGGAACAAAAATATCATTTGATTCGACGATCTCCAAAAAAAGAAATGAGCAAAGCTCAATCGTTAAGTGAGAAATGGGAAATTCAGGGGAAAGTTGGAAGTTACTACCGCGTAATAGTGCACCTACAGTCTTCATCGACGTTGTTTTGCGACGGAGAAGACACGAGGTAATTATCGACACTTTGGATTATCTGGACACGTACTTCGTGAAATGGTTCACGAATGTTTGTTGCCCGGTGCAACAAGATCGAGTTGGTAAGAATAAAAAATTATCTTCATTTTTTTTTATTCATTTTGATGATCCGCGATCATAGGACGGTCCCTTTACCATTCTGTATCAATGGTTTATTCTATTTGTACAGATATGGTGGAGGGGTACATTCAATCTCTGTTTTCCATTCATTGTCATTTGTTCTTCTTATGGCGGAAGTAGAGCAACTTGGTAGCTCGCAAGGCTCATAACCTTGAGGTCACGGGTTTCAAATCCTGTCTCCGCAACATTTTTGATAAAAATTGGAATTCACTATTTTCTATTTTGAAATAGATAGATAATGTACTATTCAATACATAAGCAACGGCGGGATAGCGGGAATTGAACCCGCGTCTTCTCCTTGGCAAAGAGAAATTATACCATTAAACTATATCCGCGTTTTTCTTTTTATTGTACTTTATACTTTCTATATTGTACTTTTTACTTGATATATCAATTCGATTTGTGCAGAGCGGGTGTTTGATATCTATTAGGAGTGATCAAGAAAAGTCGAAATCCATATATATTTTATAGATAATAGATTATGGGAATATCTATATCTTTCTATTCGAAATATACGATTTTCTATTAATATTCGTTTCTATTAAGAATTCTTAATATTCTATTCTTATTTTTTTCTAGAATAGAATTCAAATTAGTATATTCTATATTAAAAAAATAATATGAATATTTTCGTTTTACTATATATCATATTCAGGATAAGATATAAGCTTTTTCCAATAGAAGAAGTTTGACCCCTCCCATTAATAATAAAAATGTTTTAGTTTTCTTTCTGTGTGGGGTCTTATATATTCCATTTTAATGTGCCTCACAACCCGAAAGAATTCGGGGGGAGGGGTCATTTCGTTTTTTTGATCTAGAATGAATAGTTTCAAGAGATGAGAGAATTAAGGAATACCCACTAGAAATACTAATCCAATCCATAATGATGTACCGGAAAATACAACATTTTTGTTACTTGACCAACCATCAGGAGAAGCAAATACAACAGGTACACTAATTAATAAAATGGATGAAGTAACAATTAATGCAAAAACAGCTAATTGAAAAGCAATAGTCATGTTTATAATCTTCTAATTGACCAACAAAAGAACTATACCATTTGATCCCCCAACCCCTTTTTTTTGACCCCTTTCAAAAAAGAAATAAAAAACACATTATCATTATGGAGGGTTTTTTCATGAATCCATTGATTTTAGATAACACCCCTTATTGAGGCATGGATCGAGGGGTAGTTTTTTTTTATTTCACAAAAGAGCATGCTGGATCATGTATATATAATATATACGGATAGAGAACTAGACCAATAGATTCACACTAGATATCTTTCTCATAGATAGATAACAGGGTATGAATTCGTATGGTCATGTTCTCTTGAGTGAAATAAAGATAAAATAGAAAATTAGCTTTTGGAGAGATGCTGAGTGGTTGATAGCTCCTGGTCTTGAAAACCGGTATAGTTGAAACAAATAACTATCGAGGGTTCGAATCCCCCTCTCTCCTTTTTCTTGGCGAATGGATTTTTTTATTTTATTGATTCTTGATTTAGGTTGGCTCGGTTTTTTGGGCTCGGCTAAGTGGTGATATAGCCGAGCCCGAAAAAAGATTAGATATAAATGAATTGAAAAACAAAATATTTTTTCAATATGATCTGCTCGACTCAACCCAATATGTATACTAAAATCAAAGTGATTCTTACGTCAAGCATTGGATTTCATGTCTCAATTAAGAGGAGTCATGGAAAGAACAGGTTCAAAATCTCTATCAATTCCTTTTTCAAATCCTGCGGCAGCTTGCGCGAGCTCGTCCCGCGTGCCATAAATGACCTACGAATAGGAAGAATCCTAGAACAAAATGAGAAGTAGCTAACCAACTTCTAGGAGATACATAATTGACTGCATTAATCTCTGTAGCTACGCCACCGACGGAATTAAAGAACCTAAAGGAGCATGAGTCATATATTCCGCGGAACGACGTTCTTGCCAAGGCTGTATGTCTTTTTTCAGTCTACTCAAGTCCAAACCATTAGGACCTCTTAGAGGTTCTAACCAGGGAGCACGCAGATCCCCAAAAAACGCATAGTTTCTCCTCCAAAAATGACTTCTCCGGTCGGAGAACGCATTAGATATTTACCTAAACCGGTAGGCCCTTGAGCGGAGCCTACATTAGCTCCAAGACGTTGGTCTCTAACTAGAAAAGTAAATGCTTGAGCTTGAGAAGCTTCCGGTCCAGTGGGACCATAAAACTCACTAGGATAAGCAGTATTATTAAACCAGACAAAGCAACAAGCTATAAAACCAAAAACGGACTAAAGCACCTAAACTATAAGATAAGTAAGCTTCTCCAGACCATACTAGTGCACGCCGAGGCCCATGCAAAAGGTTTGGTTAAGATATGCCAGATTCCACCAAGTATACAAATGGAACCCAACCATACATGTCCCCCAATTATATCTTCCAAATCGTCTACACTAACAATCCAACCGTCTCCCCCAAAAGGCGATTTTAGTAAATAACCAAATATAATGCTTGGACTAAGGGTTAAGTTGGTAATTTTTCTTACATCTCCCCCTCCTGGAGCCCAGGTATCATATAGACCTCCAAAATAAAAAGCCTTAAATACTAAAAGAAAAGCCCCTATACCTAACAAAATTAAGTGAATACCTAAAATAGTAGTCATTTTATTTCTATCTTTCCATACATAACCAAAGAATGGAAAAGATTCCTTCAAGAGTCTCAGGTCCCAGAAGTGCATGATAAATACCGCCAAAGCCCAATACTGCAGAGGAAATTAAGTGAAGTACTCCAGACACAAAGTATGGAAAGGTGTCGATAACTTCCCCTCCCGGACCAACCCCCCCAACCTAGAGTAGCTAGATGGGGAAGTAAAATTAAGCCTTGTTCATACATGGGCTTCTCGGGTACGAAATGAGCAACTTCAAATAGGTTCATTGCTCCGGCCCAGAATACTATTAATCCGGCATGGGGCTACATGGGCCCCCAGTAGTTTACCGGATAAATTGATAAGTCGGGCATTCCCGGCCACCAAGCAAAACCAGTAGTTTCTTGGTCACGACCAGTTAAAGCTAAAGTTCCATTAAAGAGCGTTTCCACGTGGTAGAACCTCCTCAGGGAATATAAGGTTTTCATGAGGCTGATCTTGAGCCGCCATCACGCACGAATACCTTCGTTTAAGAGAATATTTTTGGTGTAGAAAGTCTCAAATTCAGGATCTTCTGCTGCGCGGATTTCTTGAGAAACAAAGTCATAGGCACGCAGGTTCAGGGCCAGACCGACTACTCCAAGAGCACTCATCCATAAACCAGTTACTGGTACAAATAACATAAAGAAATGTAACCAACGTTTATTGGGAAAAAGCAACCCCAAAGATTTGGGACCAAAAGCGGTTAGCAGTAACCATTGAATAAGTCTCTTCTGCTTGGGTTGGGTTAAAAGCACGGAATGTATTTGCGCCATCACCATCTTCAAATAAGGTATTTTCTACGGTAGACGCCATGAATAGCGCATAGTAGGGCAGCGCCCAATACACCAGCAACTCCCATCATATGAAAAGGGTTCAATGTCCAATTATGAAACCCTTGGAAAAAGAGAATGAATCGAAATATAGCTGCTACACCAAAACTAGGCGCAAAGAACCAACCAGACTGGCCCAGTGGATAAATCAGGAAGACAGAAACAAAAACAGCAATTGGACCGGAGAATGCGATTGCATTATAAGGCCGCAATTGAACAGATCGAGCAAGTTCAAATTGACGTAACATAAAACCTATTAATCCGAAAGCACCGTGAAGAGCAACAAAAGTCCACAGACCACCTAATTGACACCAACGGGTAAAATCTCCCTGTGCTTCAGGACCCCACAGTAACAACAAAGAGTGTGCTAAACTATTAGCAGGAGTAGAGACTGCTGCAGTTAAGAAGTTACAACCTTCCAAATAGGAACTTGCCAATCCATGAGTATACCATGAAGTTACAAAGGTGGTACCTGTGAACCAACCCCCCACGGCAAAATAGGCGCAAGGAAAGAGCAATAGACCGGACCAACCCACAAAAACAAAACGGTCCCTCCGTAACCAGTCATCCATAATATCAAATAAATCATTTTGATCTTTGGTAAATTTACCAAGAACTATAGTCATAGTGATCCTCCTATTCAACTACTTCAAACCATTTCCGAACACCTACTAGTATTTTCAGGGATGCAACCTTCGAGGCTTTTTTCATTTTATATATGATATGATTCTCGTAGGACTGTCCCTCTTTTCTACTGGGTTTCGAATAGAAAAATTATTTTTTTGTCGATGGATATCTAATCTAGGTCAAATCAATTGGCTTCTTTCTTTATATTCTAAAAAAATTCCCTAACGTCATGACTCGCAAATTGTCTTATGACTCATAAATCATAGAAATAAAATTTTTAAAGAACTATTCCATAAACAAATGATCGATCGCTTTTATTACTCTCGTTACCAGCAGATCCCCAGACAATACTCTGCTTTTATCAAATAAGATTCTTCTTGAATCTTGTTCGTGAAATAAAAAAAAAGAGTTTTCTATATTCTTCGAATTTGTATGTCTAAAAAAACTATTTGTATGTCTAAAAAACTACTAGAGGATCCTATATTTGACTTTCTATTTTACATTTCTTTTCTTTTTTTGAATCTTTTTCTCTATTTCTTTTTTTTTTCTATGGAATTTTAGTAATAATAATAGATTCTAAGTGAAAGTTTCGTCCATTAATTGCCTTAAAAATCTCGTATGCATAGATATCAAAACCAAATGTTTGATACTCAAAGTCATGATTTTATGGATTTTTCTATTATTTTGATAGACATATCTTCACGAAATAATAGAAATCAAATTTGATCTTTTCTTGTATTCGGAAAAAATAGATTTTTAAGTCAAATGACTTGTATGTTGGACCTTAGAATAGAATAAGCCCTTCCACTGGAGGAGAGGAGTAGCAATTCATTCCTACGAACAATAAGATTTTATCCGAAATATCGACAGATTCTTGCAGAGTTAGAACCAAAAAGGTATTAAAAAGAAAAAAAGATCCACCGTTCAAATTTCATTTCTATCCAATTTGAATATCAGAATAGTGGATATAGTTATGATTCAATAGCTTAGGTCCACTTACTTTTTTTTAGAATCTTTTCCTTTTTTGATTCAAGAAAATATCATATTCTAAAAAAATAAATATATATATATATATAGAAAAGAATACCATTTTACTTTCTAACTCGAATGAGTTTACTCTATTCGAATGATAACAAGAACTTAATAGAGTTGAAATTCGATTTTTTAATGAAATTCAACTATTAATTAGTTTTTTTTATTACAAACAGAAACTTCTTACAAATATCAAGAATATTTCTATATCTTCCTTCAAATAGGAATACTACTGTTATCATTTTTTGATACAAAAAGCCCCTTATCGGATTTGAACCGATGACTTACGCCTTACCATGGCGTTACTCTACCACTGAGTTAAAAGGGCGGCGTTTGAGTAAATTCCCCAATACGGAATCAGCCAATATGAAGATGAGTTTAGTACATCTATTTGTTACTGCATATACTTATTCTATATCTATTATTATAGATAGATATACAAAATAGATATATACAAAATTGGTATATCAATCTGACGAAATAGATATATATATATCTAAATCTGATTTAGATATATGTACATTTAGATATATGTACATTTAGATGTATGTACATAGATCTATTTTTTGTACATAGCAACTCATTAACGAACAAAAAATTGGATTTAATAGTGAAAAAAGAATTAATTCATATTGGATTTGATAAATAGGAATGAAATTTTTCAAAACCGATTTGAATTGAAGTCATCTTCATCATAACACGAAATTCATTTCATTGATACATGGACCCCTAATTCCAATATTTCCGAATCTTTGATAAATGGATTCTATCCTGTCCCTCAACTCAATTCTTATTGATCTTCATCCTTTTTTACTCAATTTCCGGATTCATTCGCATTTTTGTATTTCCCAACTTAGTGTGAAATACAAATATACCCAATTTCATCTTCTTAACACTGAATGAAAGTGAAAGAAATAAGGTGTTAATGCCCCCCTGTTCCAGCAAATCAATTCTTTCCACAAAGTCTTCTATGTTTATTTTGGTTTCTTTCGCATTACTTCGTTTTATTTTCTATTTTGTTGAATTCTATAGATTGGTGATTGGAATGAACAATTTAGAAATCAAAAGGATGAATCAAAAAATTGTAAGGAATTCTGAAAGATGGGAAGATCCTTTTGATCGAATCATATCATTCCATTATATTGACAATTTCAAAAAACTGTTCATACTATGAACATAGTAGAATGGAAATCGGGCAAGGAGGCCCCCATCGTCTAGCGGTTTAGGACATCTCTCTTTCAAGGAGGCAACGGGGATTCGACTTCCCCTGGGGGTAGGGTACTACGAAAGGAAATGGATGAGGGATTATCAAGAAAGACTAAAATGAATTCTTCCTGGGTCGATGCCCGAGCGGTTAATGGGGACGGACTGTAAATTCGTTGGCAATATGTCTACGCTGGTTCAAATCCAGCTCGGCCCAAAAATATTTCTGGATCCACCATGAAATGATATAACCCATTTGGTGTTCTCTAAAAATCACCAATGGGTTCGCATACATAAGATTATAATCTTGAGTCCTATGTCTTTTTTCCAGATTACTTACATATTTTTTTCCACAAATTCGGATTTTGCAAAACACCTATTGGGATCTGTAAGTATAAAGTCGAAGGAAAGGGTTCAAGTCAAAAAAGAAAAAAATAGTCTTTTTTGTTTCCTTGATTGATTTTTTAATCAAGTTGGCAATAACGAACGGATTGCGAGTCATCCGTGTCGCTAAAGCGCAGACCCATAAAAATATGAATATATATATATAGAAGTCCGCCTTTAAAAGAGGCGTTCTCGAATCTCAAATAGAAAAACAAAGAGTTAGAATGAAATTGTAAGAATATGTGTGTATACTAGACGACTTTTTCCCTGGGATTGTAGTTCAATTGGTCAGAGCACCGCCCTGTCAAGGCGGAAGCTGCGGGTTCGAGTCCCGTCAGTCCCGATGGATACAAATCCAAAAAATATCAATTGATTTCGTGTATGATAAGGGAATAAAACTAAAAAAATATCATTTCAAACAGGTATCCCCCTTTTTCTTTCTTTTTTAGTTTAAGGGAAAGGTTCGGACAAAGAAAGAAAAAGGACTTTTTGATTGCATCAGCAAGTCATTTTCTTATTTGGTTTGGTATGGATAAAACATCTTCCGATGTTATACTATGAAATTCTCGACCATGAATTATTGATTTGATAGCTCAGATATTGTTATTCGTGATATTGATCCGATTTGATATCATCGAGATCCAATTTATCCCATTGAATTTAGTGACGAAAGATTTTTCATTTCTATGGGATTAAATCCCGAAGTATTTATTAGAAATTAAAGAGAAATAAAACATAGAGATTATGGAAGTAAATATTCTCGCATTTATAGCTACTGCACTCTTCATTTTAGTTCCTACTGCCTTTTTACTTATAATTTATGTAAAAACGGTAAGTCAAAGTGACTAAATTTTACTGAAACATGACTTCTTATTTCTTATCAATGCAATGATTGAAGAAAAAAATGAAAAAATAATTTCTATTTCGGGTCTTTTGTTTTTTAAGAAAATGATCAGACTACAACCAGCAGAATTCTATTAAATCCTAGTATAGTAGAAAGAAATCAAATCTATTTCTTTCTACTATATTATCTATTACAGTAGAACTAGAATGTTTTACTAAAAAAAAAAGAGGTTTAATATGGAGGAACCAATCTAGAATTTTGTTTTCATATGGATAGATGGATATCTATCTATAGATATGGAATGTCAATTCCATGGCGTCCACATTTTTCTTGATTTCATCTAAATCTATTCTATTTGTATTGGTTCCAATCAATCTGAAATAATTAAAAAGCAACGCAATTTTTATTCTTGTTATTTTCATTTTTTGATTTCAGATTCTTTTCAGAATCCCGGTAACTAATAAATAAAAAGAAATAATCTTTTGAGTATTCCAAAATTCAAATTGATTTAATTGAATAGAAATAGTAAAAAGAATTTGGTTTGGAATAGTAATCCGTTTCCCAATTATCTGTATTCCCGGGACATCAAAATGGCAACAATTAAATATATTTGGTTGATTCAAAGAGTTTTTTTTTCAATATTCTCTTTCTTATACATGGAATATAGTAAACCACTGGAATACAATAGAATTTCTAAATCCAGATATAATTTTCATTAATTAGTATTAATAAAATAACTAAAATAGTTCAAAACTGGAAGAACCCAGCTAGAAAACAATTGAGACAGTTTGATCCCTTAACTCAATGAGTATTACCGTTAGAGTCCACTTCTTCCCCATACTACAAGGGAAAGGGAAAATGTAAAAACTACCATTAAAGCAGCCCAAGCAAGACTTACTATATCCATGTAAATTATGTCTCCTATCTATATCAATATGAAGAAATTCTTTTATTAATTCTTTTTTTATTGTTTACTAATTTTTCTTGTATTCTTTTTGTTTTTATTTTTCACTAAAAATTTGATAATATCTTATAATAATAGTGGAATCGCTAGTACAGAGTCAAAAAAGTATTCCATTCCGTCATAACACCATTGATGAAACATCCAATTAGAACATCTAGCAAGTTCTTATCAGATTCGGAGTAGAATTGAGAAATTTTCAGCATAAATAAAAAATATCCTTAGAAGTAGTAAGGTAATGAATCATACTAATAGGTTGGAATACAAAGACCTATTTTTCTTTTTTTTCCCCCCCCCCCATTTCATTTTATTTAAGTAAAAAATAAAGAATCAAGATAGATTCCTTTGCATACTCTTATTTGCATCTCTTAGTTCAATTTGATCTAATAATCCTTATTGTATCCCGATTCGTTCTCTAAAACAATTGGAAAACAGCCTATTAAATTCTTTTACTATCGATTACCCAAAAGAAAGAGTTTTCTTTTTCTTAGAATGGAAATGAAATCAAATGGAATGGAATTTTTTTTGAATTGGATGAAATGAAAATGAAATTCATAGTAAAAAAAAAATAATATGAATATCATGAAATTCAATAAATAAAAAAAATTCAATAAATAAAAAAAAAGAAATCGAATTAGATATTCAATTTCATTAATCTAACAAATATGGAAAAAATGCAGAAGCGTTCATATATTTTACATACGTTTGTATAGACGGTTTTTCTTCAATCCCTTCGCCAACTAAAAATGGAATTATATTCCCTGTCCTACCTATCCTTATCCAATCTAATTCAAGACCCAATCAGTAGACGGACACTACAGCAGTAGTAGAATGAAAAGACTTTCATTTCAAGATTGATCTATTCCTTTTCATTTCCCTACTCTAATTCATTTTTCCTTGAATCCGAGACGCAAAGATTGAAAGCATTTTAGAGAACAAATCTAGCGATGCGTAGAATTTTGAATCAAACAAGTCTCAAGAACTCTGTCCCTACACTTGCTTCCACATGGAAAAAATACTAAGTTTCTGTATCAACAAAATGGAAGAAACCCTTTTTGATTCTCTTGTCGATCAGGCGACACCCGGATTTGAACTGGGGAAAAAGGATTTGCAGTCCCCCGCCTTACCACTCGGCCATGCCGCCAAAATGATACAAAAAAATAGATCAGAATATCCTCCTCTCAAAAAAACCAACGTATACCTTTTCAGTCAAAAAAAAAAAAGTAAAAATTTCGGGACAAATAGCAACTGTTAACTACAAATTCCGGAAGAATTCAGGAATCTGAATTTCTTAATGAGAAAAAAATCGAAATTGATACATAACAAATCAATATTATTATTATATATATTATTATATATATATATATTTTTTATAATCTTTATCTATTTCCATTATAACAGGAACTGTTAATATATGTCAACCCCATAATATCACTTTTCATTGTTACACATTATATAATTGGGTATTTTCTATGTAATTATGGATTACAGGGAATTTTCAATAAATTCTCGTACTTTCATTTTTTTGCCAATTTTTCATGAAATAGATTGATGAATGAATAGAAAAAAAATGAACACAACATATTATGTCCCGAACAAATAGGACTGCAATAACGTAATAGACATATATAGATAGCTATAGCTGAAGTTAGATCTATGCATGTTTCATAAATCCAAGTCTTTTTATGCACTGCAATCCTCTCATTCTAAAAAAAAAAAAAAGGGTCAAAATATCTCTCTTCTTTGTTAATTTTCATTCTTTTTTGAACACTTGAAATGGTAAAGGGCTCAAAAAAATTGTATATTTTTTCTGATTATTTTCTTTTTAAAATCTTTCTCTCATGGAGCCAATCAAATCCTGAATTTATTTTTGGGGTATCAATCGAATTGGAATATGTAATATCATACTCTACTAAAAGTCTATTTGTTTGTTTTGTTGCAAATTCTAATTTGAGTAGCAAAATTCCTCTTTTCATAATGCGTATTTCATAGACGTAGTGAGGTAAAATTTCATGTGATTCAGTAAAGTAAAAAGAACATAAATTCCATTATTGCTAAATATATTCATGTGATTCGATGAAGAATGACAGCAAATCATGGGATATTTTCTATAAAATAAAAAAGGGGTAATCAAAAATGCTTGGGGTTGGGAATGAAGGAATGTCTACACTACCGGGATTGAATCAAATACAATTTGAAGGGTTTTGTAGATTCATTGATCGGGGCTTAACAGAAGAACTTTTGAAGTTTCCAAAAATTGAAGATACAGATCAAGAAATTGAATTTCAGTTATTTGCGGAAACATATCAATTGGTAGAACCCTCAATAAAAGAAAAAGATGCTGTATATGAATCACTTACATATTCCTCTGAATTATATATATCCGCGGGAGTAATTTGGAAAAACAGTCAGGATATCCAAGAACAAATTATTTTTATTGGAAACATTCCTCTAATGAATTCCCTGGGAACTTTTATAGTAAATGGAATATACAGAATTGTAATCAATCAAATATTGCAAAGCCCCGGTATCTATTATCGGTCAGAATTGGACCATAACGGAATTTCAGTCTATACTGGCACAATAATATCAGATTGGGGAGGAAGATTAGAGTTAGAAATTGATAGAAAAGCAAGGATATGGGCTCGTGTAAGTAGGAAACAGAAAATATCTATTCTAGTTCTATCATCAGCTATGGGTTCGAATTTAAGTGAAATTCTTGAGAACGTTTGTTACCCCGAAATTTTCTTGTCTTTCCTCAATGAAAAGGAGGAAAAAAAAATAAGGTCAAAAGAAAATGCCATTTTGGAGTTTTATCGACAATTTGCTTGTGTAGGCGGAGATCCCATATTTCCTGAATCTTTATGTACGGAATTACAAAAAAAATTTTTTCAACAAAGATGTGAATTAGGAGGAATTGGGCGGCGAAATATGAACCGAAGGCTGAATATTGATATACCCGAGAACAATACATTTTTGTTACCGCGAGATATATTGACAGCTGCGGATCATTTGATTGGAATGAAATTTGGAATGGGTACACTTGACGATATGAATCATTTGAAAAATAAACGTATTCGTTCCGTAGCAGATCTCTTACAAGATCAATTTGGATTGGCTCTCGTTCGTTTAGAAAATCTAATTATAGGAACTATATGTGGAGCAATTAGATATAAATTGATACCGACTCCTCAGAATTTAGTGACTTCAACGCCATTAACAACCACTTATGAATCTTTTTTTGGATTACATCCATTATCTCAAGTTTTAGATCAAACCAATCCATTGACCCAAATAGTTCATGGAAGGAAATTGAGTTCTTTGGGTCCTGGAGGATTGACGGGGCGAACTGCTAGTTTTCGGATACGGGATATCCATCCTAGTCACTATGGACGCATTTGTCCAATTGACACCTCTGAAGGAATCAATGTCGGACTTATTGGATCCTTGGCAATTCACGCAAGGATTGGTCGTTGGGGGTCTATAGAAAGTCCATTTTATGAAATTTCTGAGAGATCAAAAAGAATACGAATGCTTTCTTTATCACCAAGTAGAGATGAATACTATATGGTAGCGACGGGAAATTTTTTAGCACTGAATCGAGGTATTCAGGAGGAGCAGATTGTTCCAGCTCGATACCGTCAAGAATTTCTTACTATTGCATGGGAACAGGTTCATCTTCGAAGTATTTTTCCCTTCCAATATTTTTCTATTGGAGCTTCCCTCATTCCTTTTATCGAGCATAATGATGCGAATAGAGCTTTAATGAGTTCTAATATGCAACGTCAAGCAGTTCCTCTTTCTCGGTCCGAAAAGTGCATTGTTGGAACTGGATTGGAACGCCAAGTGGCCTTAGATTCGGGAGTTCCCGCTATAGCCGAACACGAGGGAAAGATCGTTTATAATGATACTGAGAAGATTATTTTATTTGGAAGTGGGAATGGTCTAAGTATTCCATTAATTATATATCAACGTTCCAACAAAAATACTTGCATGCATCAAAAATCCCAGGTTCAGAAGGGTAAATGCGTAAAAAAGGGACAAATTTTAGCAGATGGTGCTGCTACAGTTGGTGGTGAACTCGCTTTGGGAAAAAACGTATTAGTAGCTTATATGCCATGGGAAGGTTACAATTCTGAAGATGCTGTACTCATTAGTGAGCGTCTGGTCTATGAAGATATTTATACTTCTTTTCACATACGGAAATATGAAATTCAGACTCATGTGACAAGCCATGGTCCTGAAAGAATCACTAATAAAATTCCACATCTAGAAGCGCATTTACTCCGAAATTTAGACAAAAATGGAATTGTAATTCTGGGATCTTGGGTAGAAACGGGCGATATTTTAGTGGGTAAATTAACGCCTCAAATGGCAAAAGAATCCTCATATGCCCCGGAAGATAGATTATTACGAGCTATACTTGGGATTCAGGTATCCACCTCAAAGGAAACTTGTCTAAAACTACCTATAGGTGGTAGGGGCCGAGTTATTGATGTGAGATGGCTCCACAAAAAAGCGGATTCTAGCTATAATCCAGAAACAATTCATATATATATTTCACAGAAACGTGAAATCAAAGTAGGTGATAAAGTGGCCGGGAGACATGGAAATAAAGGTATCGTTTCAAAGATTTTGTCTAGACAGGATATGCCTTATTTGCAAGATGGAAGACCCGTTGATATGGTCTTCAATCCATTAGGGGTCCCTTCTCGAATGAATGTAGGACAGATATTAGAATGTTCGCTCGGATTAGCTGGGAGTATGCTAAATAGACATTATCGAATAGCACCTTTTGATGAGAGATATGAACAAGAGGCTTCCAGAAAACTTGTGTTTTCTGAATTATATGAGGCCAGTAAAGAAACATCGAATCCATGGATATTTGAACCCGAGTATCCGGGAAAGAGCAGAATATTTGATGGAAGAACGGGGAATCCTTTTGAACAGCCCGTTATAATAGGAAAGCCTTATATCTTGAAATTAATTCATCAAGTTGATGATAAAATACATGGACGTTCCAGTGGACCTTATGCACTTGTTACACAACAACCCCTTAAAGGAAGGGCCAAACAAGGAGGACAACGGGTAGGCGAAATGGAAGTTTGGGCCCTCGAGGGATTCGGTGTTGCTCATATTTTACAAGAGATGCTTACTTATAAATCTGATCATATTAAAGCTCGTCAAGAAGTACTTGGAACTACAATTAGTGGAGGAACAATACCGAAACCTGTGGATGCTCCAGAATCTTTTCGATTGCTCGTTCGCGAACTACGATCTTTGGCTCTGGAACTGAATCATTTCCTTGTCTCTGAGAAAGACTTTCAGATTCAAAGGAAGGAAGTTTAATTGGACTGAATCCGAAATTTTATTTTATGATTGATCAGTATAAACATCAACACCTTCGAATTGGATCAGTTTCCTCTGAACAAATAAGTGCTTGGGCAAAAAAAATCCTACCTAATGGAGAAACAGTTGGGGAGGTAACAAAACCCTATACTCTTCATTATAAAACCAATAAGCCTGAAAAAGATGGATTATTTTGTGAAAGAATTTTTGGGCCTATAAAAAGTGGGATTTGTGCTTGTGGAAATTATCGAGTAATCGGAGATAAAAAAGACCAACCTCAATTTTGTGAACAATGCGGAGTAGAATTTGTTGATTCTCGGATACGTAGATATCAAATGGGGTATATCAAATTAGCATGTCCAGTAACCCATGTGTGGTATTTGAAACGTCTTCCTAGTTATATCGCGAGCCTTTTAGATAAACCTCTTAAAGAATTAGAGGGTCTAGTATACTGCGATGTGTGATTTGATAAAAATTCTTATTGTACAGATTTCGAATGAAAAACTGTCATTCCATTCAATTAAATTGGAATGTCCTATATCTGGCATGTCTCTTGGGATGAGTAACATGAAGCTCAGAATTCAATTCATGGGTGTATTGAATACTCCCAATAAGGGAGTTGGTCTATGGTCAATTCAGTAACAAAAAACTCTTTATACTGTATGTACCTTGTGAAAAAAAAAATACTTTTTTGTGGAATTCATTATTCCATCTCTTTTTTTTTTTTTTATTTTAAAAGAACTAAAATTATGTTCAAAGAATAAAATATATCATGATTGCAGAAGTTTATCTATCGCATATAGGCTTTAAGACATCGTGGCATACCCGTCGAGGTGACGTCTTGACCTAAAAGATCAAACGGTATGATACAGAGACAAAGAAATCTCTTATGAAGTCGAAGATATTCCTTTTTTATTAAGAATTTCATTTTAGAGGATTCCTCGTTCGAAGGGAGGTAGACTACTCAAGAATTTTACATTTTATTTCTGTCGGAATTTCGAATTGCATAAAAAATTCAGAAAAACCGAAGAATGTATCAATGAAATGTTGCTTGGTCTTTATTGATAACTTGAGTCAAGAGTAAACCTTTTTTATTTTATATTTTAGATTAGAGGTTTTCAAAAATATGAAAGCGGAAACCCCTTTCTTTATCTTTAATTGTGTGTAAATACTTTAGCCGGATGAGAGGAAACCCTCATGTCCGATTTTCAAAGGGGGAGATCCATCTTATTGGATCCTATCCAAATTTTTCTTTTGCTAGGCCCGTAGTTAAAAAACCAACTTTCTTACGATTACGAGGTTCATTCGACTATGAAATCCAATCCTGGAGATACAGTCTCCCACTCTTTTTTGCTACTCAAGGTTTGGATACATTTCGAAATAGAGAAATTTCTAGTGGAGCGGGTGCTATACGAGAACAATTAGTTGATCTGGATTTAAGAATGATTATGGATTCTTCGTTGCTAGAATGGACAGAATTAGGAGAAGAGGGGTCCACTGACAATGAAAATGAATGGGAAGATCAAAAAGTTGGAAGAAGAAAGAATTTTTTGGTTCGACGCATGGAATTAGCTAAGCATTTTATCCGAACAAATATAGAACCAGAATGGATGGTATTATGTCTCTTACCAGTGCTTCCTCCCGAATTGAGACCAATTATTCAAATAGATGGCGGTAAACTAATGAGTTCGGATATTAATGAACTCTATAGAAGAGTTATCTATCGGAACAATACTCTTATTGATCTATTAACAACAAGTAGATCTACACCAGAGGAATTAGTAATGTGTCAAGAAAAATTGGTACAAGAAGCCGTGGATACACTTCTTGATAATGGAATCCGCGGACAACCAATGAGGGACGGTAATAATAAAGTTTACAAATCGTTTTCCGATATAATTGAGGGCAAAGAGGGAAGATTTCGAGAGACTCTTCTTGGAAAACGAGTTGATTATTCGGGGCGTTCTGTTATTGTCGTAGGTCCATCACTTTCATTACATCGATGTGGATTGCCCCGCGAAATAGCAATAGAGCTATTTCAGACGTTTCTAATTCGTGGTTTAATTCAAAACCATTTTGCTTCGAACATAGGAGTTGCTAAGAGGAAAATCCGGGAAAAAGAACCCATTGTATGGGAAATACTTCAAGAAGTTATGCGGGGGCATCCAGTATTGCTGAATAGAGCGCCTACTTTGCATAGATTGGGCATACAGGCATTTCAACCCATTTTAGTCGAAGGACGTGCTATTTGTTTACATCCATTGGTGTGTAAGGGATTCAATGCAGACTTTGATGGGGATCAAATGGCTGTTCATGTGCCTTTATCTTTGGAGGCTCAAGCAGAAGCTCGTTTACTTATGTTTTCTCATACGAATCTCTTGTCTCCGGCTATTGGGGATCCCATTTGTGTACCAACTCAAGATATGCTTATTGGACTTTACGTATTAACTAGCGGAAATCGTCGAGGTATTTGTGCAAACAGGTATAATTCGTTTAATTCCCGAAATTCTCACAATGAAAAAATTAGCAATAATAACTTGAAGTATATGAAAAAAAAAGAACCCTTTTTTTGCAATTCCTATGATGCAATTGGAGCTTATAGACAGAAAAGAATAAATTTCGATAGTCCTTTTTGGCTCCGGTGGCGAATAGATCAATGCATTATGTCTTCAAGAGAAGTTCCTATCGAAGTTCACTATGAATCTTTTGGTACCTATTATGAGATTTATGGGGATTATTTAGTAATAAGAAGTATAAAAAAAGAAATTCGTTGTATATACATTCGAACCACTATTGGTCATATTTCTTTTTATCGAGAAATCGAAGAAGCTATACAAGGTTTTTCTCGAGCCGATTCATATGGTATCTAATCATATAAATGGTTAGTGTTGGTATCCACGCTAAGTCAATTTATGATACTGGTGTAAATTCAGGTCAACTAGCATCTTTTCAATTTTCTACGTGAATAAACATAAAGAAAAGGAAGTTTTCCAATCATTAACTCAAATCCATTGTCGAACCGAATAACACTGAGTGGAATATGGAGGGTACTTATGGCAGAACGGGCCGATCTAGTCTTTCACAATAACGTGATAGGTGGAACTGCCATTAAACGACTTATTAGCAGATTAATAGATCATTTCGGAATGGCATATACATCACACATCCTAGATCAAGTAAAGACTCTAGGATTCCATCAAGCTACTGCTACATCTATTTCATTAGGAATTGATGATCTTTTAACAATACCTTCAAAAGGATGGCTAGTCCAAGATGCTGAACAACAAAGTTCCATTTTGGAAAAACATAATCATTATGGAAATGTCCATGCGGTAGAAAAATTACGCCAATCCATTGAAATATGGTATGCTACAAGCGAATATTTGCGACAACAAATGAATTCCAATTTTAGGATGACTGACCCCTTTAATCCAGTCCATATCATGTCTTTTTCAGGAGCTAGAGGAAATGCATCTCAAGTGCACCAATTAGTCGGAATGAGAGGATTAATGTCAGATCCACAAGGACAAATGATTGATTTACCCATTCAAAGCAATTTACGTGAAGGACTGTCTTTAACAGAATATATAATTTCTTGCTACGGAGCCCGTAAAGGGGTTGTAGATACTGCTGTACGAACATCAGATGCTGGATATCTTACACGTCGACTTGTTGAAGTGGTTCAACACATTGTTGTACGGCGAACAGATTGCGGTACCATCCGTGGGATTTATGTAAACACCCGAAATGGAATGATGCCAGAAAGAATTTTGATACAAACATTAATTGGTCGTGTAGTAGCAGACGATATATATATAGGTTCACGGTGCATTGTCGTTAGAAATCAAGATATTGGAATTGGACTTATCAATCGATTCATAACTTTTCAAACACAACCAATATTTATTCGAACCCCCTTTACCTGTAGGAATACGTCTTGGATCTGCCGATTGTGTTATGGGCGGAGTCCTATTCATGGGGACCTGGTAGAATTGGGAGAAGCTGTAGGGATTATTGCTGGTCAATCTATTGGAGAACCGGGAACTCAACTAACATTAAGAACTTTTCATACTGGTGGAGTATTCACAGGGGGTACTGCTGAATATGTGCGAGCCCCCTCGAATGGAAAAATAAAATTTAATGAGGATTTAGTTCACCCTACACGGACACGTCATGGATATCCTGCTTTTATATGTAATATAGACTTCTATGTAACTATTGAAAGTGACGATATTATACATAACGTCATTATTCCACCAAAAAGTTTTCTATTAGTTCAAAATAATCAATATGTAAAATCAGAACAAGTGATTGCGGAGATCCGCGCGGGAACATCTACTTTAAATTTGAAAGAGAGGGTTCAAAAACATATTTATTCTGACTCAGAAGGGGAAATGCATTGGAGTACCGATGTGTACCATACATCACAATTTATATATAGTAATGTACATATCTTACCAAAAACAAGTCATTTATGGATATTGTCAGGAAAGTCGTGCAGGTCTAATACAATCCATTTTTTACTTCGCAAGGATCAAGATCAAGTTACCATGGATTCACTTTCTAATGGAAAAACAAATATTTCGAATCTTTTAGAAAGGAATGATCAAGTAAAACATAAATTCAATACTTTTGGTACAAAAGAAAAGTGGATTAGCGATTCTTCAATATTGAATCAAATCATATGTACAGATCATTCTGATTTAATGTATCCTGCTATTTTGAACGATACTTTTTATTTCTTGGCGAAAAGGCGAAGAAATAGATTTCTTATTCCATTTCCATTCCAATCGATTCAAGAACGAAAGAACGAACTAATGTCCCCTTCCGGTGTCTCCATTGAAATACCTATCAATGGTATTTTTCATGAAAATAGTATTTTTGCTTATTTCAATGATCCTCAATACATAAGACAGAGTTCAGGAATTACTAAATATACAACTATAGGAATTCATTCTATTTTTCAAAAAGAAGATTTCAGTGAGTATCAAGGAATCGAAGAAGTAAAGCCAAAATACCAAATTCAAGTAGATAAAATTTTTTTTATTCCCGAAGAAGTGCATATTTTACCCGAATCTTCTTCCCTAATGGTACGGAATAATAGTCTTGTTGGAATAGGAACACCAATCACTTTCAATATAAGAAGTCGAGTAGGCGGATTGGTCCGATTAGAAAAGAAAAAAAAAAAAATAGAATTAAAAATATTTTCTGGAAATATCCATTTTCCCGGAGAGATGGATAAGATATCCCGACACAGTGCCATCTTGAGACCGCCCGGAACGGTAAAAAAAAAAAAATGCAAGGAATCAAAAAAATTTAAAAATTGGATTTATGTCCAATGGATCGCAACTACCAAGAAAAAGTATTTTGTTTTGGTTCGACCTGTAATTTTATATGAAATACCGGACAGTATCAATTTTGTAAAACTTTTTCCCCAAGATCTATTCCAGGAAAAGGATAATCTGGAACTAAAAGTTGTCAATTATATTCTTTATGGAAATGGAAAATCCATTCGGGGAATTTCCGACACAAGGATTCAATTAGTTCGGACTTGTTTAGTCTTCAATTGGGATCACGGGAAAAAAAGTTCTTCTATTGAGGAGGCCCCCGCTTCCTTTATTGAAGTAAGTACAAATGGTTTGATTGAGTATTTTCTAAGAATTGACTTAGTCAAATCTAATACTTCATATATTAGAAAAAGAAATGACCCGTCTGGTTTAGGATTGATCAGGGATAATCAATCGGATCGAATCAATCCCTTTTTTTCTATTCATTCCAAGGGAAAAATTCAACAATCACTTAGCCAAAATCACGGAACTATTCGTATGTTGTTGAATAAAAAGAAAGAATGCCGATCTTGGATAATTTTGTCATCATCTAATTGTTTTCAAATGAGACCATTCAACAATGTAAAATATCACAATGGAATAAAAAAAGATCCTATAATTTCAATTAATAATAATAATTCGTTCGGCCCTTTAGGAATAGCCCTTCAAGTTGCGAATTTTTATTCACTTTATCATTTAATAACTCATAATAAGATCTCAATCATTAAAAATTTGCAACTTGACAAATTCACTGAAATTTTTCAAGTAATTAAATATTATTTAATGGACGAAAATGAGAAAATTTTTAAACCCGATCTATACAGTAATATTGTTTTGAATCCATTCCATTTGAATTGGTTTTTTCTCCATCATTTTTATTGTGAAAAAACGTTTACAATAATAAGTCTTGGACAATTGATTTGTGAAAATATATGTATAGCTAAAATGAAAAATGGACCACACCTAAAACTAAAATCGGGTCAAGTTATAACAGTTCAAATGGATTCTGTAATAATAAGATTGGCTAATCCTTATTTGGCGACTCCAGAAGCAACCATTCACGGCCATTATGGGGAGATCCTTTCTCAAGGAGATATTTTAGTTACATTCATATATGAAAAATCGAGATCCGGTGATATAACACAAGGTCTTCCAAAAGTGGAACAGATATTAGAAATACGTTCGATTGATTCAATATCCATGAATCTAGAAAAAAGAATTGATGCTTGGAACGAGTGTATAACAAAAATTCTCGGCATGCCTTGGGGATTCTTGATTGGTGCTGAGCTAACTATAGCGCAAAGTCGTATTTCTTTGGTTAATAAAATCCAAAAGGTTTATCGATCCCAGGGAGTACATATCCATAATAGACATATCGAGATTATTGTGCGTCAAATAACATCCAAAGTCTTGGTTTCAGAAGATGGAATGTCTAATGTATTTTTACCTGGCGAACTAATTGGATTATTGCGAGCAGAACGAATGGGGCGTGCCTTGGAAGAACCCATTTGTTACCGAGCTTTATTATTGGGAATAACAAAAACATCTCTGAATACTCAAAGTTTCATATCTGAAGCGAGTTTTCAAGAAACTGCTAGAGTTTTAGCAAAAGCCGCTCTTCGGGGTCGTATTGATTGGTTGAAAGGTCTTAAAGAGAATGTTGTTTTAGGGGGGATGATACCCGTTGGTACCGGATTCAAAAGAATAATGCACCGTTCACGGTCAAGGCAACATAACAAGATTACCCGGAAAAAAAAATTATTCGAAGTAGAAATTAGAAATCTTTTGTTCCATCACAGAAAATTCTTTGATTTTTATCATTTCAAAGAATTTATGTGATACATTATTAGAAATATAGGATTAAATGGTTCCTAAAAGCGGATTCGACTCAGCCCCTTAAAATCTTTAAATGCAGTCATTTGATTTGGTAATAAAGTAGAATAAAAAATAATAATAAATAGAAATAAAAGAATGGCCTGATTCTATCTTAACGGCCAATCGTCTATAAAAGAGAAGGTTCCATCGGAACAATTATTTATTGCTATTTCAGGATACTGGGTCTCTCTTTATTTTTTTTCAATTTTTTTTTTTTTAAAAAAGTGTGGGGATAAATGACAAAAAGATATTGGAACATCACTTTTGAAGAGATGATGGAAGCTGGGGTTCATTTTGGCCATGAGCCTAGGAACTGGAATCCTCGAATGGCACCTTTTATATCGGGAAAACGTAAAGGTATTCATATTACAAATCTTACTAAAACTGCTCGTTTTTTATCAGAAGCTTGTGATTTGGCTTTTGATGCAGCAAGCACAGGAAAACAATTTTTAATTGTTGGTACAAAAAAAAAAGCAGCCGATTCAGTAACACGGGCTGCAATAAGAGCTCGATGTCATTATTAATAAAAAATGGCTCAGAGGTATGTTAACGAATTGGTATACTACAGAAACGAGACTTCGTGAGTTCAGGGACTTGAGAACGGAGCAAAAGACGGGGAAACTGAACTCTCTTCCAAAAAGAGATGCCACTATGTTGAAGAGACAATTATCTCATTTGGAAAGATATCTAGGCGGTATAAAATATATGACAAGATTACCTGATATTGTAATAATCCTTGATCAGCAAGAAGAATATACGGCTCTTCAAGAATGTATCACTTTGGGAATTCCAACGATTTCTTTAATTGATACAAATTCTGACCCAGATCTTGCAGATATTTCGATTCCGGCTAATGATGATGCTATAGCTTCCATCGGATTAATTCTTAACAAATTAGTTTTTGCAATTTGTGAGGGTCGTTCTAGCTATATACAAAAAAATTGATTAATAATAAGATAAATCAATTTTTCGATTTGGTTGGGCGTGCGGTCATAGATTTTTGGAATTGGTTATTATAGCATTACAAAATTGTGTAAAAAGAAATATTTTGTGATTAGTTAGGTATTCAAAATAGAAAATCAAAGTAAAATAAGGAAATGGTTGAATCAAAATAATTCCCTTTCAAGGTATATTTTTTTATTTTAGAGGACAGGGCAATATGAATGTTCTATTATGTTACATCAACACATTAAACAGATTCTATGATATATCTGCTGTGGAAGTAGGTCAACATTTCTATTGGCAAATAGGGGATTTTCAAGTGCATGCTCAAGTACTTATTACCTCTTGGACCTCTTGGGTTGTAATTGCTATCTTATTAATTTCAACCATTCTAGTTGTTAGAAATCCGCCAAACTATTCCCACGTCTGGTCAGAATTTTTTTGAATATGTCCTTGAATTCATTCGAGACGTGAGCAAAACTCAGATTGGAGAAGAATATGGTCCATGGGTTCCGTTTTATTGGAACTCTGTTTCTATTTATTTTTTGTTTCGAATTGGTCAGGGGCCCTTTTGCCTTGGAAAAATTATAAAGTTACCTCATGGAGAGTTAGCTGCACCCACAAATGATATAAATACTACTGTTGCATTAGCTTTACTTACGTCAGTAGCCTATTTCTATGCGGGTATTTCAAAAAAAGGGATTGGCCTATTTTGGTAAATACATCCAACCAACGCCAATCCTTTTACCGATTAACATCTTAGAAGATTTCACAAAACCCTTATCGCTTAGTTTTCGACTTTTTGGAAATATATTAGCGATGAATTAGTAGTTGTTGTTCTTGTTTCGTTAGTACTTTAGTAGTTCCTATACCTGTTATGTTCCTTGGATTATTTACAAGTGGTATTCAAGCTCTTATTTTCGCTACTTTAGCTGCGGCGTATATAGGTGATCCCATGGAAGGGCATCATTGACTAGTTATCAAAATCGTGTTTTAGCCCGCAACAAAGTATGTGTGGCTCGCGATAATATACTTAAGGAATATTAATAAAAAAATACAAAGAAATTTTAAAAAGGTTTAATAACAATCAAAAAAGTAGAAAGAAAATTAAAACAATTACCAGGGAATTGTAAAAAAAAAAATAGAGATTAAATAAATTAACAAAGGTTGAGGGGGTCAAACTAGGTGTATATATAATCTAATCGTTATAAGACAGCTGGGGGATTTCCAAGAATGATTGATTGAATCTAAGATACAACTCATTGGTTTACGGTATGGAACAAACACATGTATATGTCATAGTAGATATTCATTAGTTTATATATGACGATCTATCTAAATTTGTTCTGCTTACTACTCTAAATTTAGGTAGGGATTCAAAAAAAAGATTTCCATCTCTTGTAATTCTGAATTGAATATAAAAAAATGACTAAAAAAATGAAATCAAAGAAAAAAAAAGTTTAAAATGTAAGATAAGACCAAAAATTGTATGTATTCACAAAAAACTACAAGGGTAGAAACGAAAAAAGTGAATATCGAAGTAATTGGGATAATTCAATAAAAATTATTAAGTTTGAAATTTTGAATTACACTTCGACTAGATAAAGAGAAATATGAAGAATGAAATAATTAAGTCATAAATTTTTTGTTGATTATATTATTAACTATTTTTTTATTTTCTTTGGAATAGGAGAAACTTATCATGAATCCACTGATTGCTGCTGCTTCTGTTATCGCTGCTGGGTTGGCCGTCGGGCTTGCTTCTATTGGACCTGGAGTTGGTCAAGGCACAGCTGCAGGGCAAGCTGTAGAAGGGATTGCGAGACAACCGGAAGCAGAGGACAAAATACGGGGTACTTTATTACTTAGTCTGGCTTTTATGGAAGCTTTAACTATTTATGGGCTGGTTGTAGCATTAGCTCTTTTATTTGCCAATCCTTTTGTTTAATAAAAAAAAAATAACATCTTGTTTTTTCCATGGACTTTCGTTGCTGCTCTTGCTTTTTTTTTTTCATTCTATTTAGATTTTACTCCTACAATTTTTTTCTTCATTCGGATTAACATACTGATTCGCCTTCTTCCGTCCCTTTTTTTAGTCCACTGACCCCTTAATTTTGATTTAGAAAGTGTTGAAACCAACTAAGTATTTTGCAATTGACATAAGAAACTAGTATTTCCTTCTAAGAAGTATCATTCTTATAGGGACTCTTTCAATTGACTAACCAATTTTTAGTATATTTTTATTCTTACTAATATACTCATTTTAGTAAGAATAAAAATATACTAATTTGATATATTCATATTAAATAATTAAAAAATTAGATTATAGAATAAACTATCATAAACAAATAAAAAAAACTTGGAATCGTAAAAAGAAATTTTGTCTATCCATAAGAGGAGATGCGATCATATGAAAAATATAACCGATTCTTTTCTTTGCTTCATTTACTGGCCATCCGCCGGAAGTTTCGGGTTTGATACCGATATTTTAGCAACAAATCTAATAAATCTAAGTGCAGTGCTAGGTGTATTGATTTTTTTTGGAAAGGGAGTGTGTGCGAGTTGTTTATTTCAAAGAATAGATTGGATACAACCAACTGCACTTTTTTTGTTATAACTAGGAAAATGTGCATGATCCGGCGAATGACTTCTTACAAAATAACGAAAAAAAAATAGTTAAAGAACCATAGCATTTCGCGATTCATTGGGAAATCTACTTTGATTCTCTATCAACCAAGAATTTTGGAACATTACCATGGTTAAAGCTAACCAGTTTGAAGTTTCGACGCAGTCTAGTATTCTTTCTACCACTATGTTAATAGTGAAATTCGAATTTTTTTCGATATAGAACACTCATGTCGAAAAACTGACTTGAATTCTCTTTATGATGGATGAAAAATAGGAAAAAGGTGTTGTGTTTTAACGCCTCCGTTTCTACTTTTCTACAATGCAGAATTGATGACCTACGTATAAATTAATGAGAATTCTTTGGATTTCAAGAAAAAAAAAAACAACTTTGCTGACAATTATTTGTTTGGTCAGAAGAGTCCTCCAAATATTGGGGTCTTGTATTGATAATCATTTTCAAGATTTTTCGAAATAGAGAAAAGAGGATAGGCTCATTCCATAATAAATATGGGGAAATTTCCTATAAGGAATTGAGTGTGAGAGCCAAATGAATTGAAAGATTCATGTTTGGTTCGGGAAGAGATCATAGACATTTTGAAATGAATGGAAAGAGAATCTACTTTCATTAAGTGATTTATTAGATAATCGAAAACAGAGAATCTTGAGAACTATTCGAAATTCAGAAGAACTACGGGAAACAGCCATTGAAACAGCTGGAAAAAGCCCGGTCCCGTTTAAGGAAAGTAGAAATGGAAGCAGATCGGTTTCGAGTGAATGGTTATTCCGAGATAGAACGAGAAAAATTGAATTTAATTAATTCAATTTATACAACTTTTGGAACAATTCGAAAATTACAAAAATGAAACCATTCATTTTGAACAACAAAGGGCAATTAATCAAGTGCAACAAAGGGTTTTTACAACAAGCATTACAAGGAGCTCTGGGAACTTTGAATAGTTGCTTAAACAACGAGTTACATTTACGTACGATCAGTGCTAATATTGGTATGTTTGGGGCGATGAAAGAAAAAAATAACTGATTAGTTGTTCTACTATAATTGAGAGTATAGGCAGGCAGGCCTTCTTTTTGTTTTTTCTTCGAAAAAGAATCAAATTCAGAAATATTCATGGTAACCATTCGTGCAGATGAAATTAGTAAAATTATCCGTGAACGTATTGAGCAATATAATACCGAAGTAAAAATTGTAAATACAGGTACCGTACTTCAAGTAGGCGATGGCATTGCTCGTATTTTATGGTCTTGATGAAGTAATGGCGGGTGAATTAGTAGAATTTGAAGAAAGTACAGTAGGCATTGCTTTGAATTTGGAATCAAAAAATGTTGGTGTTGTATTAATGGGTGATGGTTTGATGATACAAGAGGGAAGTTCCGTAAAAGCAACAGGAAGAATTGCTCAGATACCGGTAAGTGAGGGTTATTTGGGTCGTGTTGTAAATGCCCTAGCTAAACCTATTGACGGTCGAGGAGAAATTTCAGCTTCGGAATCTCGGTTAATCGAATCTCCCGCTCCCGGTATTATTTCCAGACGGTCCGTGTATGAGCCCCTTCAAACGGGACTTATTGCTATTGATTCTATGATCCCTATAGGGCGTGGCCAGCGAGAATTGATTATTGGGGACAGACAAACTGGTAAAACAGCAGTAGCTACAGATACGATTCTCAATCAACAGGGACAAAATGTAGTATGTGTTTATGTAGCTATTGGTCAAAAAGCATCTTCTGTGGCTCAAGTCGTAACTTCTTTACAAGAAAGAGGGAGCAATGGAATACACTATTATAGTGGCTGAAACAGCAAATTCCCCAGCTACATTACAATACCTCGCGCCTTATACAGGAGCAGCTCTGGCTGAATATTTTATGTACCGTGAACGCCACACTTTAATCATTTATGATGATCCCTCCAAACAAGCACAGGCTTATCGCCAAATGTCTCTTCTATTACGAAGACCACCAGGTCGCGAAGCTTATCCCGGAGATGTTTTTTTATTTACATTCGCGTCTTTTGGAAAGAGCCGCTAAATTAAGTTCTCAGTTAGGTGAAGGAAGTATGACTGCTTTACCAATAGTTGAGACCCAATCAGGAGATGTTTCAGCTTATATTCCTACTAATGTAATTTCTATTACAGACGGCCAAATATTCTTATCTGCCGATTTATTCAATGCTGGGATCAGACCCGCAATTAATGTGGGTATTTCCGTTTCCAGAGTTGGATCGGCGCTCAAATAAAAGCCATGAAACAAGTAGCTGGTAAATTAAAATTGGAATTGGAAACAATCCCAATCAGCTCCTCTTACTGTGGAAGAACAGATAATAACTATTTATACTGGAACGAACGGTTATCTTGATTCATTAGAAATTGAACAGGTAAGGAAATTTCTCCTTGAGTTCCGGGCTTATTTAAAAACGAATAAACCTAAATTCAACGAAATCATATCTTCTACCAAGACATTCACTGGGGAAGCAGAAGCCATTTTGAAGGAAGCTATTCAGGAACAGATGGAACTCTTTTTACTTCAGGAACAAGTAGAAAAAAATTGATTAAAATTTTCATACCGTTAAAAAATTTCTATCATTAGTCTCTTAAAAAAAAGAATCATAAAGATAATAAATTCACAATATATTTTTATAAATATACGAATTCAATTAATATATATGCAATTGCAATCAATTCAATATGTAATCAATTTGCGTCCAATAGGATTCGAACCTATACCAAAGATTTAGAAGACCTCTGTCCTATCCATTAGACAATGGACGCTTTTCTTTTTTTCTTTCCCTTTTCACGAAAATTTCGTGAAAAGGGAAAGAAAAAAGAATTCTATACTAAAACTAAATGAAGAAATTTACTAAATAAAAAATAGAATATAAGCGGGTAGCGGGAATCGAACCCGCATCGTTAGCTTGGAAGGCTAAGGGTTATAGTCGACGTTTATGAATGAACGTCTCTAATTCAAAACTGAACGTGAAACTTTTGTTTCATTCAGCTCCTTTACAGAATAATTTAAGAGATAGATGGAATACATGAAAAAAAGAATCCATAACATCTATGTCAGCCTTTCGGTATGAATACAATTAACGTTGCTTTTTAGATGATCCCTATAGAAAAGGAGTATTCGAACAATCTCTTTTTTTCTAGTTACTTCGTTCTCTATTTCTATTTGAGAGAATCTTTAGGAAAAGAATAAAATTTCCGTCGAGCTAAAAAAATATGTTGATGTTTCTAGTAAACTAAAAAAATCATTTCATAGCTATTTTGCTTCAATCTCTCCTATACAAAACAAATAATAAAAAAATTGGAAGATTTAGTTACGATTGGAAACGAATTTTATATATCTTTCTCCCTGGATCCTTTACTTATATTCAAAAATTGGGATTCTGGATCCAATTGCAAAAACTTATGTTTCATAATTTTAGAATCAATTCTAAATTGTATACAAATTATGATAATGTATATTATTCCTCGAATTGCTCCTTGAGAGGTATAAAGGATTAAATACCTTTAAGTAAGAAATAAAGTTTTTGATCGTGATATGAATCACGGAAGGGACCCCTTAACTATTACTATTATCGCACTTTTACCACTAAACTATACCCGCTACAATACTATTATTGTATATAAAAAGATCTTTTGTCAATATCAATACAGGAAGGGGAATCAGTCCTAATTATGAAATAGGTGCAGAATTTTATGATAAATACAGTGTTCACATGTTTCGTAAAGGGCCCCCTAATGAAATTTAGAAAAGGGGGCGAATCTCATTTTTGATTTTGTTGAAGGTATTTTGACAGATAGATCTCGACAAAATTACTAAACGAAATTCATAAGACAAAAATGCATTGTGCAAGAATCCATAGTTCTATTTCTTTTTTTAGATACGTTAACCTGATTAATTCGTATGATATACGATCAAAAAGTTATTTTTATTTTTGTTTGATCGTATTAAAATGTTTTCCTTAATTACAAGTTTCTTTCAAATCTGATACAGAAAAATAAATCATTGTGATTCATGGGAAAAAGAGCCGTGCCAGTACCTAGCTGGACTCTGGTTGGATAAAAAAACAAACTAAAAAAAAAAGAAAAGAAAAAATTTTATATTGCGTATATATAGAATATAACTTTAGTATAGGTATAAGAAAATATAACTAATATTATGAGTTTAATATAGAATTATGAATAGTAATTAAATAAAATGATAATCAAATAGAAAAAAGATAGATAGTTAAGATATATCAAATGACGATCAATATCAAATAAGATATATAGAAGGCTTTTTTGAGCCCTACTTTTTGTTCTTTTTGTTTATCCGAGGTATCATAAGCATAATAATTCAATTTTTGAATTGGGGAGGATGGCTGAGTGGACCTAAAGCGTCGGATTGCTAATCCGTTGTACGAATTTTTGTACCGAGGGTTCGAATCCCTCTCTTTCCGTTTATTGATGATTTGGCATTTTTTCTTTTGAACTTCTGGAATTCTTTTTTTTTTTTATTCCCTGTTTGTTTCATTTTTTACTAGTTAAAGATGTAAAATAGATAGAAAAACGAAAAAATATTAAAAATCCAGCATAAGTACGGAAAAGAACAAAGATTTTCTTATTCTTCACGTCCAGGATTACGTCCTGGATCATTAGATAGGAATCCGAAGATGAAAAGAGAAACAAAGAATATCACTATTGTGTAAACAAATAGTTTTAGAGTAAGCATTACAAAATCTCCAAGATAATAAAAAAAAAAAAACGACAGAGAAAGAGAATTAGATTCTCTTGTTATTTCATATTATGTTTCCTTTGATACTCAGTTATAAGAAATGAAGTTATTTCAAAAAAACAAAAAAATTGATTTGTAGTAAGAGTTGAGCTTTGTTTTACCATTACCAACAATTCAATTTTCTTTCATATCCACAAGATCCACGTATGGTGGTAGACTCAAATCGAATAATAGAATAATAAAATTTTATTTTTGAATGGAAAAAAAGGAAATGATGAGATTGATCCATATTTTTATTGTCTATCCAACAATTTCAAGATTTATAATCACGGATTCACACTGTAAGACTTATCTTATTTTTAAAAATGTTAAAATTTGAGGTTTTCTAATAAATTCCTGACTTTTTTTCGGACATATTCAAATTAAAGATCTTATCGAAAACTTACAGCAGCTTGCCAAACAAAAGCTAGAGAAAAAAGAGTAAGGGTATTACTGGCATAAAATCTACAATTGGATTCAAAAAAGCGTAAGCTTCTGGTAATTTCCCAAGAAAAAACTACTTGAATAAAGGGCAGAGTGAATACAAATACAGACCGAGCTAAAGATATTAAGCATAACAAAAATGTTTTTCTTTAGAAAATGAATTGTCTTTTTTCTTTTGTTTTTAATTCTAATTTTGATTGTATTTTTTTTATTATTATATAGATGATTTATTCTATATATGATATGATTTATTCTATATATGATATGATTATTATATAATTTATTATTATTATTATCCATTTTTGTATTATACTTTTATATTAACAATGAAATATAAAATCAAAATTTTTTGATTTTATTTAGATAGAATAGAGAATATATAGAATAGAAAATGAATAATTTGAAAATCTAAAAGGATAGAATATAAAATATTGAATTCCTATTTATAGATATGAAGATTACTAAATCAGTAATAAAACGAAAAAAAAAGATGAATCAACTAAGATCAGACCCCACTTTTTGATTTGAACTGAATAAGTTCAAACAATATCTTATTGAATTCTTATGGAATGATCAATAAATTTCGTTTAATTCGATATCGATACATATCAAAATTCTAGCAACAATTTATTCTATAGAATAAATTTCGAAGTGTAATTTACGAACAACTCATAATACTATTTATGTCGAATCAAAATGGGGCGTGGCCAAGCGGTAAGGCAGCGGGTTTTGATCCCGTTATTCGGAGGTTCGAATCCTTCCGTCCAGATCATATCTATTCAAGATATATACCTATTTCAATACAAATTGTATATCCGAATAAAGATTCCTTTTTTTTTTTTAGAAATTGATTTTTTTATATTTAATTTACAAACCATGAAAATAGAATATTGACTTAATTTCGACTTCTTGACTTTAGAAATAAAATTGGTATAGTCAGAAAACCTAAAACCTAGAAGTGAAAAGTATATATTTTTATCTATATGATTGAGTCAATGACTATGCACGATTTCAAAATGGAATCAATTACATACCAGATGAAACTAAAAAAATAATGTTATGGTAAAACCTCGTTTGAAACGATGTAGTAAAAAGCAGCGTGGGACTTGAAAACGTGACTATATTAGCTGCGGAGTCTTACATGCCCTATTTTCTTTATACTATCTAGTTTCTAGTATCTAGAAATAGGGATCCTCGATTTTTCGATTTGAGTGATCTATTTATTCCAAAATTCGGTGCTCAACCTACCTCATATTAGAAAAAGTCAAGAAATAAACTAATTTGGTGCATAAATACCGTAGACCAAATGAGCCTTTTTACTTCTTTGTTTTTATTCTATTCATTCATTTTATATTAGAAATAGTTATTGATTTGATATTCAAATATAAATGATACATTTGTTCAATACTTCTTCGCTCATTATTATTATAAGTTATTAATCCTCGCAATTCTATTTCTATACTTAAGTCGATAAAAAATGATCATCGAATGACTATTCATCTATTGTATTTTAAAGTGGTTCAATCCAATGTTGCTGTTTAATAGGGATTTAGAATATAGGTGTGGTTTAAGTAAATCCCTAGATAGTTTTGATCCTATTGAAGATAGTTTTTTATCCTATTGAAATAACGGTGTAAATGAAGACCCATCTATTTTAACTGATGACCCATATATTTTAACTGATGACCCATCTATTTTAACTGATGACTCATCTATTTTAACTGATGACCCATCTATTTTAACTGATATGGATAATGACATTCATAGTTGGATTGAGAGTTATCTTCGTTATTTAGATGATAGTGACAACTACAATGCCAATATCAGTGACTTGAATAGTTACATTTTAGATGATACAAATGATAGTGATTTGTATGAATAGAAAATTTCTAATGATACAAATGATAGTGATTTTACTCAATAGAATATTCTAATGATACAAATAATAGTAAATTACTCCAATACAATATCCTGATGATCCAAAGATACTTCTTATACTGAAAAATTAAGCATTTATGGGTTGAATGCGAAAGTTGCTTTGGATTAAATTATAAGAAATTTTTAAATCCAAAATGAATATTTGCGAACACTGTGGAGATCATTTGAAAATGAGCAGTTCAGATAGAAATCGAACTTTCGATTGATCCAGGTACTTGGAATCCTAGGGATGAAGACATGTTTCTCTGGATCCCCATTGAATGGGACAAACCTTATACGAAGACGAACCTTCTACGGAAGACGAATACGACTCTTCCTACGGAAGACGAATACGAATCTTCTACGGAAGACAAACCTTCTAACGAACCTTCTACGGAAGACAAACCTTCTAACGAACCTTCGACGGAAGACAAACCTTCTAACGAACCTTCGACGGAAGACAAACCTTCTAACGAACCTTCGACGGAAGACAAACCTTATACGGAAGACGAATCTTCTCCGGAAGACGAATCTTCTCCGGAAGACGAATCTTCTCCGGAAGACGAATCTTCTCCGGAAGACGAACCTTCTACGGAAGACGAATACGACTCTTCTACGGAAGGACGAACCTTATATAGATCGTCTTGATTTTTATCAAGAAAGTACAGGATTACTGGAGGCGGTTCAAACAGGCACAGGATCAACTAAATGGTATTCCTGTAGCAATAGGTATTATGGATTTTCAGTTTCTGGGGGGTAGTATGGGATCCGTAGTGGGTGAGAAAATAACTCGGTTGATCGAATATGCTACCAATCAACTTTTACCTCTTATTATAGTATGTGCGTCCGGAGGAGCGCGTATGCAAGAAGGAAGTTTGAGCTTAATGCAAATGGCTAAAATATCTTCTGCTTTATATAATTATCAAATCAATCAAAAGTTACTCTATGTAGCGATACTTACATCGCCTACTACTGGTGGGGTAACAGCTAGTTTTGGGATGTTGGGGGATATCATTATTGCCGAACCAAAAGCTTACCTTGCATTTGCGGGTAAAAGAGTAATTGAACAAACGTTGAATAAGGAAGTGCCTGATGGTTCCCAATCGGCTGAAGTTTTTTTCGAAAAAGGCTTATTGGATGCAATCGTATCACGTGATTCTTTAAAGGACTTTTTAAGTGAGTTATTTGAATTCCATGGTTGCTTTCCTTGGATTGAAAATGAAAACTAATGCAGACTATCATTTTATTTATGTTTTTCAATTTTTAACTTTTCATTAATATCATAAAATGAATATCATAAAGAAATCTTCTTATTATATAAAAATGATATAAAAAGAAAATGAGAACACACAAGAGTAAAGTAATAAGATAAGAATAAAAAATAAAGATTAATTATCATGGACATATTTCTTGTAGAAATAGACAGCAAAATAAATCCAGTTATTTCGTTCGACATTCCTTATATTTAATTTAATATTCAAATTATTAAAATTAACGATTTTGATTCTTAATAAATCTTATTCCATTTTTTTCTTATGGGTTTATTCTCTTTATATACTCCATATAGAATATATATATATATTCATATCTATTTATTTAGCTCTACATAGTAGAATTAAAAAAATAGACTTAGTATAAGTCTATATGAATTCTAGTGATTATAGACTTTCTTTATTCCAATATAAGAAGAATCCAAATATTAATCTAACAATCAACAAAAAAGAACAGGTACAAATATGAAATTGAGGTACCCCATTTTATGATAAACTTACCATCCCTTTTTGTTCCTTTAGTAGGCCTAGTATTTCCGGCAGTTGCAATGGTTTCTTTATTTCTTCATGTTCAAAAAAACAATATTTTTTAGATACCACAAGTTTCATATATTTTTGAAAATAGGGTTAAATTTTTTAGTTTGGATTTGTTCTTTTGTTCCATTTTTGAATAACTATTGCCTTCAATAAAAAAAAAAGAAAAGTACTAATATTATATAAGCCTTAATAAGATAAGGAGGTTTTCATATAACAACATAAATATTAATCTAACAATCAAGAAAAAAGAACAGGTACAAATATGAAATTGAGGCACCCATTTTATGATAAACGTTTATGTGTTTTTAGTGGGCCTTGTATTAATTGTAATGTCTGCTTTATTGGTTCATGTTCCAAAATTCATTAGTTGGGGGTCAGAAAAACTTGGTTGTCGTTCACAAGACGCATGGCTTGACATTGTACCGGGGTCCCGAAAAATTATCAATTTATTCTGGGCGTCTTTCACTCTTTTAGGTTCATTAGGAGTTTTATATATTTCAGTTTCCAGTTATTATGGGAGGGATTTTTTCTCTTTCATTTCGTCCGAATTTGTCATTCCTTTTTTGACACAAGGAGTCACGCTGACTTTCTATGGAATTGCCGGTCTCTTTCTAAGTTTACATTGGTGGCTTCTAATTTTTTGGAATGTGGGGAGTGGCTATAATTTTTTCGATAAAAAAAATCGAATGGTATGTTTTTTTCGTTACGGATTTCCTGGAACATATCGTCGTATTTTTCTCCGAGTTCGTATGGAAGATATTCAGTCCCTCATACTACAAGCTAACCCAGAACCTAGTAGTGGTGTCCTTTATATGCAAACCAGAGAACAGGGGACCATTCCCTTGACTCCTGTTGATGATAGGACTCCATGCAACGTTATACAAAAAGCTTGGGACTTGTCCAGATTCTTGAGTGTACCAATGGAAATCGTTCCATATTCTTGAGTATACCAATGGAAATCGCTGTATCCAAACAATTTCATTTTTAATTCATAGCTTTTGAAACACTTTTTTTCTTCTTCATTCAAATTGGCAATGGCTTATTTCGTTTTCTTATTTGATTTCTGTATTCTTTTGGATTCTTTTTTCAAATTGAAGGAAAAAGAAACTAACCTCCGAATTACAAATAAAAAGAATAGCTTCTCAATTTCTATGAAAAAATTATAAATTGATATATTCTAGGCTAAGCTCTATTACTTGTATTTACTTGTAATAGAACTTATGCTTGATAGAAAGATTATTATTATATATAGTTGAAAAATGAGATGAAACTGAGTTCATTAAAGACGAAAAATGGCAAAAAAGAAAGCATGCATTCCCCTTCTATGTCTTACATCTATAGTCTTTTTGCCCTGGTGCATCTCTTTTACATTTCAGAAAAGTCTGGAATCTTGGATTACTAATTGGTGGAATATGAAAGAATCCGAAATTGTCTTGAATACTATTCAAGAAAAAAGTATTTTAAAGAAATTGCTAGAGTTCGAGGAACTGTTCCTCTTGGATGAAATGCTAAAGGAATACCCGGAAACACGTTTACAAAACCTTCGTATCGAAATCTACAAAGAGACCATCCAATTGATCGAGACGAACAACCTAGATCGTATCCATACGATTTTCCATTTCTGTACAAATATAATCTGTTTCCTTATTCTAAGTGGTTATTCTATTCGAGGTAATCAAGAACTCATTATTCTTAACTCTTGGGTTCAAGAATTTCTATATAACTTAAGTGACACAATAAAAGCTTTTTCTATTCTTTTATTAACTGATTTTTGTATAGGATTCCATTCGACTCAGGGTTGGGAACTAATGATTGGGTCTGTCTATAAAGATTTTGGATTTACTCCGAATGATCAGATTCTATCTTGTCTTGTTTCGATTTTTCCAGTCATTTTAGATACTATTTTTAAATATTCTATTTTCCGTTATTTAAATCGTGTATCTCCGTCGCTTGTAGTCATTTATCATTCAATGAAGGAATGAAAAAACGACCCACTGATCCAATTCTAAAATTTGTTTTTTGTATAGAAAAGCTAAACATTTAAAATTGAACTTATTCGTTTTCGTTTTACTCGTATTCTTCCTATATTATAGGAAAAGAATTGGAGTAAATAGCAGAATCATGGATAGGGAACTGTGCCAGTAACCTACCTAATCTTATTGTAGAAATTTTCAGGATCAATGATTGGACCATGCAAACTAGAAATGCTTTTTCTTGGATAAAGAAAGAGATTACCCGATCCATTTCCGTATTGCTCATGATATATATAATAACTCGAGCACCCATTTCAAATGCATATCCTATTTTTGCCCAACAAGGTTATGAAAATCCTCGAGAAGCTACCGGCCGGATTGTATGTGCTAATTGCCATTTAGCTAATAAGCCCGTAGATATTGAGGTTCCACAAGCGATACTTCCCGATACAGTATTTGAAGCAGTTGTTCGAATTCCTTATGATATGCAAGTGAAACAAGTTCTTGCTAATGGTAAAAAGGGGGCTTTGAATGTGGGAGCTGTTCTTATTTTACCAGAGGGTTTTGAATTGGCCCCTCCTGATCGTCTTTCGCCCGAGATTAAAGAAAAGATAGGTAATTTGTCTTTTCAAAGCTATCGTCCCACAAAAAAAAATATTCTTGTGATAGGCCCCGTTCCTGGAAAAAAATATAGTGAAATTACCTTTCCTATTCTTTCTCCAGATCCCGCTACTAAGAGAGATGTTTACTTCTTAAAATATCCTATATACGTAGGCGGGAACAGGGGAAGGGGTCAGATTTATCCCGACGGAAGCAAGAGTAATAATAATGTTTATAATGCTACAGCAACGGGTGTAGTAAACAAAATAATACGAAAAGAAAAAGGTGGATACGAAATAACGATAGTAGATGCATCAGATGGACGTGAAGTGATTGATATTATACCGCCAGGACCAGAACTTCTTGTTTCAGAGGGTGAATCTATCAAACTTGATCAACCATTAACGAGTAATCCTAATGTGGGTGGATTTGGTCAGGGGGATGCAGAAATAGTGCTTCAAGATCCGTTACGTGTCCAAGGTCTCTTGCTCTTCTTGGCATCTATTATTTTGGCACAAATTTTTTTGGTTCTTAAAAAGAAACAATTTGAGAAGGTGCAATTGTCTGAAATGAATTTTTAGGAATGTCAATTTATCAACATATTAAGCTGGTAAAAAGAACTCCATTTTTGTTGATAAATTCTGTGTAAAGACCTTTGGTTCTTGGTTTTTTTTCAACTGCACAATTAATTCGAACCATATGATTATGTCGCTGATTATGTCGCTGTTTTCACATTTTCATGTCCTAGAATAGAAATATTAGAATTTATATTGTAATAGAATGAAATTCGACTCGATACTAAACCTAAAAAAATAGGTAGGTAGATAATATTAAGTAAAGTAGAAAAAGGGAAAACAGGATTCTAGGATGGATAATTTGTCTTTTCCTAGAGTCCAATTCCTTCTTGTTTATGTCGAAATCGATACGTAGTTAAGGAATGGACAAACAAAAAAGACCGGGAATTGAATTCAGCAAATACAACTTTCTTAATTCACTTCAAAAAAAGAATTTAATCATGAGTCTATATTAGAAATAGATTTCTAGTAAGATTCTGTTAGTATCAAAAAGGTTTGGTTCTACAGAATCTTTTTTATGTTTAATAGAGTATTAAATATAGTATATAGTTCCCTATTCTTACAGGGAAGATCCTAAAAAAAGGAAATGGAATTTTTTGAAACATACAATAAAGTTATCTATTGACTCACTGACAAAAATATTCTGATTATGAAGAACTCAACGGGACCCCTTCGAATTCATCAAAGAAAGAGTGGATCCCCGTTGAGTTCTTATGCTTTCATTTCGAAAACTAAATTTATCCGATTATTACAGGGATGATCCCAATCCGGAATATGAACCATAAAAGAAAATACCAATTAAACCGATCACAACAATACCAGCTACAGTACCTATTATCCAAAGAGGAATTCTTCCAGTAGTATCGGCCATTTATCCCACTTTCCTCCACATTTGATCAAGTAGTCAGTCATACTAGAGACCTAAACAGTCATAGATAATTATGAAATGATATCCTTCCGAATGGGATAAGAGAATTCCTAATATATAAATACTATTCTCTTTTCTTCAATTAATTGAAAAAATAATTTGAAAATAAAACAGCAAGTACAAAAATGAGTAATAAACCCCAGTATAGACTGGTACGATTCAATTCAACATTTTGTTCATTTGGGTTTGATTGTGTCGTAGCTCTATAATTCGGATTAGGTTTATCGTTGGATGAACTGCATTGCTGATATTGATCCCAAAAAAGAAACGGTAGGTACCGCTAGTCCGTGAACAGCCAACCATCGTACTGTAAAAATGGGATAGGTCCTATCTATGGTCATTGGAGCCTCCTAAAAAGATCTACTAAATTCATCGAGTTGTTCCAAAGAATCAAAACGGCCGGTTATTAAAGGAATTCCTTGTCGGCTTTCTGTAAAATACTCGTTTGGACGGGGGCTTCCAAATACATCGTAAGCTAAACCCGTGCTGACAAATAACCAACCCGCAATGAATAGGGAGGGTATAGTAATGCTATGAATAATCCAGTATCGAATACTGGTAATAATATCAGCAAAAGAACGTTCTCCTGTGCTTCCAGACATGCCGAGCTCCACATATTCTTATACAGTCAAAGGGGGATCGATTCCATAAAAGATCAGATCAGTAAGTAGAAATTTACTGAAATTTTCAATCTTTGTTACGATCGTCAATCGTGTACCAAGGGTCTCGTTCCAGTATACCAAATCAGTATAGCTATCCTTCTTCTAACACAGCAACGAAATTTCACAATAAGTGACGAGATCGAGTACTACAAAAGAAAATTTCTTTTTTTCCTGGTTGTTTGTTTCGATGTACTGAATCGAAAATTCCTCAAAGTTTAAGACTATATATATGGACTTTATATTATTTATATTATATATATACGTTATATTATATATAATTATATAAATAAATAAAACAATTTTCCTTCGATTAGTTTACTCAACTCATGTCATGAGTTGATCAAGAAATCTGTTGATTTGGAATCACAGGTTGGGTAGATGTCACAGATGATGAATTGATTTTTTACCTATGTAACTATATTTTTCTTTTTGTTTGTCCGTAATAATTGATTCATGAATCAATTCTTTTCCATTGTATCTTTCAAGTGGTCTTTTTTGCTTCTTTTCCTATTTTTATCTAAAAAAAAAAAAATGGAAACTTAGGAAAGTGCTTTATAAACATATGTATAAAAAGAATATATTTCATCTAGTTTCCTTATGTCCACTCTAACCAGTTATTTCGGTTTTCTACTAGCGGTTTTAACTATAACCGCAGGTATTTTTATCAGTCTGAATAAGATACGACTTATTTGATTTGCAATTTTGAGAGAAATTTGGAAATTGTAGATATTCTATAGTTCCTTATCATATTTCCAATTCTTGGTCATTGAGATTCATGGTCAATATAAATTCATATTTAAGGATCGATATTACCCCCACCTTTTTTACTTTCAACCAAACTCAAATGATTGAAGTTTTTCTATTTGGAATCGTGTTAGGTCTAATTCCTATTACTTTGGCTGGATTATTTGTAACGGCCTATTTACAATACCGACGTGGCGATCAGTTGGATATTTGATTTAGTACTGTCTCTTTTGTTTATTGACTTCCTATTTTTTTGTTTGAATCCTAATTCACAGGAGATCAAATTAACACTTTTGATTAGACTTAGACTGTTATCCCATTATTTTAGTCTCATTCTCAGAAGAATGGTATCACGCTCTGTAGGATTTGAACCTACGACATCGGGTTTTGGAGACCCGCGTTCTACCGAACTGAACTAAGAGCGCTTTCTTTTCCTAAATAATTTGATGTGATGGCAATATATCTTGCATGCATGCATACAAACTAAATATGGAGAACTATTCATATTGAGTATGTATGTACAATTTCAATTGCTCAAAATTGATCTCTTGTTACTGCTGATATGATATTAGGGATAGGGATGACAGGATTTGAACCTGTGACATTTTGTACCCAAAACAAACGCGCTACCACGCTGCGCTACATCCCTTTACATCAGTTTCCATTGTCATTCTAAAGAATTTTTGTCTTATTTTCCACATTTTTCCATTATCTATATCCTGCCATTTTGTTTGTTTTTTTACTTTCTTATATCGATCGTAGAAATAAGATATCGAATCAAATATTCTTATAGAATATTTATATTCAATTAATGAAAAACAGAGAATATATAGAATCTATAAATAATAAGATAGAAAAAGTATAATAACAAGAACAAAGAATATACAAATAATATAGAAAATAGAATTGATATATGAAAAATAGAATAATTTCAAATATTATTTTAATATTTCATAGAATTCATAATTTCAAAAAATATATAATAATATAGTTATTAGAAGATAACAATTTGAATAAATAAAATTAAGAATATAAAAATAGTACTCTATAAAAAAAGATCTAATTCATTGTTGTACAATTCAAATTGGATTCGGACTTCCCCCGAGAAATCCAAGTGGTTTTATTAAGAAAAAAAAACATTGGATCATATTCCTATATGTAATTCTGTATTATTATGTATTACAAATTACAAGAAAAAACGAAGGAGGATTTGAAATGCGAGATCTAAAAACATATCTCTCTGTGGCACCAGTGGCAAGTACTTTATGGTTCGCGGCTCTAGCAGGTCTCTTGATAGAAATCAATCGTTTATTCCCGGATGCATTGACATTCCCTTTTTTTTGATTCTAGTTATTGGCACGGGAAGGGGTGACGAAGATTAGAGATCCAATAAAATATCTGTGATTAAATCCCTCTTCGTTCGTTTTTTTTTTCGAATTATACTAGAATAAGTTCAAAAAAAAAAAGAGGAAATTAAGAAAGGTGGATTTGGCCTCAGTGAAATTTGGAATTTTTCCCACGTTTCGTTTCAATGGAATTGAATTAATACTTCAATTCCATTGCTATTCTTAATTATTAAGAGTAAGACCAGAAATGGAATTGTTAGGGTAGGGGCAATAATATCATACAAGATATTTCAATAAAAACTGAAATACTAGACTCTGGATTCGAAATCTATTTCGAAAGCATTGTAGTAGTGAATTATTACTGTACTATATAAAATTAATTGGAACAAAATATTTCATAATTTGATTTTGAATTATCAACTTATCTTTTTTTTCGTTCCTTTTTTCTTCTTCCCTTCGAATCTTAAAATCGAAGAGTTAAGTGAATAAAAAAACCAAAGGAGGTTTATGGCTAAGGGTAAAAATATCCGAATAACTGTTATTTTAGAATGTACTAGTTGTGATAAAAAGAGTGTTAATAAGGAATCTAGAGGTATTTCTCGATATATTACTCAAAAGAATCGACACAATACGCCTAGTCGATTGGAATTGAGAAAATTCTGTCCCTTTTGTTGCAAACATATGATTCACGCAGAGATCAAGAAATAGAGAAAATGGATTACTTGTGTGTCACCCTTAAGGAGGTAAATTGAAAAAATACATAAAAATTAATTATATAGATACCAGATAAATTATCTTATCTATATTATATAAATAACATTCTATAACATAAAATTATATACATAGATCATTATATAGCATATATTTTCCAAATATATTACAAAAAAAAATAAGAATATAACTAAAACAAATCCTTTTTTTATAAAACAAACGGGATTTTCGGTATAGGAATAAACAAACCATGGAGAAATCTAAGCGACTGTTTGTTAAATCGAAGCAATCAATTCGTAGGAGTTCGCCCCTAATCCAATCTGGGGATCGAATTGATTATAAAAACTTGAGTTTACTTTTCGAATTTATCACGCTACAAGGAAAAATTATACCTAGATGTGTGAATAAATTGACCTTAAAACAACAACGATTGATTACGATTGCTATAAAACAAGCTCGTATTTTATCTTTGTTACCTTTTGTAAATTCGTCACCTTTTGTTAAAAATGCAAAAAAAAAATATGAAAAAATCAAGTCGATTACTAGAGCTACTCCTCCTGTTCTTAAAAAAAAAAAAAAATAGAGTTACGTTACTTCAATTAATTTAATAATTAATTGAATCTAAACTCAAAGTTTATGCGGATTGGTAGTTTTTTTTTTGTTTTTTGAGCGTGGTTGATTATTTCTTTTTCTAATTCATATGAATTCTATTTTATCATACAAATCTATTTTATTCTACCACCTTCCCGGAGTTAAGTCTCCGGGGAATTTTTATTTTTGAATGATATCGTTGGCAATCATAAAAAGACAATTCCCCTTTAATCTAGCTATTTGTGCAACTATTTTACGATTAAGAAGCAATTGATTCTTGTACAGATTATACATTAAATTACTATAGCGATAGTATATTTTTTCTTTATTCTGGCTTATTATTGCATTTATTCGACTGATCCACAAACTGCGAAAGTCCCTTTTTTTCTTATCTCTATCCCGTTGAGACGAAACCAAAGCTTTTATTCTCTGTTGGAAAATAATTCGAATAAGTTTTGAATGAGCTCCGCGAAAGCCTGATGTAAAGGAACTCAATTTTGTCCTCCGTTTTCTCGCGATAGATCCTCGTTTAATTCTGTTCATTGGATAAATGAGACTTTGATTAATAACTATTTAATTTTTTTCTTTCAGTTATTCTTTTATCCTTTCTAGTCTATTACGAACAACATGGATTCTTCCAATGTGGAAAATATAAATTCCAATGGCTTTTGCTACTATAACCTTCCCAACCACTATTTTTTTTTTTCGTTTTTTCTAAGTATAAGTATTTTAACTCTTAATAATAACTTCTATTGATACTAGGTATTCAAAAAAACATAGTAAATAAAATAGAAATAAACAAAGAAATCGTGGGTTCCATCGTTTCTATGATTACTTGTTAAACGGTGAGGTCCTCTCTATACACCGGAGCCCCTTCCTTCATTGAATCTTGATTCAATCAATGTTACTTCCTTCATTGAATCTTGATTCAATCAATGTTATTGTGAACTTGTACAGTTCACACTTCTTAGCTCTACCCATTGAATATATAGTAATAGGTCTTTCACAATAAAATCTAGCTATACAGTAACGGTATTTAAGTATGAAGATTAGCTGGGTAGTTGACCCTCTTAGTCCGTTATTGCTAAAATTAGGGCATAATTTGTCTTTATTTCAAAGAGGATTTTTCCCGCTTAATGGATCACTTTTTGTTACCAATGGGAAAAGTATATTTCATCTTAAATTCAAAATTAAGGTAATTTGGTTTGCACCAATTGAGAAAGCATAAATTTTATACACAATAGAATTATATATATACAATTCTTATTAATTGAATATATTTTTTAATTTCAGTATATGATCTAAACGAGTCGCACATACACCTTAATACATGTTCCTCGGCGTTGAGGGCATCCCCGAAGAGCGGGAGATTTTGTTACAGTCCGGATTGGCTGTCTTGTGTTTCTAATAAGTTGGTTTATAGTTGGCATGGGGAGTCATATACATAATGAGCTGGTTTGGATCAATCCTAACCTGATAATTTTCAAATTGATAAGGACTCTATAAAATCGGGTGATTAAAAAGATAAAAGACAACATCAAATTATAATTCTGCATTTAGTCGGTACGTTAGGAAAGAAGCATCAGAAATAGTAGAAAGAAAATATTCTCATTTATTAGGATCAAAAAGGGAATAAAGATTTTATGCAAATTTTGGATTTACAAAGAATCCGCTACTGTATCAATTATTCCGTAGGCTTGGGCTTCTTCTGCTGACATAAAAAAATCCCTTTCCATGTCTTTATATATCTGCCAGGAAGGTTTGCCTGTTCTTTGGCAATAAATATTTATCATAGTTGTTTGCATTTTCATTATTTCCGTCACTTCCATCATAGATTCGCCCGTGTTTCCCTCATAAAAAGAACTAGCAGGTTGATGCAGCATTACCCTGAGAGTATACTATAATTAAGGTTTATTTCTCTTAATCTTACCGTAAAAAAAAAGAATGAAGAGATAGAAAAAAGAACTTCAATTTCTTTTTCGCCGTACAGGCAAGCCTCTTTTTTTCTTTATTTTTTATATAGCATACGGCTCTACTTTCAATTTTTCATTTTTTTGACCCTTCATTGAAAAAATACAAAAAAAAATATACCGGGTTTATCAGACCCAGATCAGTAAAGAATCTAATAACCACCCTTCTTTTTTTTTGAGAATCTTTTTTAAAGACTATGATGATTCCGTTGCTATCTTATTTCTTCTAGTTTTTGATTCAGCAATCCCAAAGTTTCTTTTTTTCAAATAAGTCCAAAAAATTGTAACACTAAAAGAGGCTCCGATAGATCAGATAAAATAGTAAATACCCCTTTTTCACACTACTCTTTCGATATATAATCTAATGGTTTTGAAAAAAAAAAAATTATTTTTGCATATCGAACTCAAAGTGCCATGCTTTTTTGACTTAATACTGGCGTAGACATAGTCTTCTTTTTTTTTTCTACAAATAAGAATCAGTGGCGCCAAGCATGAGGGAATGCTAGACGTTTGGTAATTTCTCCTCCTAACAAAATAAGAGATCCCATTGAAGCGGCTAATCCTACGCATACTGTCTGTACTTCTGCTTCTACAAATTGCATAACATCAAAAATTGCCATTCCAGATAGAATCCCTCCGCCTGGAGAATTTATAAACATATACAAATCTTTGTTCTTGTTCTCTAAACTTAGATATACCATTATACCGACGAGTTGATTTGATATTTCACTGCTAACCTCTTTACCTAAAAAAAGTAGTCTTTCGTGAAAAAGTCGATAGTATAAGTCAATCCAAGAAGCTTCATCCTCGCCGGGAACATCAAAGGCTACTTTGGGAACACCTACCGGCATAAACTGGAATGGAAATTGTCGACCGGATTTTGCTTTGGTGTGAGAACATCCGGAGACAGAATGAGTTGATTTTGTTCAAAATCATTTTTATTTCGCCAAATAACATCAAAAAAGAAGACTAAAGGAAAGTTTTGATGAATAGGTCGTTCTTGGATATGTCTCTACTGCTATTCTTGTTACGTGTTACTGGACGACTAATGAATTGAATTCTTTAAAATGAAAGAGGGGATTCTAACAAAAAGGATCTCCGACAACCAAAAAAAGTATATTTCTATATTTCCTATCGAATTGAATTCTAGAAATATTCTTCTTTGCTTCATGAATTATATTATTAGAAACCAATTAATCCTATTCACATTTTCATTGATCCTCAGTTTATAGTCCGAAGCTAATAATGAATGTAAAGAACCCTCAGCTTCTAGTTCTAGTATAAGAAAGTCTTCGTATATATATAGAAAGCTCTATCTTTGTAATTAAACCAAGAAAGACCCGTAGACTTTTTTTTTGTGTCTAATACACGAACAACGAATCTTTCTTTTGACGAAAAAAGGGATTTGTTGTTCTTGTATTAGTATCCAGTGTCTGCATTCACTGATATAAACACGCATATAAAAAAAAAAAACTAAACCCCACCACCATTGCCATTGCGTATTGTTACTTATCGGATATAGAATAGATCTGCTTCTTTTTGTTCCAACGAATAGAATGTTCCTTTGTTTCTAAAAAACTAGAACAAATATAAATTATTTCATGCGATATAATTTACTAATAAGGGGAAGGGCCATAGCATAGTTTTTTACAGTGCAATAAAGTTACATAGTGTCTATTTTTTGTTGATATAAGGGGTATTTTCATGGGTTTGCCTTGGTATCGTGTTCATACCGTTGTATTAAATGATCCCGGCCGTTTACTTTCTGTCCATATAATGCATACAGCTCTGGTTGCTGGTTGGGCCGGTTCGATGGCTTTATATGAATTAGCAGTTTTTGATCCCTCTGACCCGGTTCTTGACCCAATGTGGAGACAGGGTATGTTCGTTATACCCTTCATGACTCGTTTAGGAATAACCAATTCGTGGGGTGGTTGGAATATCACAGGAGGCACTATAACGAATCCGGGTATTTGGAGTTACGAAGGTGTGGCCGCGGCACATATTGTGTTTTCGGGCTTGTGCTTTTTGGCGGCTATTTGGCATTGGGTCTATTGGGATCTAGAAATCTTTTGTGATGAACGTACTGGAAAACCTTCTTTGGATTTACCAAAAATATTTGGAATTCATTTATTTCTTGCAGGGGTGGCGTGTTTTGGTTTTGGCGCCTTTCATGTAACAGGATTATTTGGTCCTGGAATATGGATATCCGATCCTTATGGACTAACAGGAAGGGTACAATCTGTAAATCCCGCATGGGGTGTGGACGGTTTTGATCCTTTTGTTCCGGGGGGAATAGCCTCTCATCATATTGCAGCAGGGACATTGGGCATATTAGCGGGTCTTTTCCATCTTAGTGTGCGTCCACCTCAACGTTTATACAAAGGATTGCGTATGGGAAATATTGAAACCGTCCTTTCCAGTAGTATCGCTGCTGTATTTTTTGCAGCTTTTGTTGTTGCTGGAACTATGTGGTATGGTTCAGCAACTACCCCGATTGAATTATTTGGTCCTACTCGTTATCAATGGGATCAGGGATACTTCCAGCAAGAAATATATCGAAGAGTTGGTGCTGGGCTAGTCAAAAATCAAAGTTTATCAGAAGCTTGGTCTAAAATTCCTGAAAAATTAGCTTTTTATGATTACATCGGTAATAATCCGGCAAAAGGGGGTTTGTTTAGAGCGGGCTCAATGGACAATGGAGATGGAATAGCGGTTGGTTGGTTAGGGCATCCTATCTTTAGAGACAAAGAGGGGCGTGAACTTTTTGTACGTCGTATGCCTACTTTTTTTGAAACATTTCCGGTTGTTTTGGTAGACGGAGACGGAATTGTTAGAGCGGATGTTCCTTTTCGAAGGGCAGAATCAAAGTATAGTGTCGAACAAGTCGGTGTAATTGTTGAATTCTATGGTGGTGAACTCAATGGAGTCAGTTATAGTGATCCTGCTACTGTGAAAAAATATGCTCGACGTGCTCAATTGGGTGAAATTTTTGAATTAGATCGTGCTACTTTAAAATCAGATGGTGTTTTTCGTAGCAGTCCAAGGGGTTGGTTTACTTTTGGACATGCTTCGTTTGCTCTGCTCTTCTTTTTCGGGCACATTTGGCATGGTGCTAGAACCTTGTTTGTTCAGAGATGTTTTTGCTGGTATTGATCCAGATTTGGATGCGCAAGTAGAATTTGGAGCATTCCAAAAACTTGGAGATCCAACTACAAAAAAACAGGGAGTCTGATAGAAATAGGTTTGTTCCTTTTCGATTCGACTTTTTTTGTTGTTATTTGAATTTGATATAGGGAACTAGAGAAATATTGATTTCAATCATTCCATTTTGTTTTACTCTGGTTCTTTCTTTTTCTTTATCCAGGAGATAATTCCCCAAAACAGGTATGAAAGCTATAATTGTAAACCACGATCAAATCTATGGAAGCATTGGTTTATACATTCCTCTTAGTCTCGACTTTAGGAATCATTTTTTTCGCTATTTTTTTTAGAGAACCCCCTCAAGTTCCAACTAAAAACACAAAATGATTTTTAATTATCTCAATTGAAGTAACGAGCCTCCAATATTACGATATTGGGGGCTCATTACTTCAACTAGTCCCCATGTTCTTCGAATGGATCTCTTAGTTGTTGAGAGGGTTGCCCAAAAGCAGTATATAAGGCATACCAGTAAAACTTACAATTAAACCGGATATAGAGATGGCAATTAGGGTTGCTGTTTCCATGATTATAGAATATCAAGACTACAATGGATCTATAGGGTACGATCCTTTATCTACAGCGAATGGTATACAAAGTCAACAGATCTCAATAAAAAAAAGATATATAGGATTTATGGCTACACAAACCGTTGAGGGTAGTTCTAGATCTGGTCCAAGACGAACTGTTGTAGGAGATTTATTGAAACCATTGAATTCAGAATATGGTAAAGTAGCTCCGGGGTGGGGAACTACCCCTTTGATGGGGATTGCAATGGCCCTATTTGCGGTATTTCTCTCTATTATTTTAGAGATTTATAATTCGTCCCTTTTACTGGACCAAATTTCTATGAATTAGAGAATTAGATTCACAAGAACCAACTAACTAGCTTTTCAATCGAAAAGTCAAGTTTAGCATTTAAATCGTTAATTTTTAGCCCATTCCATTTTGATTTGGTAGTTCGACCGCGAAACTTCTTTGTTTCTGTATTTCCGGAATATGAGTGTGTGACTTGTTATAATGGATCCTATTGATAGTACAGAACAGAAAATGGATACGTCATCTTATCTTGATAGATGGCTTTCCCCCGTCAGATATTTATTCTAGTATCTGGAGCACGGAATATAGAAAATAAATAGATTCTAAAGTGTTAGAACTATGATTCATACTTCATATTTATATTGATATTTAGACCTCGCAACCGGACGAAAAAAAAATGAAAGAATTATAAGAATTCATTTAGAAAAAGAAATGGAATTTTATTCTTTAAAACTGCCACCGCTTATCATATCTTTGTCTTTTTTTTTTTCATTCTATCTATTAATTGAATAAATGATGATCCAGCAGTTCTTACTCAGGGAATTTATGGACTTCGATTAAAGGTTTTTTGGGGAAATCATCGTGGTTCTGGTATGAATCTCAGGTTTTTAAATTGATTCTATAGGGTCTTAACAAGAAAATTCTTATTAATCATAAAAAAAACAGCAGTAAAATCTTATTACATACACAATACAAAAAAAATGAAGTAAATAATAGAATATTCAAGAGGCCGGTAAGGATCAAGAGAAAAGACGAGTGAGCCGACTTGAAATTTTGACATTATAAACACTAAGAATAGCTTTTGGATTTCTATTTTTTTTTATCTTCAAAAAAGACTGGAATAATAGGATTAAGTGAAAAAGTTTAAGACTTTCTATTACACGTATCCGTTTTCCAAATAACCAGTATTTGAGTATTTTTGTTTGAGCCGTACGAGATGAAATTCTCATATACGGTTCTCAGGGGGGTCCCTTGGTTTACCTATCTCAATAAAGTCTATGATTGGTTCGAAGAACGTCTTGAGATTCAGGCGATTGCCGATGATATAACTAGTAAATATGTACCTCCTCATGTCAATATATTTTATTGTTTAGGAGGAATTACACTTACTTGTTTTTTAGTCCAAGTAGCGACGGGTTTCGCTATGACTTTTTATTATCGTCCAACCGTTACGGAGGCTTTTGCTTCTGTTCAATATATAATGACTGAGGCTAACTTGGTTGGTTAATCCCGATCAGTTCATCGATGGTCAGCAAGTATGATGGTCTTAATGATGATCTTGCACGTATTTCGCGTGTATCTCACTGGTGGTTTTAAAAAACCTCGCGAATTGACTTGGGTTACAGGTGTAGTTTTGGGTGTATTGACTGCATCCTTTGGTGTAACAGGTTATTCCTTACCTTGGGACCAAAATCGGTTATTGGGCAGTCAAAATTGTAACGGGTGTACCCGACGCTATTCCTGTAATAGGATCCTCGGTGGTAGAGTTATTGCGCGGCAGTGCTAGTGTGGGACAATCTACCTTGACTCGTTTTTATAGTTTACATACTTTTGTATTACCTCTTCTTACTGCCGTATTCATGTTAATGCACTTTCCAATGATACGTAAGCAAGGAATTTCTGGTCCTTTATAGAGAATATGAATCATAGAGATTTGTAATCAATCATTTTGGGGAGGAGTAATAGTATTTCATTGCTACAAATATGCATTATTTTTCTTTAATAAGACATGTATTTGGATATTTCCCTTCAACTTAACAAAATAAACTGGATTCTTTATTTGACATACACAAATAGTTTGAAGGGAACTCTCCGAAAAAAGAATGGATTATGGGAGTGTGTGACTTGAACTATTGATTGGGCCATGCAGATATATGACTTGATCTTATCTGCCACATTTGAATTCACAATGAAATGTGTCTTTGTTCCAAACCACCGCGTCAGTCCTCTACAGAGGATAGTCCGGTTCGCTTGAAGATAATCTTTTCTATGATCAGACTCGATCATATCCTGCATGAACAGGCTCCGTAATATCCAGTAAAAAAAAGGAATATGATATAATCTAGATTATGTCGTATGTATTTCATTAAACTTACATAGTATGGAAATGCATTCATTTCCTATGCATTGACTCAATTTATGATACTATCGGAGTTAAACAAGTAGATCTAAAGAAAAAGGGGGGGTTGTATTCTATTAGTAACAAGTAAATCCTTTCTATGTCAAAAATTCCAAAATTCATTTTTCGAGGTATAACAGGCGAAAGGTTTGAGATCACCCAGAAAGAACTTTGATTTTTATTTTAAAACTTACTTGGGTGAAAAGCATTTACTTAAAAATAAGAACTTAATTTTTTTGCAATGGATAGTTGTAATTTCGGAAAAAAAAAGAATTCAACCCGTTTTATTACATAGAATCATGATATATGAGTGACTCACATCTACAAAATTTCTATGTCTGCATTCAGTTGGTTTGATTTCGTGCTCGAGCCGGATGATGAAAAATTAATCATGTCCGGTTCTTTCGGAGGATGGATCTATAAGAATTCACCTATCCCAATAACAAAAAAAACCTGACTTGAATGATCCTGTATTAAGAGCAAAATTGGCCAAAGGGATGGGTCATAATTATTATGGCGAACCCGCATGGCCTAATGATCTTTTATATATTTTTCCAGTAGTTATTCTGGGTACTATTGCCTGTAACGTAGGCTTAGCGGTTCTCGAACCATCAATGATTGGGGAACCCGCAGATCCGTTTGCAACTCCTTTGGAAATATTGCCCGAATGGTATTTTTTTCCCGTATTTCAAATACTTCGTACCGTACCCAATAAATTATTGGGCGTTCTTTTAATGGTTTCAGTACCGGCGGGATTATTAACAGTACCTTTTTTGGAGAATGTGAATAAGTTCCAAAACCCATTTCGGCGTCCAGTAGCAACAACCGTCTTTTTGATTGGTACTGTCGTGGCTCTTTGGTTGGGTATTGGAGCAACATTACCTATTGAAAAATCCCTAACGTTAGGTCTTTTTTTAAATTGATTCTATTGTAAAATATCATGACAGGTGTATTGTGTTGTGTATCTAGGGAAAATTCACTTTGAAATGACTAATCCCTAGATACATCTATTTCATTTTAGACCTATTCTGAATATATTGATTTGTGCTAAAGATTCAAATTTCATATTTTGAACCTTTCTTTTTATAAAAATGAAAGATTCAAAAAAATCCAATAGATTTTCAATTTATAAAAAATGCTTTTCGATTTGTAAAAGTTGAATAATATATTTTGTAAATCTTCTACGCGAAAATGTTCAATTTTCAGAAGGTCTTCTTGAGTCTTATTCAAAAGTTCAAATAATGTATGTAATATTGGACTTTTTAAGACAATTATAGATCCGGGGAGGCAATTCTAATTGGTCAATAAAAGTAGATTTCAATTTCATTTCTTTTTTATTTTTCCTTAGTTTATCCTTAACCAATCTATCATGAAAAGTAAAAAGGGGCAAAGTAATTTTGTGTTGATTGTTTTCAAAATTTAAGTTTTCTTCTTCTGCATGTAAAAAAGGAATAAATAAATCAATCAAATTCCGGGAGGCTTCATAAAGTGCTTCCTTAGGAGTTAAACTTCCATTTGTCCATATTTCGAGAACTAGTATCTCTTGTTTTTCATTTCCATTCACATAAGAATGAATACTATGATTTGCATTCTAACAGGCATGAATACAGCATCTATAGTATAACTTCCATCTTGAATGTTGTTTAGTGTTTTTATACGATATCCCCGCTTTCTATCAATTTCTAATTCAATACACAAATTAATAGGTTCTGTTAGGTTAGCTATATGTTGTGTATTATCAATGACTTCCACCGAAGGTGGTAAAATGATGTCTTGAGCAGTTACATATCCAGGACCTTTGAAACAAATAGACGCGTCCCGAGTTCCATACAGATTACTTCTCAATACAACTTCTTTTAAATTCATTAAAATTTCATGTATTGATTCTTGAATACCTATTATGGTAGAATATTCATGTGGTATTTTCTCAGATTTTGCACGTGTGATACATGTTCCCTCTATTTCTCCGAGCAAAATTCTTCGCATTGCAATGCCTATTGTATCTGCTTGACCTTTCATAAGTGGAGACATAATAAAGCGTCCATAATAAAGGACGCTTACTGTCTACCCCTTGATTCAACACACTTCCACTGTAGTGTCTGAGTAGATACTTTTAGTTTTTCTCGAATCATAGTAATATATTTTTATGAAAACTCTTGATTTAAATTGTTTATTTCTCTTGAAATCTTTTTCTTTAATGTTTATGTTAGTTTTACACACGTCTTTTTTTAGGAGCCCTACATCCATTATGTGACATAGGGGTTACATCCCGTATAACCCTTACTCGTATCCCGACTTCCAGAAATAGCTCTTAATGCCGCCTCTCTTCCTAGACCGGGACCTTTTATCATGACGTCTGCTCGTTGCATGCCTTGATCGACTACTGTTTGAATAGCATTTCCCGCTGCGGTTAGAGCGGCAAATGGTGTCCCCCTTCGTGTACCCTTGAATCCACATGAACCGGCGGAGGACCAAGAAATCACCCGACCTCTTACATCTGTAACAGTCACAATGGTATTGTTGAAACTAGCTTGAATATAAATTAACCCCCTTTGGTATTTTACGAGGATGCTTACGCGAACCAATACGTCCAGTTTTACGTGAACCAATTTTTGGTATAGATTTTGCCATGTTTTATTATTTAAAAAAATATAAGTCCGAATATAATGGATATATCCATTTCCTGTCAAAAAACGATTCTTGACTATTTTCTAACTAGTTATTCTATTGTATTCTATAATTCAATTAATATAGAATACCATTTTCAAATATCAAGGAATAAGCAATTATATTTATGAGAATACTTATAACTATAGACTCTATTCGAATATAGAATCTATATTTTTAGATAGAGTATTTAATAAAATGGAATATTCATAAGATTTTTTATTTGAATTCTATTACAATTCAAATAAAAAATCTTATGAATAGAAAGACCTTTTTTCTTTTAATATTATCCTTGTCTTTGTTTATGTTTTGGATTGGAACAAATTACTATAAGTCGACCTCGCCTACGGATCAATCGACATTTTTTCACAAATTTTACGAACAGAGGCCGCCACTTTCATATTTTTCACTCCTTAAATTAATTGAATACCAATTTTATAGATTGCAAGAAAATAGGGTTTCCTTACATTTTGAACTTCAAATTGTTCCTCCTAAAAAATATGTTGAAGTTATAAAATAGTTCTAATCGAATGGAGTCAGCTATACTTCCTTTTTTGGTCGTATCCAGTGGAAACATAACCTAGAATCTGATTTGAATTCTATTTCCTCTAAAGCAAACCTCAACCTGCAACATACCCTCAGAAGTTGTTGATTAATTTAATCTTTATTAATTTTTCATTTCTATTCTAGGTTAAAACCTCTTCCCATATTCACTAATGTATCATGAATAATATTAGAAATCTGTTTTTTCTCTACTCCCTCCATTCACAATACTGTTGGCTCTAAGTTTTTTTCATATAATTCAGATATCGGCAAAATTAGCATTACCATATATAACATAAAACTTCTCCCCCGATTTTTTCTAATCGAGCCTCTCGATCTGTCATTATACCCCTAGAAGTAGAAAGAATTACAATCCCCATCCCTCCTAAAACTTTCGGAATTTTTTGATACTTAGAATATATTCGTAGACAAGGTGTACTGATCCTTTTTAAATTTAAAAAAGTTTTATAGGATCCTTTCCTATTTCTTCTATACCGTAGAGTTAAAACTAAAAAGTAATTTGTTGCTTTCTCGATGTTTTCTGACGTTTTCAACAAAACCCTCTCGTAAAAGAATTTTTACAATGTTTTCGGTGATATTAGTAAGTGGTATTTTAACAGTTCTTTTTCTATTCATGTCAGCATTGCGTATCAAGGTTAGTATATCAGCGATAGTATCTTTACCCACGATAGATTTTTGCTCCTTACTTTCGATATAATCAACGTGCTCCCGTTTTTTGATTTTTTTATTTTTTGATTCAATCAAATCTCTCATATTGAATATGAGAATAGAATAATACTCTATATGTATAGAAAATTTGATTGTAATTAGGATAATCTAAATATCCGAATATAGAATATTCTAAAACTAAAAAAAGATAGAAATAAAATGAACGAATGACCTATTCGAAACTATATAAATAATCTTATATTGAATTCGAATTCTATTTTTTTATACAAATAGAATTCGAATTTTTATTTTGAATATATTGACTTGAATATAGAATATATATTTCATTCGTATTCTAATCTATTTCCTATTCATTCAAGTCATAAATAATATATCTATATCATGATCTCTTATTATAATACCTCAGGTGCTAATGAAAACTATTTTAGTGAAATTTAACTGTCTCAATTCTCGGGCTATTGCGGAAAAAAATTCGAGTTCCTTTGGATTTCCTTCTTTATCAATGAGAACCCGCCCGCATTATCATCATACTTTATTATTATACCATTACGACGTTTTAGTTCTTTACAAGTACGTACAATTACAGCTCTGATGACTTGAGATCTTTTTAAGATGAATTTGGCACTGCTTTTTTGATTACAGCAACAACAATGTCACCAATATAAGCATACCTTCGATTACTAGCTCCTATGATTCGAATACACATCAATTCGCGCGCTCCACTATTATCGGCTACATTTAAATAGGTTTGAGGTTGAATCATATCCTTTTTTCTTATCTTTCAGTTTCAGTCAAAAAAGTTGAAGTAAAAAAATATTTTGTGTTCAAAAAAAAAACGGAGAATTGCCTTTTTTCATACTAAAGATCTCTTTCGTTCTAATGATTATTCGGAAAGAATAAATTGAGTTCGTATAGGCATTTTGGATGCCGCTATTGAAATCGCCTTTCTAGCGATATTTTCTGGAACACCTCCCATTTCATAAAGTATTTTGCCGGGTTTAACAACAGCTACCCAATATTCGGGCGATCCTTTTCCCGAACCCATACGCGTTTCGGTAGGTCTTACTGTAACAGGTTTGTCTGGAAATATGCGTACCCATATTTGTCCACCCCGGCGAACATTTCGTGACATTGCCCGTCGACCCGCTTCTAGTTGTCTAGATGTGATCCAAGCGGGCTCAAGTGCCTGAAGAGCATATTTTCCGAAGCAAATTTGACTACCACGAGAGGCTTTTCCTTCATTCTTCCTCTATGATGTTTGCGGAATCTCGTTCTTTTGGGTTATAGTTGATGGTTATTTCTCAATTCCATCTCTATTACAGAACCGTACATGAAATTTTCACCTCATACGGCTCCTCGCGAATAAATCGATTGAAAAATATTGAATCGAGAAAATAATAATAATTACTACAATAAGATACAACAGAATATAATCGCGGGATTTTTTTACATTTAATAGAATCTATTGATCTATTAGAATTTTTTAATCTTGCTTTGATATATAACGAAATATGTATTCTTATAGACCATTTTTGCTATCCGTATCTAACTAGCTAATATTTTTGGATATAAGGTTCTAACGAATCAGTATTTTTTCTTTTTTTAGTTATTATCATATTGGATTGGCAAAAATTTATCAATTCCAAAAAAATCCACATTTTCGCGGGCGAATATTTACTCTCTCATTATAAATTGATTAAATTGAAGATGTAATGTAGGGTTAGTCCACAACTCCTCAAAAAAGAATGAATTCTTAGTTCCTTCCGCCATCCCATCTAATGAATCAGTAAGATTTCAAATTTTAATATAATCTTTTGTATTCACTAGGTTCCGTCGTTCCCATCGCTTTTCAATTTATGGTTAGGTCTAAATTCTACAATGGAGCCTCTTTAATTAAGAAGATTCCATTTTTTTTTATTTTCTTATTTTCTTCTTTTTTTGTTGAATCAACCTCTCAGTTTTCTTGATTCGTGGCTCTTGATTCGTTTATTCTAGGAATATTATTCATCCATATATGGATGAATTTTGAAGATTGATGCTTTATTACACTACTTTTTATGAGATGACCCATAGACCTTTACATAGGAGAATTCTATATCATTGATATCCTTTTTCTATCTTTCTTTCACCCCTTCATTTATCTGTATATTCTTATTGCTTTACAACTAATAATCTTATTTTTTTTTTTTTATTTCAGTTGCTATAATTATATCATCACATAGATCCTTATTTTGATTTTAGATTTTCGGCGGTTCTTTATATCCAGATAATGGGAAGCGATGAGTAGGTTTATTTATTCTTTAGTAATTAATTCGACGAATTTTTGTAGAAAATTAACCACTCTAAAAAAAACCAACGAGTCACACACTAAGCATAGCAACTCCTTCATTATAAAATGATTAATAATTTTTTTTTATTTAATCTTTTAAAATTTTTCATTTCTTCTTTGAGAATAAGAAACGTAGTAAGAATTCGTCATTTTTTGTTTTCTCAAAAGATGGAACGTTATAAGGAAAAGGTTATTAGTCGTTGTTTATAAATATCCAAACTTTGATTCCTAAGACCCCATAAATAGTTCGAACTGGATAGGAACAATAATCAATTTAGCTCGAATGGTTTGTAGAGGAATCCTACCTTCTCTGATCCATTCGACACGTGCAATTTCGTTTCCGTCGATGCGTCCCGCAATTTGTATTTGAACTCCTTTTGTACCTGCACCTGCCTCTTCAGCGAATTTTTTTATAGTTTTTTGCATTGCTTTACGAAACGGAATTCTATTCTTTAATTGTCTGGCTAGAAATTCTGCAAGAATATTCGGGTCTCTATAAACATTTGGAATTCTTGTAATTTCAATGTTGATTTGTCGGTTCACACAATTTATTTTTTTTTGCACATTAGTATGTAATTCTTCCATTCTTTCAGGGTTATCCTCTATTACTAAGTTTGGGTTTGGAAGTCCCATATTGATTATCACGTGAATCAGATCGCGTGTTTTTTTAATCTTTATTCGTCCAATTCCCTCGCCATCGACAGCGGTTGTTGTTTTTTGTATTTTTTGTATATAATTCTTGATACAATCTCGTATTATTTTATCTTCTTTTACATTCTCGGAATAAATTCTTGGTTGTGCAAACCAAATAGAATCATGACTTTGAGTTGTACCAAGTCTGAAACCAAGCGGATGTAATTTTTTGTCCCATAATCCCTCACTACTCTATATAAAATAATACGTCTGATTTGTCTACTTTTTTATCTATATATATATTTTTTTTTAATATCTTGATATATCTTTTTTTTTCTGCAAAGCATTAGTTCTATTATAATAACCCTTTCAATTTTTGAATATTATTAATTACCATTCACGCTTTGTGTTGTGAATAGACAAAAATATTTTTTGAACAAAGGGTTATATTTCTCTGTATTGGTTCTATTTTCACGAAAAAATAAAATCTGTTTTTTTGATTGCAGAATAATACAATTCTTTTTGAGTAATTTATTAATTAATATTTATTAATGACTATTACTAAATTTATGTTAAATGAATGTTAACGACGAGATCTATTATCATTTTTCGCAAAGCCTCGGAAGTTTCGAGTAGGTGAAAATTCTCCCAATTTATGGCCTATCCATACGATCTGTTATATAAATAGGTAAATGCTCTTTTCAATTATGGATAGCAATGGTATGCCCAATCATTGTAGGTAGAATGGTAGATCTTCTGGACCAAGTTATTATTATTTCTTTTTCTCCTTTTGTGTTAAGCTTATTTATTTTTCTTAATAAATGATTCGCTACAAAAGGATTTTTTTTTAGTGAACGTGTTCATAGTTAATTATTCCTCTTAAAATTTCTAAAAAAATGAATTTTTTCTCTTATATTTTTTATTTTATTTCCAATTTTAAAATATAGAATCTCTTTTTAAAATATAGAATCTCTCAAAAAAGAAAATCATAGAAGGTCATAGTCAATCGCTCTTTTCTTTTGTAAAGACGAAGAAACAAATTCTATTTTCTCTACTATCCACTATTGACTACGGCGACGAAGAATCAAATTATCACTATATTTCTTCCTTTTTCTAGTTCTTCTTCCAAGTGCAGGATACCCCCAAGGAGTTGAGGGTTTTTTTTCTACCAATTGGGGCCCTCCCTTCACCACCCCCATGTGGATGGTCTACAGGGTTCATAACTACCCCTCTTACTACAGGACGCTTGCCCTCGCCAACGTTTAGCTCCGGCTCTGCCCAAACTTTTCTGTTTACCCCCAACATTTCCCCACTTGTCCGACTGTTGCTGAGCAGTTTTTTGATATCAAACGGACCTCCTCCAGAAGGTAATTTTAATGTTGCTGATTTACCCTCTTTTGCAATCAGTTTCGCTACAGCACCCCGCTGCTCTAGCTAATTGTCCACCCTTTCCAAGTGTTATTTCTATGTTATGTATGGCCGTGCCTAAGGGCATATCGGTTGAAGTAGATTCGTCTTTTTGATCAATCAAAACCCCTTCCCAAACTGTACAAGCTTCTTCCAAAGCATACGGCTTTCTGGATGTAGATTAGAATATCTATACAGATACATCTTATATATCGTTTATTTCGTATATTATATATGACATAACGAAGTACCATACCACATGAGTGGATATATAATATACGAATCCAAATATTCTGAATGACTCATGTTATGATCTTCTACATCCTAGGTCTTTCTGTTCCTTCATCTGGCTTATGTTCTTCATGTAGCATTCAGACCGAATGACTCTATGAAATTACGTTGCTACTTAGACATAGTACGGGTAACGTAGGAGACATTTCTATTTTTTCCCGGGGGAATCCTTAGAAATTACCACTGCTTAGCTTTCAATTTGCCTTTGACCATCAAATGAAATGTGAATAATCTGTGTCTTCCCCCCTTTGTTTTTTGAAACGAGGAGCACTTCGTGTTCTGTCGGTGCTTGAAACAATTTTGTCTTCTCCATATTACTATATCTCTAGGGTCAATAATTTTATATTAGGAACTACTGAACTCAATCACTTGCTGCTGTTACTCTTCAGTTTTCTGTTGAAGTCTATCCTGTAGAGGTACTCAAATAGGATCAGTGATCGATTTCTAGGTTTCGCCTTAAACCTAATTGGTTACTTCCAATTACGTAAATCTATAGTTCAAACCGCACTCAAAGGTAGGGCATTTCCCATTTTTATAGGAACTTTTGTACCATAAATAATGGTATCTCCAATTATAGCCCCTCTGGGGTGTAAAATATATCTTTTCTCACCATCCCCATAGTGTATGAGACAAATGTGTGCATTTCGATTAGGGTCGTATTCGATAGTTACTATTCTACCATATATGTCTTTTTCATTGCGTCGAAAATCAATTTTACGGTATAGACGCTTATGACCTCCCCCTCTATGCCCTGCGGTAATGATTCCTCTGGCATTACGCCCTTTACCACAATGATGCTGTCCAGAAATCAAACGATTTCGTGAATTGGATTTCACTTGACTGTTTACGGCTCCATTGCGTGTGTTCGGGCTAGAAGTTTTGGATAAATGTATCGCCATGTTATGAAGTGTATTTTTATTTAAGTTATTTTCTTTCTAAGAGGTGGAATAGAATAACCCGGTTGAAGCGTAATGATCATACGTTTGTAATGACTTGTATGTCCCATAATAGTCGTATTCTTCTACCCTTTATTGGGATTGCGAGTTGATTCATAGTTCTTACCTTGACACCAAAGAAGAGTTCGACCCAATGTTTTCTTTCTGTCCTAGTTAATCCTGATTTGACATGAAAAGTATATTGATTTTTCGAAATAACGAAAATTTAGTGTCTGTAAATACTGCAGATTTTATTCCATTCATAAATCTATTTTATTCTTTCTTCCCGATGAGTTCTAGTCTCACTAAAAATACTAGTTTTTTTACTGTTCATTTATTAAAATTTGAATATACCACACCAATTTGTTATGTATGGATGATGAGATTCCATTGATACAGATCCAAGTCTCGATTCAAATACTACTAAGCTAAGAGGTCTACTACAGATCAGAAATTATTTAAATAGAATAAATAAAGAAATTCTTTCTTTATTTAGAAATGATCAATTCTTGAAGTTTCTATTATTTTCAAATTCAATTATTAAAGAAAGAAGAAGATGTTTCTTTTTTTCTTTGGAGGAAATTGGAAAAGAAAGAAATAGCCAATATAGTCAAGATAATCATGTATTTACAAATAATGTCTCAATTCATCCTATATTCATACCGATGGAGGATGTGATAGGATTGCAAAGGAGAAACTTTTGACAGTTCAAAATAATAATTCATGATTAAAAATATAGTTTTTAGGGGAGATATTTCTATTGGCATGCATCCAGTAGGAATTGAACCTACGACTTCGCCAATTATGAGTTGGGCGCTTTAACCATTCAGCCATGGATGCTTCGAGGGAACAACCCTCCGACTTGATGAATAACTTTCAATTGAAGTGAAATCTTTTGGATAAATCAATAGAAATACATACATAAAGAAATAACTTAATAGAAATACATACATAAAGAAATAACTTAATAGAAATACATACATAAAGAAATAACTTAATAGAAATACATACATAAATAAATAACTTAATAGAAATACATACATAAAGAAATAACTTAATAGAAATACATACATAAATAAATAACTTAATAGAAATACATACATAAAGAGATAAATTATTTTTAATTTTTTAAGGAGGATCCTATGAAGAACAATCAATTCCACTTTTGGATTTTCGAATTGCGAGAAATTTTTAGAGAGAGCAAGAATTGTGCCTATTTCTTAGATTCCTGGACGCAATTCAATTCAGCGATATCTGTCATTCACATTTTTTTGCATCAAGAGAGTTTGATAAAAGTCTTAGACTCCAGAATTTGGAGTATCCTAGTTTCACGTCAGTCACAGGGTTTAACAAGAAATCGATATTTCACGATCAAGAATGTAGTACTTTTTGTAGTAGCGATCCTTCTATATCGTATTAACAATCGAAGGATGATCGAAAAAAAAAATATTTATTTGACAGGGCTTCTTCCTATACAAATAAATTCCATTGGATCCGGCAATGATAGATTGGAAGACTCAAAAGATTCGTTCAATATCAATAGGTTGATTGTTCCGCTCCTGTCTGGTCCAAAAGAAAAAAAGATCTCTGATCGCTCTTTTTTCTCGGACAGATGGTCCCAACTTCATCTGGATTTGAATCCTACTGAGAAGTCCGCTCAAGATCTTCAATTATTAAAGAAAGAAGAAGATGTTTCTTTTGTTCTTTGGAGGAAATTGGAAAAGAAAGAACTAGCCAATATAGTCAAGATAATCATGTATTTACAAAATAATGTCTCAATTCATCCTATTTCATCCGATGGAGGATGTGATAGGATTGCAAAGGAGAAACTTTTGACAGTTCAAAATAATAATTCATTCTTGACCAAAAATCTAGTTTTTGGTTTATTTCATCTATTCCATGACCAGAATAGGGGGGGGTACTTGTTACATCGCAATTTTCAATCAGAAGAGAGATTTCAAGAAATGGCAAATCTATTTAATCTATCACTAACTAAGCCGGATCTGGTCTATCGTAATGGATTCTCTTTTTCTATTGGGTTTTCTGAACCGGAATCAAAAAAAAAATCTTTATTGGTTCTGCCGCGGCTTTTTGACGAAGCGAATGAATCTTTTTATCCAAAGATCATAAAAAAATGGGTCCAGACCTCTTGTGGGAATTATTTTCAAGGTAATCGATTCAATCGCAACTTCGAATATGTACTTCAAAGGTATCAAAATGATATTCTGAATCATAGACCTATAAGGAAACACACGATCAATCAACGTTTCTCAAATTTGAAAAAGAGTCAGAAGAAATGCTTTGATCGTCTTATTTTTATTTATCGAACCGAGAGATCCGTGAATAAGGATCCAAATGCATATAAATACAAATGGTCCAAGGGGAGCACAAATTTCCAGGAACATTTGGACCATTTCATTTCTGAGCAGAATAGTCGTTTTAAAGTAGTGTTCGATCGATTACATATGAATGCATATTCGATTGATTGGGCTGAGGTTATCGACAAAAAAGATTTTTCTAAGTCACTTTGTTTCTTTTTGTCCAAGCTTCTTCCCTTTTTGTCTAACTCACTTCCTTTTTTCTTTGTGAGTTTCGGGAGTATGCCCGTTCATAGGTCCCAGAGCCATATGTATGAATTGAAACGTATGAATGATGCACTCGAGAATCAGTTGTTAGAATCAATAGGTCTGCAAACGGTTCATTTGAAAAAAAGGAAATCCCCATTATTGGATGACTATTATACTTCTCAAAAATCAAAATTCTTGATCAATGAAGGAACAATATTACCATTTTTGTTCAATAAGATACCAAACCAAGACAATTGGCTGAATCCTGTGAAATGTTTTCATAGAAGTTCATTGATTTCCTCTTTTTATAAAGTAAATCGACTTCGATTCTTGAATAATCAATATAACTTCTCTTTCGATTGTAACAAAAGATTCTCTTTTTATGGGGAAAGGTCCTATAATTATGATTTTATGTATGAACAATTCCTCAATGTCTTGTTCATTCGAAAGAAAAGATTTTCTTTGTGCGGCGGTAAAAAAACACATGCTTTTTTGGACAGAGATACTATTTCACCAAGCGAGTTAGAGGTCTCTAAGATATTGAGACCGAAGAATTTTCCGCAAAGTGGTGATGACGGATATGACTTGTACAAATCTTTCCATTTTTCAACTCGTGTTCCTAGATCTATTTACTCGATCGCGGACATTTCTGGAACACCTCTAACAGAGGAAGAACTAGTGAATTTGGAAAGAACTTCTTGTCAACCTCTTTCCCCTATTAATTTATCTGATTCAAAAAGGAAGAACTTGCATCAGTATCTTGATTTCGATTCAAACATGGGTTTGGGTTTGCTTGACACTCTATATTCTGAAAAATTTATACCATCCGCAAAGAGGAAAAAACCTCTAAAAAAATTCCTTGGAAAAGGGCAGATGTATAGAAACTTTCAAAGAAAAAGAAAAAGAAAGAGTATTTCTTCAATTCTCTCCAAATTGAAGCGATTACGCCCGTATATAATACCGTTGTTCCTTACCTGGACAGGGCACAAATATATCAATTTCATATTTTTAGATACTCTTTCAGACCTATTTGCGATACTAAGGAGGAGTCCTCAATTTAAAAAATTTGTATCTATTTGGCAGAATATTATGCATGGATCCAAGGGAAGTCTTCGGAAAAAACTGTGGGGAATTCTTCGGAAAAAACTGTGTCTTTCACAACGGAATCGTATAAGTGAGATTTCGAGTAAGTCTTTCCATAATTTTCTTGTAGACATGTACAAAGATCTTTTTCACACAAATAATGAGTCACCATTCATATCGACACATCTGAGATCACGAAATATTGAGGAGTTCCTGGTTTCAATCCTTTTACTTCTTCTTGTTACTGGATATCTTGTTTATACACATCTTTTCTTTGTTTCTCGCTTCTCTAATGAGTTACAGACAGAGTTCGAACAGGTCAAATCTTTGATGATTCCATCCTACATCATTGAATTGCGAAAACTTCTGGATAGGTATCCTCTATCAGAACAAAATTCTTTCTGGTTAAAGGATATCTTTGGAGTTGCTCGAGAACAATTAGGAAATTTTTTAGAAGAAAGGCGAGGTTGGCCTTCTGGCGGGGACATCCCAAGGGGTGGTGGTTTCGCTGATGGGGTCAAATCCATACGTTCGAAGAAGAACGGTTTTAATCTCATGGATCTCATAAGTATTATACCAAATCCCATCAATCGAATCGCGTTTTTGAGAAATACGAGACATTTAAGTCATACAAGTAAAGCAATCTATTCATTGATAAGGAAAAGAAAAAACATGAATAGTAATTGGATTGATGATAAAATAGAATCCTGGATCTCGACTAGTGATTTCATTGCTGATAAAGAAAGAGAATTCTTGGTTCAGTTCTCTACCTTAACGACAGAAAAAAGGCTGGATCAAATTTTATTGAGTCTGACTAATAGTGATCAGTTATCAAAGAATAACTCTGGTTATCAAATGATTGAGCAACCAGGAACAATTTACTTACGATATTTAATTGACATTCATAAAAAGGATCTGATGAATTATGAGTTCAATACATCCTGCTTAGCAGAAAGACGGGTATTCCTCGCTCATTATCAGACAATCACTTATTCAGAAATCCCGTGTGGGGCTAGTTGTTTGGATTTATCATCTCATGGGAAACCCTTTTCGCTACGCTTAGCCCTATCCCCTGCTAGGGGTATTTTAGTGATAGGTTCGATAGGAACTGGACGATCCTATTTGCTCAAATATCTAGCGACAACCACCTATGTTCCTTTCATTACAGTATTTGTAAACAAGTTCCTGGAGAACTTTCCTAAGGGTTTTGATAGTGATGATAGTGAGGACGACATGTTTGATGAAAGAGAGGGTACCATTTACAGTCTTTTACCTAATAACGAGGGTAGTTGCTATAATTCCGAGAATTATGAAAGGGATGATAGTGACGATCTCGACCGTAAGCTTGATAGCCAGTTGAAGTTTCTAAGTATGGAGGATCCGGTATCTAGCGATCTGATGGAAATAGACCGGTTTTATCTCACGCTTCAATTCGAATTAGCAAAAGCAATGTCTCCTTGCATAATTTGGATTCCAAACATTCATGATCTGGATAGGAATGAGTCGAATGACTTATCGCTGGGTATATTAGTGAACTCTCTTTCCAGCGATTCGGAAAAAGGTTCTACTAGAAATATTCTAGTTATTGCTTCTACTCATATTCCAAAAAAAGTAGACCCTGCTTTAATAGCTCCGAATAAATTAAATACATGCATTAAGATACGAAGGCTTCTTATTCCACAACAAAGAAAGCACTTTTTTACTCTTTCATATACTAGGGGATTTCACTTGGAAAAGCAAATATTCGATACTAATGGATTGGGGTCTATAACTCTGGGTTCTAATGTACGAGATCTTGTAGCACTTACTAATGAGGCGCTATCGATTAGTATTATACAAAAGAAATCTATTATAGACACTAATATAATTAGATCTGCTCTTCATAGACAAACTTGGGATTTTAGATCTCAGATAAGATCGATTCAGGATCATGGGATCCTTTTTTATCAGATAGGGAGGGCTGTTTCACAAAATCTACTTCTAAGTAATTGCTCTATCGATCCTATATCTATCTATATGAAGAAGAAATCATGTGCAGAGGGGGATTCTTATTTGTACAAATGGTACTTCCAACTTGGAACAAGCATGAAGAAATTAACCATACTTCTTTATCTTTTGAGTTGTTCTGCCGGATCGGTCGCTCAAGATCTTTGGTCTCTACCCGGACCTAATGAAACAAATGATGGGATCACTTCTTATAGACTCCTTGAGAATGATTCTGATCTAGTTCATGGGCTATTAGAAATAGAAGGTGCTCTGCTGGAACCCTCACAGACAGGAAGTCGGTTTGATAATGATGGCGTGACATTGCTTCTTCGGTCCGAACCAAGAAATCCCTTAAATATGATTCAAAATGGGTCTTCTTCTATCGTTGATCAGAGATTTCTCTATGAAAAATATGAATCGGGGTTCGAAGAAGGGGAAGGAGTCTTCGACCCGCAACCGCTAGAGGAGGATTTATTCAATCACATACTTTGGGCTCCGAGACTGTGGCGCCCTTGGGGCTTTCTCTTTGACGAAGGGTCCAATGAATTGAGATTTCCCTATTGGGAAGGGTCATTTCAGGACAAACCGATCCTTGATGATTATGATGAAGAGGGTAAGCTTCAAGAGAATGATAATGATTCGCAGTTCTTGCAGGATGGAATCATGCAGGACCAGACACGAGCGAGATTTTCCAACGAACAGGGCTTTTTTCGAATAAGCCAATTCATTTGGGACCCCGCAGATCCACTGTTTTTGCTATTCCAAGAGGATCCTTTTGGATCTGTATTTTCACATCAAGAATTTTCTCCAGATGAAGAGATGTCAAGGATACTTTTGACTTCCCAAACCCAAAAAATTGATTGGAAATATCTAAATAAACCCTGGTTTAGGAAGAATATGCAAGAACAGAATTTCAAATTGTTGATTGATCGCCAGAGATGGTTTAGAACCAATAGTTCAGTATCAAATGAATTTTTTCGTTCTAATACTCTATACGAGAGTTATCAATATTTATCAAATCTGTTCCTATCTAACGGAACCCTATTGGCTCAACTCACAAAGACATTGTTGAGAAAAAAATGCTTTTCCCAGACGAGATGGTTGTGACTATCTGTTCCAATAACGAACGATTGGTTTAACTGAATAATGAAATGAAATAAAATAGATACTTTCTTTCTCGTCGTCTCAAGTCGATATTAGGGGATCTTCTCAATTGAAAGATCCCCTAATATTGATAATCCATATTGCCGTTGACCGAGCCTACTTGTTTTGAAGCAAATAAAGAGATCCACAGGGTAATTTGTCCTATTCAGATATTCACGACCAATAAGTACAGAATTTTCTTTCTTTTCGGATAGGTCCTGTCCTGAAAGGAGAAAGAAGGTTGACATAGGCGGCTATTTTGGAATTCACCCGACCCGAGCGTACAGTACCCATTTTTTTGAATGTCGAGTGCCAAAGTCATTGAATGGGTAAGTCACCAATCTCCAAAATCAAATATATAATGTACTTTATCCGTTGGTTTAGGGTAGGGGGATTGCAGGTGGGACGATTTCAAAATGTACTCTCCATTCATTAGATAGATAAGATCACCAAAACTTCGTGATCTGCTGGCGAACTTATTCCAATTCAATTTCAATAAGAGATCTCAATATTATGCCTTGAAGAGGACTCGAACCTCCACGCTGTTTAGCACGAGATTTTGAGTCTCGCGTGTCTACCATTTCACCACCAAGGCATCCTTAAAGGGAATCATATTCTCTGAATATGATATCTATCTTATGTCATGGTTCAATATTATTATACTCCAATTCTAATCCAATTGCAACATAGAATACAACATCTCAAATAGAATACAACATCTCAAATAGAATACGGTACGATATAATACAGTATCTACTATATAATACAGCGAGAATAGAATTCTTTCTCGACTAAATAAATATAGCTTCTAGATGAACGAAAAGCTAGTCAAAGGGTCGATTCAAAATTGGTAGACGCTACGGACTTAATTGTATTGAGCTTTGGTATGGAAACATAGTAATGTTAAGTGAAAACATAACATAATATAATACAGCATCTACTATATAATACAACATGTACTATATAATACAGCGAGAAGAGAATTCTTTCTCGACTAAATAAATATAGCTTCTAGATGAACGAAAAGCAAGTCAAACGGGGGATATGGCGAAATTGGTAGACGCTACGGACTTAATTGTATTGAGCCTTGGTATGGAAACATATTAAGTGAAAACTTTCAAATTCAGAGAAACCCTGGAATTTTAAATGGGCAATCCTGAGCCAAATCCTTCTTTCCGAAAACAAAAAACTAAAAGTTCAGAAAAAAAGGATAGGTGCAGAGACTCAATGGAAGCTATTCTAACAAATGGAGTTGACAACATTCAATTGATTAATGAAGATTTCTAACTTCTATTTGTAAATTGTAACTATTTTTTTTAGTTTTGATTCGATCACAATTGAAACGAAACATTAGAATCAAATCAATTCCAACTGGAAGAAAAAATGGTGAATATTCATTGATCAAATCAGTCACTCCACCAAAATATGATGGATCTTTTGAATAACTGATTAATCAGACGAGAATAAAGATAGAGTCCCATTCTACATGTCAATACCGACATCAATGAAAGTTTTAGTAATCGGAAAATCCGTCGACTTTAAAAATCGTGAGGGTTCAAGTCCCTCTATCCCCAAAAGCCGATTGAATTTGCTCATTTTTATGGCCCTTTCCCTTTTTTTTATTGAGTTGACATAGACTCAAGTAATTTCCCTCAAATTAGGATGGTGCGTCAAGATTTTAATGGTCGGGATAGCTCAGCCGGTAGAGCAAAGGACTGAAAATCCTTGTGTCACCAGTTCAAATCTGGTTCCCGGCGACTCATTATGTATGAGTATCTATTCCCATATTTCTTTTCAAAAATCAAATATTGGGAGGAATAGATACATATTGATTAGTGGTCTTAATAATTATACATAATTTATCTAGGCGTACAGAGATATGCTCTTTCTAGATGAAAAAGGAATCGATGTATATTCTAGGAAGTATGAAAATGAATGATTCTAGTTTGTTTCGATTTTTTCTGCGATGCAATAACAAATGTTCATATTTCAACAATATTCAAATGGTTCAATTAGTTGGTTGAACGACCAAAAAGTTGAATCTAGCGGAGTTCATAGGTAAGAATAGTCAAAATTTATCTGAGATACATTATCAAAAAATATGGTCCATTTCTTTGTATTTTCTTTGATCGTACTTTTTTATTTTTCGTAGCCAGATATCTACTACTCGGAATAGAAATAGGAAATTGACTTCATTATAGGACTTATTAATCTTGTAAAATTTTTAAAATATCGGGTAGGAGTCCATGCCGCTACTCGGACTCGAACCGAGATGCTCTAGCACTGCTTCCTAAGAGCAGCGTGTCTACCAATTCCACCATAGCGGCTGACTCGAAATCATAATAACCAATTATTTAGTCAAAGTCAATAGTCAATCGTCGAGATTGAATAAAGTGAAGTCCAATATTTATTGAGTACATTTCTTTACTATTTACTAAACATTTATTCTCAATTGATAATAAAACTAAATTGATAATAAAAAGTAATTTAATTTTTTCTAATATATAATAGAAATGAATATAGAAATATATGATATATGCAATCATTTTCAATTTAAGTAAAAGAAGTTTTGATTTCTATATTCATTTCTTTTTTTTTTTCCCATGCAGTGTTCGTTTTCAAATTTAACAACGACGGGGAATGGGTTTTTTGTAGTTTATACTTTTTCAAATAAAAAAAAGCACTGTTGAAACTAGAACTATCTAGTTCTGACTTCAATCCAGTAATGAAAAAGAAATTTTTTTTGTAGTTGCTTATGAATCATTCAAAAAAATGAGATTATATATATATCTAGAATATATTCTATATTCTATAATATAGAATATATTCTAAATATATGTTTATATATGTTTCATATTCTATAATAGTATTAGTATAAAATGACTATTAAAGAATACTCTTTGAATCGAGCTAATTCAGATTATTCTCGTCCAACATTTGTATTTCTTACAATAACACAACTTTTTTTTTGATTACGTGGCAAAAAAGGGCGAGGTTTTGTATTTATTACAATACGATAACTTTTTGAGGTACCTGTCAAAATAGAGTCAGCTAATGAAAAGGCTTTCAATGCTGCCTTATATCCTTTTTTTTTCCAAAAATTCTTACGAATTTTTTTTTTTGATATAGAAGTGCGTTTTTTTGGAACTGGCATACAATTAGTATAGTTTTTTCGTTGCTATAGTTTGATGTGAAAGACATTTGTTCTGTAAATGAAAACGAATTATTCTGTAATTAGCCGTATGTCTTATCTATCTAAATTAACTCTTTCTCTTTTTTTCCATCGAAAGGTAAAGTAAAAACATTGAATATTATAAACCTTTTCCAAATTTTTCATAGATAATAGATATATATGGATCTCTTTTTATTGTAATGTAAAAGAATCAATTAGTTCAAAAAGGAACTAATGTTTCTGAATAAAAAAAAAGTATTATTTTATATTATATTATTTTTCTAATGTATATCAAAATAAACAAATGTTGTTAGTTTTGGTGTACTGATTTATCCTCATCCTCGCTCTATAGATAAGAGATAAAAATTTTTATTTTACAATTATTAATAGTCATTTTTCTTAATATATATATAAATTAAAAAATAACTAACCTAACATAGGAATTAATAGTAATATTAATTAATGAATATATTACTGAAATACTGAAAATAATAATTATTATTTATTTTTTTCACTAGGAATTTTGTTATTGGCCAGTTTTGACTTTGTACTTTCCAATATGGGGACCATTGTGCAAAGATTCAGA
>CATIWC010002038.1:0-2500 GCA_948472305.1 Vicia faba | reverse complement strand
CGCTTTAGCCAATGATCTAATTAGAGGAATAATTGGAACTATTATATCAAGTTTTTTGATAACAATTTCTATTAGAAATGTATTTTGCAGCATTTGACTCCGTACCACTGAACGATTTAGTCGCACATTTGAAAAATAGCCTAACAGCTGAAATGAATGTTCGGATAATGGGTTTATATTGATCATTCTGGGTTGAGACCAAACATCAAAAAAACATTGCCATAAATGGATAAAAAAGTGTTTCCATTTATTCATCAAAAAAGGCGCATTCTTTGAAGCCAGAATGCATTTTCCTTGATATCGAACATAATGAATGTTAGGATCCTTGAAGAATGTTAAAGTATACGAAAAATCTTTAGCAAAAACTTTGACAAGATGCTCTCTTTTTGCATAAAAAAAAATTCGCTCAAAAAAAACGCTAAAAGATTTTAATCGTAAATGAGAGGATTTATTACGTAGAAAAACGAAGATAGATTCATATTCACATACATAAAAATTATAGAGGAACAAGAAGAATCTTCGATGACTTTTTGAAAAAGTAGAAATTGATTTTTTGGTAGTAATAAAACTATTCCAATTCCAAAGAAACAGCCGTAAGAAATGAAAAAAAGGGGCATCTTTCACCCAGTATCGAAGGATTTGAACTAAGATTTCCAGATGGATAGGATAGGGTATTCGTATATCTGACACATAATTCAAATATGTCAATTTATCCTCCAAAAAGGGAAAAATGGAATGAATTGATCTCAAATTTTTATAAGATTTGATGATTTCTTCCTCCTCTAAGGAAGAGCTTAATTGTAGGAAAAATGGAATTTCCACGACGATGGCAAAACCCTCTGATATTATTTGAGAATAATAATTATTCTTATACCCCCAAAATGGATTTTTGTTAGAATCATTAGCCCAAATGATTAAATGATTCTGTTGATACATTCGAGTAATTAACCGTTTTACAATTAGTAAACTATATTTCTTGTCATAACCTATATTTTCCACAAAAATGGATCTATTCAAATTATGACTATAAGCAAGTCCATAAATATACTCCCTAAAAATAAGTGGGTATAGGAAGTGCTGTTGGCGAGATCTAGCTCGTTCTAAATAGACTTTATATTCCTTCATTTTAGAAATGATATTTGGTCAAAGGATCAGAGATTCATTGGATTATCAAATGATACATAGTGCGATACAGTCAAAACAAGGTATTCTATATCTATATTCGAATTGAAATAAAAAACAAATATGAATAGATACCTAGAAAACGAGTTAAAACACATTAATGGACTATCTCCCCTCGCTTGTTCCTTCTAATTTTTCTAGGACAACAAGCTAGTTAGAAATCCTTTATTTTTTGGGGACCAATCGCTCTTTTGATTTTGGAAAAAAATATCTTTATCAATATACTCTTTCTTCTACACATTTCTTGCTACCCCATAACATAATGGGGAATAGCTAATAATTAGGACTCATAACAAAAATCCTTAATCCATTCGTGGGAAAAACTTTTTCCACAGCAAGCACTAATCCTTTTTTAACGTATAACTAGATGTGGTAATCATTCCAATAAAAAATGAAAGCTCGTTGCTTTTTCTTTCCCTAGAATTCGAGCAGCTAAGCTCTATCCCTTTATTAATTCAACCCAACGGAATTCATTTGTTCCCAGCCAACAATTCAAAGAAAAAGATTGGTCGGATCCAATATGAATGAAAAATTTTTTGAATTCACCGTTGATACGACATGCTGCTTTTTCCATTCATTCCTTTCTGGATCAGTCGTGGTCTTACAAACCCTACCGATGGTATGGATGAACCAATTAGTTCATAGAAATGTGTAAAAAATGGAGTCGCACTTAAAAGCCGAGTACTCTACCATTGAGTTAGCAACCCTAATAAAATTACAAACAAGGATCTGTATATCCAATCGCAATAAAAAAAAGATGGAATTCTATAAATAATAGAATCAAATGTTACATATTACATTATATTACAATACAATGAAAAAAAGAAAAAATGAGAATCAAAAATGATAGACGACTTGTTTAGTACAGTACTGTAGTTATTTGTCTATTAATATAGTTTTAAATTAGTATTATTTTTTTCATATTTCTATTTCAAGAAAAAAAACTTCTTGTTTGTATCAAACAAAATCAAAATACAATGAATCCACCATTTGATGAAGTAAAAAACCTATGTGACATGAGTCAATCCATCCATTGATTCACGATCAGATTATATTTGTTTGATACACTGTTGTCAATATTAGTGTTGAAAAAAAGAATACAATCGAGAAAACAAATAAAAAAATATTTCTATTCTCATTTTTAAATAGAAAATATTTCTATTTTAATTCATTCTATTCCAAATCAAAAAAGAAGAATGAACTAGAAAAAAAATAGATCAATCCGAAAGATCTATAGGATTCATTCTAGATACAACAAGTATTTTTGTATTGTGTATTGTATTCGGCTCAATCCTTTTAGTAAAAGATTGGGCCGAGT
>CATIWC010002037.1:0-53877 GCA_948472305.1 Vicia faba | reverse complement strand
ACATAAATCTGAAGAAAATATGATGAAATCAGAAGTAATCATAAGTCTGAAGAAAATCAATTGAAATTTTTAAGTGAATATAAATTTTCAGAAAATCTGATGAAATAAAAAAACTGATGAAATTTGAAGTGAACATAAATCTGCAAGAAATCCTAAGAAAAATGATGAAATCTTAAGTAAATTTGGCGAATTTAGATATAAACTTAAATCTGAAGAAAATCTTATGAAGCTTAAAATATGAAGTCTAATGAAGATATGAAGAAATCTGATGAAATATGAAGTGAACAGGAATTTAAGTAAAATCTAAAGAAAATTTAATGAAATCTGATTAAATTTAAGGGAACATAAATCTGAATATCTGATAAAATCTAAAGAAAGTCTGACGAAATTTAATGTGAAAAAAAATCTGAATAAAAACACATGAAATTTGAAGTATATATAAATTTTAAGAAAATTGGATGAAATAAAAAAAAAACAGATGAAACTCGATGTAAACATGAATCTTTAGGAAATCATTTGAAATTTGAAGAAAATCTAATGAAATTGGAAGTGAACATAAATCAGAAGAAACTCTGATGAATTATGATGAAAATCTGATGAAATTTGAAGAGAATATAAATCTTAGAAAATCTGATTAAATCTGACTTAACATAAATCTGAAGAAAATCTGATGAAATCAGAAGAAAATCAATTGAAATTTTAAGTAAATATAAATTTTGAGAAAATTTGATGAAATAAAAAAACTGATGAAATTTGAAGTGAACATAAATCTGCAAGAAAATCCTAAGAAAAATGATGAAATCTTAAGTAAATTTGATGAATTTAGATATAATCTTAAATCTGAAGAAAATCTTATGAAGCTTAAAATATGAAGTCTAATGAAGATATGATGAAATCTGATGAAATATGAAGTGAACATGAATTTAAGTAAAATCTAAAGAAAATTTAATGAAATCTGATTAAATTTAAGGGAACATAAATCTGAATATCTGATAAAATCTAAAGAAAGTCTGACGAAATTTAATGTGAAAAAAAAATCTGAATAAAAACTCATGAAATTTGAAGTATATATAATTTTAAGAAAATTGATGAAATAAAAAAAAACAGATGAAACTCGATGTAAACATGAATCTTTAGGAAATCATTTGAAATTTGAAGAAAATCTAATGAAATTGGAAGTGAACATAAATCAGAAGAAACTCTGATGAATTATGATGACAAATCTGATGAAATTTGAAGAGAATATAAATCTTTAGAAAATCTGATTAAATCTGACTTAAACATAAATCTGAAGAAAATATGATGAAATCGGAAGTAATCATAAGTCTGAAGAAAATCTGATGAAATCTGAAGAAATCAATTGAAATTTTAAGTGAATATAAATTTTCAGAAAATCTGATGAAATAAAAAAACTGATGAAATTTGAAGTGAACATAAATCTGCAAGAAAATCCTAAGAAAAATGATGAAATCTTAAGTAAATTTGATGAATTTAGATATAATCTTAAATCTGAAGAAAATCTTATGAAGCTTAAAATATGAAGTCTAATGAAGATATGATGAAATCTGATGAAATATGAAGTGAACATGAATTTAAGTAAAATCTAAAGAAAATTTAATGAAATCTGATTAAATTTAAAGGAACATAAATCTGAATATCTGATAAAATCTAAAGAAAGTCTGACGAAATTTAATGTGAAAAAAAATCTGAATAAAAACTCATGAAATTTGAAGTATATATAAATTTTAATAAAATTGGATGAAATATAAAAAAAAACAAATGAAACTAGATGTAAACATGAATCTTTAGGAAATCAGTTGAAATTTGAAGAAAATCTAATGAAATTGGAAGTGAACATAAATCAAAAGAAACTCTGATGAAATTTGAAGAGAATATAAATCTTTAGAAAATCTGATTAAATCTGACTTAGACATAAATCTGAAGAAAATATGATGAAATCAGAAGTAATCATAAGTCTGAAGAAAATCAATTGAAATTTTAAGTGAATATAAAATTTTCAGAAAATCTGATGAAATAAAAAAACTGATGAAATTTGAAGTGAACATAAATCTGCAAGAAAATCCTAAGAAAAATGATGAAATCTTAAGTAAATTTGGCGAATTTAGATATAAACTTAAATCTGAAGAAATCTTATGAAGCTTAAAATATGAAGTCTAATGAAGATATGAAGAAATCTGATGAAATATGAAGTGAACAGGAATTTAAGTAAAATCTAAAGAAAATTTAATGAATCTGATTAAATTTAAGGGAACATAAATCTGAATATCTGATAAAATCTAAAGAAAGTCTGACGAAATTTAATGTGAAAAAAAATCTGAATAAAAACTCATGAAATTTGAAGTATATATAAATTTTAAGAAAATTGGATGAAATAAAAAAAAAACAGATGAAACTCGATGTAAACATGAATCTTTAGGAAATCATTTGAAATTTGAAGAAAATCTAATGAAATTGGAAGTGAACATAAATCAGAAGAAACTCTGATGAATTATGATGAAAATCTGATGAAATTTGAAGAGAATATAAATCTTTAGAAAATCTGATTAAATCTGACTTAAACATAAATCTGAAGAAAATCTGATGAAATCAGAAGAAAATCAATTGAAATTTTAAGTAAATATAAATTTTGAGAAAATTTGATGAAATAAAAAAACTGATGAAATTTGAAGTGAACATAAATCTGCAAGAAAATCCTAAGAAAAATGATGAAATCTTAAGTAAATTTGATGAATTTAGATATAATCTTAAATCTGAAGAAAATCTTATGAAGCTTAAAATATGAAGTCTAATGAAGATATGATGAAATCTGATGAAATATGAAGTGAACATGAATTTAAGTAAAATCTAAAGAAAATTTAATGAAATCTGATTAAATTTAAGGGAACATAAATCTGAATATCTGATAAAATCTAAAGAAAGTCTGACGAAATTTAATGTGAAAAAAAATCTGAATAAAAACTCATGAAATTTGAAGTATATATAAATTTTAAGAAAATTGGATGAAATTAAAAAAAAACAGATGAAACTCGATGTAAACATGAATCTTTAGGAAATCATTTGAAATTTGAAGAAAATCTAATGAAATTGGAAGTGAACATAAATCAGAAGAAACTCTGATGAATTATGATGAAAATCTGATGAAATTTGAAGAGAATATAAATCTTTAGAAAATCTGATTAAATCTGACTTAAACATAAATCTGAAGAAAATATGATGAAATCGGAAGTAATCATAAGTCTGAAGAAAATCTGATGAAATCTGAAGAAAATCAATTGAAATTTTAAGTGAATATAAATTTTCAGAAAATCTGATGAAATAAAAAAACTGATGAAATTTGAAGTGAACATAAATCTGCAAGAAAATCCTAAGAAAAATGATGAAATCTTAAGTAAATTTGACGAATTTAGATATATACTTAAATCTGAAGAAAATCTTATGAAGCTTAAAATATGAAGTCTAATGAAGATATGATGAAATCTGATGAAATATGAAGTGAACATGATTTTAAGTAAAATCTAAAGAAAATTTAATGAAATCTGATTAAATTTAAGGGAACATAAATCTGAATATCTGATAAAATCTAAAGAAAGTCTGACGAAATTTAATATGAAAAAAATCTGAATAAAAACTCATGAAATTTGAAGTATATATAATTTTAATAAAATTGGATGAAATATAAAAAAAACAGATGAAACTTGATGTAAACATGAATCTTTAGGAAATCAGTTGAAATTTGAAGAAAATCTAATGAAATTGGAAGTGAAACATAAATCAGAAGAAACTCTGATGAAATTTGAAGAGAATATAAATCTTTAGAAAATCTGATTAAATCTGACTTAGACATAAATCTGAAGAAAATATGATGAAATCGGAAGTAATCATAAGTCTGAAGAAAATCAATTGAAATTTTAAGTGAATATAAATTTTCAAAAAATCTGATGAAATAAAAAAAACTGATGAAATTTGAAGTGAACATAAATCTGCAAGAAAATCCTATGAAAAATGATGAAATGTTAAGTAATTTGACGAATTTAGATATAAACTTAAATCTGAAGAAAATCTTATGAAGCTTAAAATATGAAGTCTAATGAAGATATGAAGAAATCTGATGAAATATGAAGTGAACAGGAATTTAAGTAAAATCTAAACAAAATTTAATGAAATCTGATTAAATTTAAGGGAACATAAATCTGAATATCTGATAAAATCTAAAGAAAGTCTGACGAAATTTAATGTGAAAAAAAATTAGAATAAAAACTCATGAAATTTGAAGTATATATAAATTTAAGAAAATTGGATGAAATTAAAAAAAAAACAGATGAAACTCGATGTAAACATGAATCTTTAGGAAATCATTTGAAATTTGAAGAAAATCTAATGAAATTGGAACTGAACATAAATCAGAAGAAACTCTGATGAATTATGATGAAAATCTGATGAAATTTGTAGGGAATATAAATCTTTTGAAAATCTGATTAAATCTGACTTAAACATAAATCTGAAGAAAATATGATGAAATCGGAAGTAATCATAAGTCTGAAGAAAATCTGATGAAATCTGAAGAAAATCAATTGAAATTTTAAGTGAATATAAATTTTCAGAAAATCTGATGAAATAAAAAAACTGATGAAATTTGAAGTGAACATAAATCTGCAAGAAAATCCTAAGAAAAATGATGAAATCTTAAGTAAATTTGACGAATTTAGATATATACTTAAATCTGAAGAAAATCTTATGAAGCTTAAAATATGAAGTCTAATGAAGATATGATGAAATCTGATGAAATATGAAGTGAACAGGAATTTTAGTAAAATCTAAAGAAAATTTAATGAAATCTGATTAAATTTAAGGGAACATAAATCTGAATATCTGATAAAATCTAAAGAAATTCTGACGAAATTTAATGTGAAAAAAAATCTGAATAAAAACTCATGAAATTTGAAGTATATATAAATTTTAATAAAATTGGATGAAATATAAAAAAAACAGATGAAACTTGATGTAAACATGAATCTTTAGGAAATCAGTTGAAATTTGAAGAAAATCTAATGAAATTGGAAGTGAACATAAATCAGAAGAAACTCTGATGAAATTTGAAGAGAATATAAATCTTTAGAAAATCTGATTAAATCTGACTTAGACATAAATCTGAAGAAAATATGATGAAATCGGAAGTAATCATAAGTCTGAAGAAAATCAATTGAAATTTTAAGTGAATATAATTTTCAGAAAATCTGATGAAATAAAAAAAAACTGATGAAATTTGAAGTGAACATAAATCTGCAAGAAAATCCTATGAAAAATGATGAAATGTTAAGTAAATTTGACGAATTTAGATATAAACTTAAATCTGAAGAAAATCTTATGAAGCTTAAAATATGAAGTCTAATGAAGATATGAAGAAATCTGATGAAATATGAAGTGAACAGGAATTTAAGTAAAATCTAAACAAAATTTAATGAAATCTGATTAAATTTTAAGGGAACATAAATCTGAATATCTGATAAAATCTAAAGAAAGTCTGACGAAATTTAATGTGAAAAAAAATTAGAATAAAAACTCATGAAATTTGAAGTATATATAAATTTTAAGAAAATTGGATGAAATTAAAAAAAAATAGGTGAAACTCGATGTAAACATGAATCTTTAGGAAATCATTTGAAATTTGAAGAAAATCTAATGAAATTGGAACTGAACATAAATCAGAAGAAACTCTGATGATTATGATGAAAATCTGATGAAATTTGAAGAGAATATAAATCTTTAGAAAATCTGATTAAATCTGACTTAGACATAAATCTGAAGAAAATATGATGAAATCGGAAGTAATCATAAGTCTGAAGAAAATCTGATGAAATCTGAAGAAAATCAATTGAAATTTTAAGTGAATATAAATTTTCAGAAAATCTGATGAAATAAAAAAACTGATGAAATTTGAAGTGAACATAAATCTGCAAGAAAATCCTAAGAAAAATGATGAAATCTTAAGTAAATTTGACGAATTTAGATATATACTTAAATCTGAAGAAAATCTTATGAAGCTTAAAATATGAAGTCTAATGAAGATATGATGAAATCTGATGAAATATTAAGTGAACATGAGTTTAAGTAAAATCTAAAGAAAATTTAATGAAATCTTATTAAATTTAAGGGAACAATAAATCTGAATATCTGATAAAATCTAAAGAAAGTCTGACGAAATTTAATATGAAAAAAAATCTGAATAAAAACTCATGAAATTTGAAGTATATATAAATTTTAATAAAATTGGATGAAATATAAAAAAAACAGATGAAACTTGATGTAAACATGAATCTTTAGGAAATCAGTTGAAATTTGAAGAAAATCTAATGAAATTGGAAGTGAACATAAATCAGAAGAAACTCTGATGAAATTTGAAGAGAATATAAATCTTTAGAAAATCTGATTAATTCTGACTTAGACATAAATCTGAAGAAATATGATGAAATCGGAAGTAATCATAAGTCTGAAGAAAATCAATTGAAATTTTAAGTGAATATAAATTTTCAGAAAATCTGATGAAATAAAAAAAACTGATGAAATTTGAAGTGAACATAAATCTGCAAGAAAATCCTATGAAAAATGATGAAATGTTAAGTAAATTTGACGAATTTAGATATAAACTTAAATCTGAAGAAAATCTTATGAAGCTTAAAATATGAAGTCTAATGAAGATATGAAGAAATCTGATGAAATATGAAGTGAACAGGAATTTAAGTAAAATCTAAACAAATTTAATGAAATCTGATTAAATTTAAGGAACATAAATCTGAATATCTGATAAAATCTAAAGAAAGTCTGACGAAATTTAATGTGAAAAAAAATTAGAATAAAAACTCATGAAATTTGAAGTATATATAAATTTTAAGAAAATTGGATGAAATTAAAAAAAACAGATGAAACTCGATGTAAACATGAATCTTTAGGAAATCATTTGAAATTTGAAGAAAATCTAATGAAATTGGAACTGAACATAAATCAGAAGAAACTCTGATGAATTATGATGAAAATCTGATGAAATTTGAAGAGAATATAAATCTTTAGAAAATCTGATTAAATCTGACTTAAACATAAATCTGAAGAAAATATGATGAAATCGGAAGTAATCATAAGTCTGAAGAAAAATCTGATGAAATCTGAAGAAAATCAATTGAAATTTTAAGTGAATATAAATTTTCAGAAAATCTGATGAAATAAAAAAACTGATGAAATTTGAAGTGAACATAAATCTGCAAGAAAATCCTAAGAAAAATGATGAAATCTTAAGTAAATTTGACGAATTTAGATATATACTTAAATCTGAAGAAAATCTTATGAAGCTTAAAATATGAAGTCTAATGAAGATATGATGAAATATGAAGTGAACAGGAATTTTAGTAAAATCTAAAGAAAATTTAATGAAATCTGATTAAATTTAAGGGAACATAAATCTGAATATCTGATAAAATCTAAAGAAATTCTGACGAAATTTAATGTGAAAAAAAATCTGAATAAAAACTCATGAAATTTGAAGTATATATAAATTTTAAGAAAATTGGATGAAATTAAAAAAAAACAGATGAAACTCGATGTAAACATGAATCTTTAGGAAATCATTTGAAATTTGAAGAAAATCTAATGAAATTGGAAGTGAACATAAATCAGAAGAAACTCTGATGAATTATGATGAAAATCTGATGAAATTTGAAGAGAATATAAATCTTTAGAAAATTTGATTAAATCTGACTTAGACATAAATCTGAAGAAAATATGATGAAATCGGAAGTAATCATAAGTCTGAAGAAAATCTGATGAAATCTGAAGAAAATCAATTGAAATTTTAAGTGAATATAAATTTTCAGAAAATCTAATGAAATAAAAAAACTGATGAAATTTGAAGTGAACATAAATCTGCAAGAAAATCCTAAGAAAAATGATGAAATCTTAAGTAAATTTGATGAATTTAGATATAATCTTAAATCTGAAGAAAATCTTATGAAGCTTAAAATATGAAGTCTAATGAAGATATGATGAAATCTGATGAAATATGAAGTGAACATGAATTTAAGTAAAATCTAAAGAAAATTTAATGAAATCTGATTAAATTTAAAGGAACATAAATCTGAATATCTGATAAAATCTAAAGAAAGTCTGACGAAATTTAATGTGAAAAAAAATCTGAATAAAAAACTCATGAAATTTGAAGTATATATAAATTTTAATAAAATTGGATGAAATATAAAAAAAAACAAATGAAACTAGATGTAAACATGAATCTTTAGGAAATCAGTGAAATTTGAAGAAAATCTAATGAAATTGGAAGTGAACATAAATCAAAAGAAACTCTGATGAAATTTGAAGAGAATATAAATCTTTAGAAAATCTGATTAAATCTGACTTAGACATAAATCTGAAGAAAATATGATGAAATCAGAAGTAATCATAAGTCTGAAGAAAATCAATTGAAATTTTAAGTGAATATAAATTTTCAGAAAATCTGATGAAATAAAAAAACTGATGAAATTTGAAGTGAACATAAATCTGCAAGAAAATCCTAAGAAAAATGATGAAATCTTAAGTAAATTTGGCGAATTTAGATATAAACTTAAATCTGAAGAAAATCTTATGAAGCTTAAAATATGAAGTCTAATGAAGATATGAAGAAATCTGATGAAATATGAAGTGAACAGGAATTTAAGTAAAATCTAAAGAAAATTTAATGAAATCTGATTAAATTTAAGGGAACATAAATCTGAATATCTGATAAAATCTAAAGAAAGTCTGACGAAATTTAATGTGAAAAAAAATCTGAATAAAAACTCATGAAATTTGAAGTATATATAAATTTTAAGAAAATTGGATGAAATAAAAAAAAAACAGATGAAACTCGATGTAAACATGAATCTTTAGGAAATCATTTGAAATTTGAAGAAAATCTAATGAAATTGGAAGTGAACATAAATCAGAAGAAACTCTGATGAATTATGATGAAAATCTGATGAAATTTGAAGAGAATATAAATCTTTAGAAAATCTGATTAAATCTGACTTAAACATAAATCTGAAGAAAATCTGATGAAATCAGAAGAAAATCAATTGAAATTTTAAGTAAATATAAATTTTGAGAAAATTTGATGAAATAAAAAAACTGATGAAATTTGAAGTGAACATAAATCTGCAAGAAAATCCTAAGAAAAATGATGAAATCTTAAGTAAATTTGATGAATTTAGATATAATCTTAAATCTGAAGAAAATCTTATGAAGCTTAAAATATGAAGTCTAATGAAGATATGATGAAATCTGATGAAATATGAAGTGAACATGAATTTAAGTAAAATCTAAAGAAAATTTAATGAAATCTGATTAAATTTAAGGGAACATAAATCTGAATATCTGATAAAATCTAAAGAAAGTCTGACGAAATTTAATGTGAAAAAAAATCTGAATAAAAACTCATGAAATTTGAAGTATATATAAATTTTAAGAAAATTGGATGAAATTAAAAAAAAACAGATGAAACTCGATGTAAACATGAATCTTTAGGAAATCATTTGAAATTTGAAGAAAATCTAATGAAATTGGAAGTGAACATAAATCAGAAGAAACTCTGATGAAATTTGAAGAGAATATAAATCTTTAGAAAATCTGATTAAATCTGACTTAGACATAAATCTGAAGAAAATATGATGAAATCAGAAGTAATCATAAGTCTGAAGAAAATCAATTGAAATTTTAAGTGAATATAAATTTTCAGAAAATCTGATGAAATAAAAAAACTGATGAAATTTGACAGTGAACATAAATCTGCAAGAAAATCCTAAGAAAAATGATGAAATCTTAAGTAAATTTGGCGAATTTAGATATAAACTTAAATCTGAAGAAAATCTTATGAAGCTTAAAATATGAAGTCTAATGAAGATATGAAGAAATCTGATGAAATATGAAGTGAACAGGAATTTAAGTAAAATCTAAAGAAAATTTAATGAAATCTGATTAAATTTAAGGGAACATAAATCTGAATATCTGATAAAATCTAAAGAAAGTCTGACGAAATTTAATGTGAAAAAAAATCTGAATAAAAACTCATGAAATTTGAAGTATATATAAATTTTAAGAAAATTGGATGAAATAAAAAAAAAACAGATGAAACTCGATGTAAACATGAATCTTTAGGAAATCATTTGAAATTTGAAGAAAATCTAATGAAATTGGAAGTGAACATAAATCAGAAGAAACTCTGATGAATTATGATGAAAATCTGATGAAATTTGAAGAGAATATAAATCTTTAGAAAATCTGATTAAATCTGACTTAAACATAAATCTGAAGAAAATCTGATGAAATCAGAAGAAAATCAATTGAAATTTTAAGTAAATATAAATTTTGAGAAAATTTGATGAAATAAAAAAACTGATGAAATTTGAAGTGAACATAAATCTGCAAGAAAATCCTAAGAAAAATGATGAAATCTTAAGTAAATTTGATGAATTTAGATATAATCTTAAATCTGAAGAAAATCTTATGAAGCTTAAAATATGAAGTCTATGAAGATATGATGAAATCTGATGAAATATGAAGTGAACATGAATTTAAGTAAAATCTAAAGAAAATTTAATGAAATCTGATTAAATTTAAGGGAACATAAATCTGAATATCTGATAAAATCTAAAGAAAGTCTGACGAAATTTAATGTGAAAAAAAATCTGAATAAAAACTCATGAAATTTGAAGTATATATAAATTTTAAGAAAATTGGATGAAATTAAAAAAAAACAGATGAAACTCGATGTAAACATGAATCTTTAGGAAATCATTTGAAATTTGAAGAAAATCTAATGAAATTGGAAGTGAACATAAATCAGAAGAAACTCTGATGAATTATGATGAAAATCTGATGAAATTTGAAGAGAATATAAATCTTTAGAAAATCTGATTAAATCTGACTTAAACATAAATCTGAAGAAAATATGATGAAATCGGAAGTAATCATAAGTCTGAAGAAAATCTGATGAAATCTGAAGAAAATCAATTGAAATTTTAAGTGAATATAAATTTTCAGAAAATCTGATGAAATAAAAAAAACTGATGAAATTTGAAGTGAACATAAATCTGCAAGAAAATCCTAAGAAAAATGATGAAATCTTAAGTAAATTTGACGAATTTAGATATATACTTAAATCTGAAGAAAATCTTATGAAGCTTAAAATATGAAGTCTAATGAAGATATGATGAAATCTGATGAAATATGAAGTGAACATGATTTTAAGTAAAATCTAAAGAAAATTTAATGAAATCTGATTAAATTTAAGGGAACATAAATCTGAATATCTGATAAAATCTAAAGAAAGTCTGACGAAATTTAATATGAAAAAAAATCTGAATAAAAACTCATGAAATTTGAAGTATATATAAATTTTAATAAAATTGGATGAAATATAAAAAAAACAGATGAAACTTGATGTAAACATGAATCTTTAGGAAATCAGTTGAAATTTGAAGAAAATCTAATGAAATTGGAAGTGAACATAAATCAGAAGAAACTCTGATGAAATTTGAAGAGAATATAAATCTTTAGAAAATCTGATTAAATCTGACTTAGACATAAATCTGAAGAAAATATGATGAAATCGGAAGTAATCATAAGTCTGAAGAAAATCAATTGAAATTTTAAGTGAATATAAATTTTCAAAAAATCTGATGAAATAAAAAAACTGATGAAATTTGAAGTGAACATAAATCTGCAAGAAAATCCTATGAAAAATGATGAAATGTTAAGTAAATTTGACGAATTTAGATATAAACTTAAATCTGAAGAAAATCTTATGAAGCTTAAAATATGAAGTCTAATGAAGATATGAAGAAATCTGATGAAATATGAAGTGAACAGGAATTTAAGTAAAATCTAAACAAAATTTAATGAAATCTGATTAAATTTAAGGGAACATAAATCTGAATATCTGATAAAATCTAAAGAAAGTCTGACGAAATTTAATGTGAAAAAAAATTAGAATAAAAACTCATGAAATTTGAAGTATATATAAATTTTAAGAAAATTGGATGAAATTAAAAAAAAACAGATGAAACTCGATGTAAACATGAATCTTTAGGAAATCATTTGAAATTTGAAGAAAATCTAATGAAATTGGAACTGAACATAAATCAGAAGAAACTCTGATGAATTATGATGAAAATCTGATGAAATTTGTAGGGAATATAAATCTTTTGAAAATCTGATTAAATCTGACTTAAACATAAATCTGAAGAAAATATGATGAAATCGGAAGTAATCATAAGTCTGAAGAAAATCTGATGAAATCTGAAGAAAATCAATTGAAATTTTAAGTGAATATAAATTTTCAGAAAATCTGATGAAATAAAAAAAACTGATGAAATTTGAAGTGAACATAAATCTGCAAGAAAATCCTAAGAAAAATGATGAAATCTTAAGTAAATTTGACGAATTTAGATATATACTTAAATCTGAAGAAAATCTTATGAAGCTTAAAATATGAAGTCTAATGAAGATATGATGAAATCTGATGAAATATGAAGTGAACAGGAATTTTAGTAAAATCTAAAGAAAATTTAATGAAATCTGATTAAAATTTAAGGGAACATAAATCTGAATATCTGATAAAATCTAAAGAAATTCTGACGAAATTTAATGTGAAAAAAAATCTGAATAAAAACTCATGAAATTTGAAGTATATATAAATTTTAATAAAATTGGATGAAATATAAAAAAAACAGATGAAACTTGATGTAAACATGAATCTTTAGGAAATCAGTTGAAATTTGAAGAAAATCTAATGAAATTGGAAGTGAACATAAATCAGAAGAAACTCTGATGAAATTTGAAGAGAATATAAATCTTTAGAAAATCTGATTAAATCTGACTTAGACATAAATCTGAAGAAAATATGATGAAATCGGAAGTAATCATAAGTCTGAAGAAAATCAATTGAAATTTTAAGTGAATATAAATTTTCAGAAAATCTGATGAAATAAAAAAACTGATGAAATTTGAAGTGAACATAAATCTGCAAGAAAATCCTATGAAAAATGATGAAATGTTAAGTAAATTTGACGAATTTAGATATAAACTTAAATTTGAAGAAAATCTTATGAAGCTTAAAATATGAAGTCTAATGAAGATATGAAGAAATCTGATGAAATATGAAGTGAACAGGAATTTAAGTAAAATCTAAAACAAAATTTAATGAAATCTGATTAAATTTAAGGGAACATAAATCTGAATATCTGATAAAATCTAAAGAAAGTCTGACGAAATTTAATGTGAAAAAAAATTAGAATAAAAACTCATGAAATTTGAAGTATATATAATTTTAAGAAAATTGGATGAAATTAAAAAAAATAGGTGAAACTCGATGTAAACATGAATCTTTAGGAAATCATTTGAAATTTGAAGAAAATCTAATGAAATTGGAACTGAACATAAATCAGAAGAAACTCTGATGAATTATGATGAAAATCTGATGAAATTTGAAGAGAATATAAATCTTTAGAAAATCTGATTAAATCTGACTTAGACATAAATCTGAAGAAAATATGATGAAATCGGAAGTAATCATAAGTCTGAAGAAAATCTGATGAAATCTGAAGAAAATCAATTGAAATTTTAAGTGAATATAAATTTTCAGAAAATCTGATGAAATAAAAAAACTGATGAAATTTGAAGTGAACATAAATCTGCAAGAAAATCCTAAGAAAAATGATGAAATCTTAAGTAAATTTGACGAATTTAGATATATACTTAAATCTGAAGAAAATCTTATGAAGCTTAAAATATGAAGTCTAATGAAGATATGATGAAATCTGATGAAATATTAAGTGAACATGAGTTTAAGTAAAATCTAAAGAAAATTTAATGAAATCTGATTAAATTTAAGGGAACATAAATCTGAATATCTGATAAAATCTAAAGAAAGTCTGACGAAATTTAATATGAAAAAAAAATCTGAATAAAACTCATGAAATTTGAAGTATATATAAATTTTAATAAAATTGGATGAAATATAAAAAAAACAGATGAAACTTGATGTAAACATGAATCTTTAGGAAATCAGTTGAAATTTGAAGAAAATCTAATGAAATTGGAAGTGAACATAAATCAGAAGAAACTCTGATGAAATTTGAAGAGAATATAAATCTTTAGAAAAATCTGATTAATTCTGACTTAGACATAAATCTGAAGAAAATATGATGAAATCGGAAGTAATCATAAGTCTGAAGAAAATCAATTGAAATTTTAAGTGAATATAAATTTTCAGAAAATCTGATGAAATAAAAAAACTGATGAAATTTGAAGTGAACATAAATCTGCAAGAAAATCCTATGAAAAATGATGAAATGTTAAGTAAATTTGACGAATTTAGATATAAACTTAAATCTGAAGAAAATCTTATGAAGCTTAAAATATGAAGTCTAATGAAGATATGAAGAAATCTGATGAAATATGAAGTGAACAGGAATTTAAGTAAAATCTAAACAAAATTTAATGAAATCTGATTAAATTTAAGGGAACATAAATCTGAATATCTGATAAAATCTAAAGAAAGTCTGACGAAATTTAATGTGAAAAAAAATTAGAATAAAAACTCATGAAATTTGAAGTATATATAAATTTTAAGAAAATTGGATGAAATTAAAAAAAACAGATGAAACTCGATGTAAACATGAATCTTTAGGAAATCATTTGAAATTTGAAGAAAATCTAATGAAATTGGAACTGAACATAAATCAGAAGAAACTCTGATGAATTATGATGAAAATCTGATGAAATTTGAAGAGAATATAAATCTTTAGAAAATCTGATTAAATCTGACTTAAACATAAATCTGAAGAAAATATGATGAAATCGGAAGTAATCATAAGTCTGAAGAAATCTGATGAAATCTGAAGAAAATCAATTGAAATTTTAAGTGAATATAAATTTTCAGAAAATCTGATGAAATAAAAAAACTGATGAAATTTGAAGTGAACATAAATCTGCAAGAAAATCCTAAGAAAAATGATGAAATCTTAAGTAAATTTGACGAATTTAGATATATACTTAAATCTGAAGAAAATCTTATGAAGCTTAAAATATGAAGTCTAATGAAGATATGATGAAATATGAAGTGAACAGGAATTTTAGTAAAATCTAAAGAAAATTTAATGAAATCTGATTAAATTTAAGGGAACATAAATCTGAATATCTGATAAAATCTAAAGAAATTCTGACGAAATTTAATGTGAAAAAAAATCTGAATAAAAACTCATGAAATTTGAAGTATATATAAATTTTAAGAAAATTGGATGAAATTAAAAAAAAACAGATGAAACTCGATGTAAACATGAATCTTTAGGAAATCATTTGAAATTTGAAGAAAATCTAATGAAATTGGAAGTGAACATAAATCAGAAGAAACTCTGATGAATTATGATGAAAATCTGATGAAATTTGAAGAGAATATAAATCTTAGAAAATTTGATTAAATCTGACTTAGACATAAATCTGAAGAAAATATGATGAAATCGGAAGTAATCATAAGTCTGAAGAAAATCTGATGAAATCTGAAGAAAATCAATTGAAATTTTAAGTGAATATAAATTTTCAGAAAATCTAATGAAATAAAAAAACTGATGAAATTTGAAGTGAACATAAATCTGCAAGAAAATCCTAAGAAAAATGATGAAATCTTAAGTAAATTTGACGAATTTAGATATATACTTAAATCTGAAGAAAATCTTATGAAGCTTAAAATATGAAGTCTAATGAAGATATGATGAAATCTGATGAAATATTAAGTGAACATGAGTTTAAGTAAAATCTAAAGAAAATTTAATGAAATCTGATTAAATTTAAGGGAACATAAATCTGAATATCTGATAAAATCTAAAGAAAGTCTGAAGAAATTTAATATGAAAAAAAATCTGAATAAAAACTCATGAAATTTGAAGTATATATAAATTTTAATAAAATTGGATGAAATATAAAAAAAACAGATGAAACTTGATGTAAACATGAATCTTAGGAAATCAGTTGAAATTTGAAGAAAATCTAATGAAATTGGAAGTGAACATAAATCAGAAGAAACTCTGATGAATTTGAAGAGAATATAAATCTTTAGAAAATCTGATTAATTCTGACTTAGACATAAATCTGAAGAAAATATGATGAAATCGGAAGTAATCATAAGTCTGAAGAAAATCAATTGAAATTTTAAGTGAATATAAATTTTCAGAAAATCTGATGAAATAAAAAAACTGATGAAATTTGAAGTGAACATAAATCTGCAAGAAAATCCTATGAAAAATGAGTAAATGTTAAGTAAATTTGACGAATTTAGATATAAACTTAAATCTCAAGAAAATCTTATGAAGCTTAAAATATGAAGTCTAATGAAGATATGAAGAAATCTGATGAAATATGAAGTGAACAGGAATTTAAGTAAAATCTAAACAAAATTTAATGAAATCTGATTAAATTTAAGGGAACATAAATCTGAATATCTGATAAAATCTAAGAAAGTCTGACGAAATTTAATGTGAAAAAAAATTAGAATAAAAACTCATGAAATTTGAAGTATATATAAATTTTAAGAAAATTGGATGAAATTAAAAAAAAACAGATGAAACTCGATGTAAACATGAATCTTTAGGAAATCATTTGAAATTTGAAGAAAATCTAATGAAATTGGAACTGAACATAAATCAGAAGAAACTCTGATGAATTATGATGAAAATCTGATGAAATTTGAAGAGAATATAAATCTTTAGAAAATCTGATTAAATCTGACTTAAACATAAATCTGAAGAAAATATGATGAAATCGGAAGTAATCATAAGTCTGAAGAAAATCTGATGAAATCTGAAGAAAATCAATTGAAATTTTAAGTGAATCTAAATTTTCAGAAAATCTGATGAAATAAAAAAACTAATGAAATTTGAAGTGAACATAAATCTGCAAGAAAATCCTAAGAAAAATGATGAAATCTTAAGTAAATTTGACGAATTTAGATATATACTTAAATCTGAAGAAAATCTTATGAAGCTTAAAATATGAAGTCTAATGAAGATATGATGAAATATGAAGTGAACAGGAATTTTAGTAAAATCTAAAGAAAATTTAATGAAATCTGATTAAATTTAAGGGAACATAAATCTGAATATCTGATAAAATCTAAAGAAATTCTGACGAAATTTAATGCTGAAAAAAAATCTGAATAAAAACTCATGAAATTTGAAGTATATATAAATTTTAAGAAAATTGGATGAAATTAAAAAAAAACAGATGAAACTCGATGTAAACATGAATCTTTAGGAAATCATTTGAAATTTGAAGAAATCTAATGAAATTGGAAGTGAACATAAATCAGAAGAAACTCTGATGAATTATGATGAAAATCTGATGAAATTTGAAGAGAATATAAATCTTTAGAAAATTTGATTAAATCTGACTTAGACATAAATCTGAAGAAAATATGATGAAATCGGAAGTAATCATAAGTCTGAAGAAAATCTGATGAAATCTGAAGAAAATCAATTGAAATTTTAAGTGAATATAATTTTCAGAAAATCTGATGAAATAAAAAAAACTGATGAAATTTGAAGTGAACATAAATCTGCAAGAAAATCCTAAGAAAAATGAAGAAATCTTAAGTAAATTTGACGAATTTAGATATATACTTAAATCTGAAGAAAATCTTATGAAGCTTAAAATATGAAGTCTAATGAAGATATGATTAAATCTGATGAAATATTAAGTGAACATGAGTTTAAGTAAAAATCTAAAGAAAATTTAATGAAATCTGATTAAATTTAAGGGAACATAAATCTGAATATCTGATAAAATCTAAAGAAAGTCTGAAGAAATTTAATATGAAAAAAAATCTGAATAAAAACTCATGAAATTTGAAGTATATATAAATTTTAATAAAATTGGATGAAATATAAAAAAAAACAGATGAAACTTGATGTAAACATGAATCTTTAGGAAATCAGTTGAAATTTGAAGAAAATCTAATGAAATGGAAGTGAACATAAATCAGAAGAAACTCTGATGAATTTGAAGAGAATATAAATCTTTGAAAATCTGATTAATTCTGACTTAGACATAAATCTGAAGAAAATATGATGAAATCGGAAGTAATCATAAGTCTGAAGAAAATCAATTGAAATTTTAAGTGAATATAAATTTTCAGAAAATCTGATGAAATAAAAAAACTGATGAAATTTGAAGTGAACATAAATCTGCAAGAAAATCCTATGAAAAATGATGAAAATGTTAAGTAAATTTGACGAATTTAGATATAAACTTAAATCTCAAGAAAATCTTATGAAGCTTAAAATATGAAGTCTAATGAAGATATGAAGAAATCTGATGAAATATGAAGTGAACAGGAATTTAAGTAAAATCTAAACAAAATTTAATGAAATCTGATTAAATTTAAGGGAACATAAATCTGAATATCTGATAAAATCTAAAGAAAGTCTGACGAAATTTAATGTGAAAAAAAATTAGAATAAAAACTCATGAAATTTGAAGTATATATAAATTTTAAGAAAATTGGATGAAATTAAAAAAAAACAGATGAAACTCGATGTAAACATGAATCTTTAGGAAATCATTTGAAATTTGAAGAAAATCTAATGAAATTGGAACTGAACATAAATCATAAGAAACTCTGATGAATTATGATGAAAATATGATGAAATTTGAAGAGAATATAAATCTTTAGAAAATCTGATTAAATCTGACTTAAACATAAATCTGAAGAAAATATGATGAAATCGGAAGTAATCATAAGTCTGAAGAAAATCTGATGAAATCTGAAGAAAATCAATTGAAATTTTAAGTGAATATAAATTTTCAGAAAATCTGATGAAATAAAAAAACTGATGAAATTTGAAGTGAACATAAATCTGCAAGAAATCCTAAGAAAAATGATGAAATCTTAAGTAAATTTGACGAATTTAGATATATACTTAAATCTGAAGAAAATCTTATGAAGCTTAAAATATGAAGTCTAATGAAGATATGATGAAATCTGATGAAATATGAAGTGAACAGGAATTTTAGTAAAATCTAAAGAAAATTTAATGAAATCTGATTAAATTTAAGGGAACATAAATCTGAATATCTGATAAAATCTAAAGAAATTCTGACGAAATTTAATGTGAAAAAAAATCTGAATATAAACTCATGAAATTTGAAGTATATATAAATTTTAATAAAATTGGATGAAATATAAAAAAAACAGATGAAACTTGATGTAAACATGAATCTTTAGGAAATCAGTTGAAATTTGAAGAAAATCTAATGAAATTGGAAGTGAACATAAATCAGAAGAAACTCTGATGAAATTTAAAGAGAATATAAATCTTTAGAAAATCTGATTAAATCTGACTTAGACATAAATCTGAAGAAAATATGATGAAATCGGAAGTAATCATAAGTCTGAAGAAAATCAATTGAAATTTTAAGTGAATATAAATTTTCAGAAAATCTGATGAAATAAAAAAAACTGATGAAATTTGAAGTGAACATAAATCTGCAAGAAAATCCTATGAAAAATGATGAAATGTTAAGTAAATTTGACGAATTTAGATATAAACTTAAATCTGAAGAAAATCTTATGAAGCTTAAAATATGAAGTCTAATGAAGATATGAAGAAATCTGATGAAATATGAAGTGAACAGGAATTTAAGTAAAATCTAAACAAAAATTAATGAAATCTGATTAAATTTAAGGGAACATAAATCTGAATATCTGATAAAATCTAAAGAAAGTCTGACGAAATTTAATGTGAAAAAAAATTAGAATAAAAACTCATGAAATTTGAAGTATATATAAATTTTAAGAAAATTGATGAAATTAAAAAAAAACAGATGAAACTCGATGTAAACATGAATCTTTAGGAAATCATTTGAAATTTGAAGAAAATCTAATGAAATTGGAACTGAACATAAATCAGAAGAAACTCTGATGAATTATGATGAAAATCTGATGAAATTTGAAGAGAATATAAATCTTTAGAAAATCTGATTAAATCTGACTTAAACATAAATCTGAAGAAAATATGATGAAATCGGAAGTAATCATAAGTCTGAAGAAAATCTGATGAAATCTGAAGAAAATCAATTGAAATTTTAAGTGAATATAAATTTTCAGAAAATCTGATGAAATAAAAAAACTGATGAAATTTGAAGTGAACATAAATCTGCAAGAAAATCCTAAGAAAAATGATGAAATCTTAAGTAAATTTGACGAATTTAGATATATACTTAAATCTGAAGAAAATCTTATGAAGCTTAAAATATGAAGTCTAATGAAGATATGATGAAATCTGATGAAATATGAAGTGAACAGGAATTTTAGTAAAATCTAAAGAAAATTTAATGAAATCTGATTAAATTTAAGGGAACATAAATCTGAATATCTGATAAAATCTAAAGAAATTCTGACGAAATTTAATGTGAAAAAAAATCTGAATATAAACTCATGAAATTTGAAGTATATATAAATTTTAATAAAATTGGATGAAATATAAAAAAAAACAGATGAAACTTGATGTAAACATGAATCTTTAGGAAATCAGTTGAAATTTGAAGAAAATCTAATGAAATTGGAAGTGAACATAAATCAGAAGAAACTCTGATGAAATTTGAAGAGAATATAAATCTTTAGAAAATCTGATTAAATCTGACTTAGACATAAATCTGAAGAAAATATGATGAAATCGGAAGTAATCATAAGTCTGAAGAAAATCAATTGAAATTTTAAGTGAATATAAATTTTCAGAAAATCTGATGAAATAAAAAAACTGATGAAATTTGAAGTGAACATAAATCTGCAAGAAAATCCTATGAAAAATGATGAAATGTTAAGTAAATTTGACGAATTTAGATATAAACTTAAATCTGAAGAAAATCTTATGAAGCTTAAAATATGAAGTCTAATGAAGATATGATGAAATCTGATGAAATATGAAGTGAACAGGAATTTTAGTAAAATCTAAAGAAAATTTAATGAAATCTGATTAAATTTAAGGGAACATAAATCTGAATATCTGATAAAATCTAAAGAAATTCTGACGAAGTTTAATGTGAAAAAAAATCTGAATAAAAACTCATGAAATTTGAAGTATATATAAATTTTAAGAAAATTGGATGAAATTAAAAAAAAACAGATGAAACTCGATGTAAACATGAATCTTTAGGAAATCATTTGAAATTTGAAGAAAATCTAATGAAATTGGAAGTGAACATAAATCAGAAGAAACTATGATGAATTATGATGAAAATCTGATGAAATTTGAAGAGAATATAAATCTTTAGAAAATCTGATTAAATCTGACTTAGACATAAATCTGAAGAAAATATGATGAAATCGGAAGTAATCATAAGTCTGAAGAAAATCTGATGAAATCTGAAGAAAATCAATTGAAATTTTAAGTGAATATAAATTTTCAGAAAATCTGATGAAATAAAAAAACTGATGAAATTTGAAGTGACAATAAATCTGCAAGAAAATCCTAAGAAAAATGATGAAATCTTAAGTAAATTTGATGAATTTAGATATAATCTTAAATCTGAAGAAAATCTTATGAAGCTTAAAATATGAAGTGTAATGAAGATATGATGAAATCTGATGAAATATGAAGTGAACATGAATTTAAGTAAAATCTAAAGAAAATTTAATGAAATCTAATTAAATTTAAGGGAACATAAATCTGAATATCTGATAAAATCTAACGAAAGTCTGACGAAATTTAATGTGAAAAAAAATCTGAATAAAAACTCATGAAATTTGAAGTATATATAAATTTTAATAAAATTGGATGAAATATAAAAAAAACAGATGAAACTTGATGTAAACATGAATCTTTAGGAAATCAGTTGAAATTTGAAGAAAATCTAATGAAATTGGAAGTGAACATAAATCAGAAGAAACTCTGATGAAATTTGAAGAGAATATAAATCTTTAGAAAATCTGATTAAATCTGACTTAGACATAAATCTGAAGAAAATATGATGAAATCGGAAGTAATCATAAGTCTGAAGAAAATCAATTGAAATTTTAAGTGAATATAAATTTTCAGAAAATCTGATGAAATAAAAAAACTGATGAAATTTGAAGTGAACATAAATCTGCAAGAAAATCCTAAGAAAAATGATGAAATCTTAAGTAAATTTGACGAATTTAGATATAACTTAAATCTGAAGAAAATCTTATGAAGCTTAAAATATGAAGTCTAATGAAGATATGAAGAAATCATATGAAATATAAAGTGAACAGGAATTTAAGTAAAATCTAAGGAAAATTTAATGAAATCTGATTAAATTTAAGGGAACATAAATCTGAATATCTGATAAAATCTAAAGAAAGTCAGACGAAATTTAATGTGAAAAAAAATCTGGAATAAAAACTCATGAAATTTGAAGTATATATAAATTTTAAGAAAATTGGATGAAATTAAAAAAAACAGATGAAACTCGATGTAAACATGAATCTTTAGGAAATCATTTGAAATTTGAAGAAAATCTAATTAAATTGGAAGTGAACATAAATCAGAAGAACCTCTGATGAATTATGATGAAAATCTGATGAAATTTGAAGAGAATATAAATCTTTAGAAAATCTAATTAAATCTGACTTAAACATAAATCTGAAGAAAATATGATGAAATCGGAAGTAATCATAAGTCTGAAGAAAATCTGATGAAATCTGAAGAAAATCAATTGAAATTTTAAGTGAATATAAATTTTCAGAAAATCTGATGAAATAAAAAAACTGATGAAATTTGAAGTGAACATAAATCTGCAAGAAAATCCTAAGAAAAATGATGAAATCTTAAGTAAATTTGATGAATTTAGATATAATCTTAAATCTGAAGAAAATCTTATGAAGCTTAAAATATGAAGTCTAATGAAGATATGATGAAATCTGATGAAAAATGAAGTGAACATGAATTTAAGTAAAATCTAAAGAAAATTTAATGAAATCTGATTAAATTTAAGGGAACATAAATCTGAATATCTGATAAAATCTAAAGAAAGTCTGACGAAATTTAATGTGAAAAAAAATCTGAATAAAAACTCATGAAATTTGAAGTATATATAAATTTTAATAAAATTGGATGAAATATAAAAAAACAGATGAAACTTGATGTAAACATGAATCTTTAGGAAATCAGTTGAAATTTGAAGAAAATCTAATGAAATTGGAAGTGAACATAAATCAGAAGAAACTCTGATGAAATTTGAAGAGAATATAAATCTTTAGAAAATCTGATTAAATCTGAGTTAGACATTAATCTGAAGAAAATATGATGAAATCAGAAGTAATCATAAGTCTGAAGAAAATCAATTGAAATTTTAAGTGAATATAAATTTTCAGAAAATCTGATGAAATAAAAAAACTGATGAAATTTGAAGTGAACATAAATCTGCAAGAAAATCCTAAGAAAAATGATGAAATCTTAAGTAAATTTGACGAATTTAGATATAAACTTAAATCTGAAGAAAATCTTATGAAGCTTAAAATATGAAGTCTAATGAAGATATGAAGAAATCTGATGAAATATGAAGTGAACAGGAATTTAAGTAAAATCTAAAGAAAATTTAATGAAATCTGATTAAATTTAAGGGAACATAAATCTGAATATCTGATAAAATCTAAAGAAAGTCTGACGAAATTTAATGTGAAAAAAAATCTGAATAAAAACTCATGAAATTTGAAGTATATATAAATTTTAAGAAAATTGGATGAAATTAAAAAAAAACATATGAAACTCGATGTAAACATGAATCTTTAGGAAATCATTTGAAATTTGAAGAAAATCTAATGAAATTGGAAGTGAACATAAATCAGAAGAAACTCTGATGAATTATGATGAAAATCTGATGAAATTTGAAGAGAATATAAATCTTTAGAAAATCTGATTAAATCTGACTTAAACATAAATCTGAAGAAAATATGATAAAATCGGAAGTAATCATAAGTCTGAAGAAAATCTGATGAAATCTGAAGAAAATCAATTGAAATTTTAAGTGAATATAAATTTTTAGAAAATCTGATGAAATAAAAAAACTGATGAAATTTGAAGTGAACATAAATCTGCAAGAAAATCCTAAGAAAAATGATGAAATCTTAAGTAAATTTGATGAATTTAGATATAATCTTAAATCTGAAGAAAATCTTATCAAGCTTAAAATATGAAGTCTAATGAAGATGTGATGAAATCTGATGAAATATGAAGTGATCATGAATTTAAGTAAAATCTAAAGAAAATTTAATGAAATCTGATTAAATTTAAGGGAACATAAATCTGAATATCTGATAAAATCTAAAGAAAGTCTGACGAAATTTAATGTGAAAAAAATCTGAATAAAAACTCATGAAATTTGAAGTATATATAAATTTTAATAAAATTGGATGAAATATAAAAAAACAGATGAAACTCGATGTAAACATGAATCTTTAGGAAATCAGTTGAAATTTGAAGAAAATCTAATGAAATTGGAAGTGAACATAAATCAGAAGAAACTCTGATGAAATTTGAAGAGAATATAAATCTTTAGAAAATCTGATTAAATTTGACTTAGACATTAATCTGAAGAAAATATGATGAAATCAGAAGTAATCATAAGTCTGAAGAAAATCAATTGAAATTTTAAGTGAATATAAATTTTCAAAAAATCTGATGAAATAAAAAAACTGATGAAATTTGAAGTGAACATAAATCTGCAAGAAAATCCTAAGAAAAATGATGAAATCTTAAGTAAATTTGACGAATTTAGATATAAACTTAAATCTGAAGAAAATCTTATGAAGCTTAAAATATGAAGTCTAATGAAGATATGAAGAAATCTGATGAAATATGAAGTGAACAGGAATTTAAGTAAAATCTATAGAAAATTTAATGAAATCTGATTAAATTTAAGGGAACATAAATCTGAATAACTGATAAAATCTAAAGAAAGTCTGACGAAATTTAATGTGAAAAAAAATCTGAATAAAAACTCATGAAATTTGAAGTATATATAAATTTTAAGAAAATTGGATGAAATTAAAAAAAACAGATGAAACTCGATGTAAACATGAATCTTTAGGAAATCATTTGAAATTTGAAGAAAATCTAATGAAATTGGAAGTGAACATAAATCAGAAGAAACTCTGATGAATTATGATGAAAATCTGATGAAATTTGAAGAGAATATAAATCTTTAGAAAATCTGATTAAATCTGACTTAAACATAAATCTGAAGAAAATATGATGAAATCGGAAGTAATCATAAGTCTGAAGAAAATCTGATGAAATCTGAAGAAAATCAATTGAAATTTTAAGTGAATATAAATTTTCAGAAAATCTGATGAAATAAAAAAACTGATGAAATTTGAAGTGAACATAAATCTGCAAGAAAATCCTAAGAAAAATGATGAAATCTTAAGTAAATTTGATGAATTTAGATATAATCTTAAATCTGAAGAAAATCTTATCAAGCTTAAAATATGAAGTCTAATGAAGATATGATGAAATCTGATGAAATATGAAGTGAACATGAATTTAAGTAAAATCTAAAGAAAATTTAATGAAATCTGATTAAATTTAAGGGAACATAAATCTGAATATCTGATAAAATCTAAAGAAAGTCTGACGAAATTTAATGTGAAAAAAAATCTGAATAAAAACTCATGAAATTTGAAGTATATATAAATTTTAATAAAATTGGATGAAATATAAAAAAACAGATGAAACTTGATGTAAACATGAATCTTTAGGAAATCAGTTGAAATTTGAAGAAAATCTAATGAAATTGGAAGTGAACATAAATCAGAAGAAACTCTGATGAAATTTGAAGAGAATATAAATCTTTAGAAAATCTGATTAAATTTGACTTAGACATTAATCTGAAGAAAATATGATGAAATCAGAAGTAATCATAAGTCTGAAGAAAATCAATTGAAATTTTAAGTGAATATAAATTTTCAGAAAATCTGATGAAATAAAAAAACTGATGAAATTTGAAGTGAACATAAATCTGCAAGAAAATCCTAAGAAAAATGATGAAATCTTAAGTAAATTTGACGAATTTAGATATAAACTTAAATCTGAAGAAAATCTTATGAAGCTTAAATAATGAAGTCTAATGAAGATATGAAGAAATCTGATGAAATATGAAGTGAACAGGAATTTAAATAAAATCTAAAGAAAATTTAATGAAATCTGATTAAATTTAAGGGAACATAAATCTGAATATCTGATAAAATCTAAAGAAAGTTTGACGAAATTTAATGTGAAAAAAAATCTGAATAAAAACTCATGAAATTTGAAGTATATATAAATTTTAATAAAATTGGATGAAATATAAAAAAACAGATGAAACTTGATGTAAACATGAATCTTTAGGAAATCAGTTGAAATTTGAAGAAAATCTAATGAAATTGGAAGTGAACATAAATCAGAAGAAACTCTGATGAAATTTGAAGAGAATATAAATCTTTAGAAAATCTGATTAAATTTGACTTAGACATTAATCTGAAGAAAATATGATGAAATCAGAAGTAATCATAAGTCTGAAGAAAATCAATTGAAATTTTAAGTGAATATAAATTTTCAGAAAATCTGATGAAATAAAAAAACTGATGAAATTTGAAGTGAACATAAATCTGCAAGAAAATCCTAAGAAAAATGATGAAATCTTAAGTAAATTTGACGAATTTAGATATAAACTTAAATCTGAAGAAAATCTTATGAAGCTTAAAATATGAAGTCTAATGAAGATATGAAGAAATCTGATGAAATATGAAGTGAACAGGAATTTAAGTAAAATCTAAAGAAAATTTAATGAAATCTGATTAAATTTAAGGGAACATAAATCTGAATATCTGATAAAATCTAAAGAAAGTCTGACGAAATTTAATGTGAAAAAAAATCTGAATAAAAACTCATGAAATTTGAAGTATATATAAATTTTAAGAAAATTGGATGAAATTAAAAAAAACAGATGAAACTCGATGTAAACATGAATCTTTAGGAAATCATTTGAAATTTGAAGAAAATCTAATGAAATTGGAAGTGAACATAAATCAGAAGAAACTCTGATGAATTATGATGAAAATCTGATGAAATTTGAAGAGAATATAAATCTTTAGAAAATCTGATTAAATCTGACTTAAACATAAATCTGAAGAAAATATGATGAAATCGGAAGTAATCATAAGTCTGAAGAAAATCTGATGAAATCTGAAGAAAATCAATTGGAATTTTAAGTGAATATAAATTTTCAGAAAATCTGATGAAATAAAAAAACTGATGAAATTTGAAGTGAACATAAATCTGCAAGAAAATCCAAAGAAAAATGATGAAATCTTAAGTAAATTTGATGAATTTAGATATAATCTTAAATCTGAAGAAAATCTTATCAAGCTTAAAATATGAAGTCTAATGAAGATGTGATGAAATCTGATGAAATATGAAGTGATCATGAATTTAAGTAAAATCTAAAGAAAATTTAATGAAATCTGATTAAATTTAAGGGAACATAAATCTGAATATCTGATAAAATCTAAAGAAAGTCTGACGAAATTTAATGTGAAAAAAATCTGAATAAAAACTCATGAAATTTGAAGTATATATAAATTTTAATAAAATTGGATGAAATATAAAAAAACAGATGAAACTCGATGTAAACATGAATCTTTAGGAAATCAGTTGAAATTTGAAGAAAATCTAATGAAATTGGAAGTGAACATAAATCAGAAGAAACTCTGATGAAATTTGAAGAGAATATAAATCTTTAGAAAATCTGATTAAATTTGACTTAGACATTAATCTGAAGAAAATATGATGAAATCAGAAGTAATCATAAGTCTGAAGAAAATCAATTGAAATTTTAAGTGAATATAAATTTTCAAAAAATCTGATGAAATAAAAAAACTGATGAAATTTGAAGTGAACATAAATCTGCAAGAAAATCCTAAGAAAAATGATGAAATCTTAAGTAAATTTGACGAATTTAGATATAAACTTAAATCTGAAGAAAATCTTATGAAGCTTAAAATATGAAGTCTAATGAAGATATGAAGAAATCTGATGAAATATGAAGTGAACAGGAATTTAAGTAAAATCTATAGAAAATTTAATGAAATCTGATTAAATTTAAGGGAACATAAATCTGAATAACTGATAAAATCTAAAGAAAGTCTGACGAAATTTAATGTGAAAAAAAATCTGAATAAAAACTCATGAAATTTGAAGTATATATAAATTTTAAGAAAATTGGATGAAATTAAAAAAAACAGATGAAACTCGATGTAAACATGAATCTTTAGGAAATCATTTGAAATTTGAAGAAAATCTAATGAAATTGGAAGTGAACATAAATCAGAAGAAACTCTGATGAATTATGATGAAAATCTGATGAAATTTGAAGAGAATATAAATCTTTAGAAAATCTGATTAAATCTGACTTAAACATAAATCTGAAGAAAATATGATGAAATCGGAAGTAATCATAAGTCTGAAGAAAATCTGATGAAATCTGAAGAAAATCAATTGAAATTTTAAGTGAATATAAATTTTCAGAAAATCTGATGAAATAAAAAAACTGATGAAATTTGAAGTGAACATAAATCTGCAAGAAAATCCTAAGAAAAATGATGAAATCTTAAGTAAATTTGATGAATTTAGATATAATCTTAAATCTGAAGAAAATCTTATCAAGCTTAAAATATGAAGTCTAATGAAGATGTGATGAAATCTGATGAAATATGAAGTGATCATGAATTTAAGTAAAATCTAAAGAAAATTTAATGAAATCTGATTAAATTTAAGGGAACATAAATCTGAATATCTGATAAAATCTAAAGAAAGTCTGACGAAATTTAATGTGAAAAAAATCTGAATAAAAACTCATGAAATTTGAAGTATATATAAATTTTAATAAAATTGGATGAAATATAAAAAAACAGATGAAACTCGATGTAAACATGAATCTTTAGGAAATCAGTTGAAATTTGAAGAAAATCTAATGAAATTGGAAGTGAACATAAATCAGAAGAAACTCTGATGAAATTTGAAGAGAATATAAATCTTTAGAAAATCTGATTAAATTTGACTTAGACATTAATCTGAAGAAAATATGATGAAATCAGAAGTAATCATAAGTCTGAAGAAAATCAATTGAAATTTTAAGTGAATATAAATTTTCAAAAAATCTGATGAAATAAAAAAACTGATGAAATTTGAAGTGAACATAAATCTGCAAGAAAATCCTAAGAAAAATGATGAAATCTTAAGTAAATTTGACGAATTTAGATATAAACTTAAATCTGAAGAAAATCTTATGAAGCTTAAAATATGAAGTCTAATGAAGATATGAAGAAATCTGATGAAATATGAAGTGAACAGGAATTTAAGTAAAATCTATAGAAAATTTAATGAAATCTGATTAAATTTAAGGGAACATAAATCTGAATAACTGATAAAATCTAAAGAAAGTCTGACGAAATTTAATGTGAAAAAAAATCTGAATAAAAACTCATGAAATTTGAAGTATATATAAATTTTAAGAAAATTGGATGAAATTAAAAAAAACAGATGAAACTCGATGTAAACATGAATCTTTAGGAAATCATTTGAAATTTGAAGAAAATCTAATGAAATTGGAAGTGAACATAAATCAGAAGAAACTCTGATGAATTATGATGAAAATCTGATGAAATTTGAAGAGAATATAAATCTTTAGAAAATCTGATTAAATCTGACTTAAACATAAATCTGAAGAAAATATGATGAAATCGGAAGTAATCATAAGTCTGAAGAAAATCTGATGAAATCTGAAGAAAATCAATTGAAATTTTAAGTGAATATAAATTTTCAGAAAATCTGATGAAATAAAAAAACTGATGAAATTTGAAGTGAACATAAATCTGCAAGAAAATCCTAAGAAAAATGATGAAATCTTAAGTAAATTTGATGAATTTAGATATAATCTTAAATCTGAAGAAAATCTTATCAAGCTTAAAATATGAAGTCTAATGAAGATATGATGAAATCTGATGAAATATGAAGTGAACATGAATTTAAGTAAAATCTAAAGAAAATTTAATGAAATCTGATTAAATTTAAGGGAACATAAATCTGAATATCTGATAAAATCTAAAGAAAGTCTGACGAAATTTAATGTGAAAAAAAATCTGAATAAAAACTCATGAAATTTGAAGTATATATAAATTTTAATAAAATTGGATGAAATATAAAAAAACAGATGAAACTTGATGTAAACATGAATCTTTAGGAAATCAGTTGAAATTTGAAGAAAATCTAATGAAATTGGAAGTGAACATAAATCAGAAGAAACTCTGATGAAATTTGAAGAGAATATAAATCTTTAGAAAATCTGATTAAATTTGACTTAGACATTAATCTGAAGAAAATATGATGAAATCAGAAGTAATCATAAGTCTGAAGAAAATCAATTGAAATTTTAAGTGAATATAAATTTTCAGAAAATCTGATGAAATAAAAAAACTGATGAAATTTGAAGTGAACATAAATCTGCAAGAAAATCCTAAGAAAAATGATGAAATCTTAAGTAAATTTGACGAATTTAGATATAAACTTAAATCTGAAGAAAATCTTATGAAGCTTAAAATATGAAGTCTAATGAAGATATGAAGAAATCTGATGAAATATGAAGTGAACAGGAATTTAAGTAAAATCTAAAGAAAATTTAATGAAATCTGATTAAATTTAAGGGAACATAAATCTGAATATCTGATAAAATCTAAAGAAAGTCTGACGAAATTTAATGTGAAAAAAAATCTGAATAAAAACTCATGAAATTTGAAGTATATATAAATTTTAAGAAAATTGGATGAAATTAAAAAAAACAGATGAAACTCGATGTAAACATGAATCTTTAGGAAATCATTTGAAATTTGAAGAAAATCTAATGAAATTGGAAGTGAACATAAATCAGAAGAAACTCTGATGAATTATGATGAAAATCTGATGAAATTTGAAGAGAATATAAATCTTTAGAAAATCTGATTAAATCTGACTTAAACATAAATCTGAAGAAAATATGATGAAATCGGAAGTAATCATAAGTCTGAAGAAAATCTGATGAAATCTGAAGAAAATCAATTGGAATTTTAAGTGAATATAAATTTTCAGAAAATCTGATGAAATAAAAAAACTGATGAAATTTGAAGTGAACATAAATCTGCAAGAAAATCCAAAGAAAAATGATGAAATCTTAAGTAAATTTGATGAATTTAGATATAATCTTAAATCTGAAGAAAATCTTATCAAGCTTAAAATATGAAGTCTAATGAAGATGTGATGAAATCTGATGAAATATGAAGTGATCATGAATTTAAGTAAAATCTAAAGAAAATTTAATGAAATCTGATTAAATTTAAGGGAACATAAATCTGAATATCTGATAAAATCTAAAGAAAGTCTGACGAAATTTAATGTGAAAAAAATCTGAATAAAAACTCATGAAATTTGAAGTATATATAAATTTTAATAAAATTGGATGAAATATAAAAAAACAGATGAAACTCGATGTAAACATGAATCTTTAGGAAATCAGTTGAAATTTGAAGAAAATCTAATGAAATTGGAAGTGAACATAAATCAGAAGAAACTCTGATGAAATTTGAAGAGAATATAAATCTTTAGAAAATCTGATTAAATTTGACTTAGACATTAATCTGAAGAAAATATGATGAAATCAGAAGTAATCATAAGTCTGAAGAAAATCAATTGAAATTTTAAGTGAATATAAATTTTCAAAAAATCTGATGAAATAAAAAAACTGATGAAATTTGAAGTGAACATAAATCTGCAAGAAAATCCTAAGAAAAATGATGAAATCTTAAGTAAATTTGACGAATTTAGATATAAACTTAAATCTGAAGAAAATCTTATGAAGCTTAAAATATGAAGTCTAATGAAGATATGAAGAAATCTGATGAAATATGAAGTGAACAGGAATTTAAGTAAAATCTATAGAAAATTTAATGAAATCTGATTAAATTTAAGGGAACATAAATCTGAATAACTGATAAAATCTAAAGAAAGTCTGACGAAATTTAATGTGAAAAAAAATCTGAATAAAAACTCATGAAATTTGAAGTATATATAAATTTTAAGAAAATTGGATGAAATTAAAAAAAACAGATGAAACTCGATGTAAACATGAATCTTTAGGAAATCATTTGAAATTTGAAGAAAATCTAATGAAATTGGAAGTGAACATAAATCAGAAGAAACTCTGATGAATTATGATGAAAATCTGATGAAATTTGAAGAGAATATAAATCTTTAGAAAATCTGATTAAATCTGACTTAAACATAAATCTGAAGAAAATATGATGAAATCGGAAGTAATCATAAGTCTGAAGAAAATCTGATGAAATCTGAAGAAAATCAATTGAAATTTTAAGTGAATATAAATTTTCAGAAAATCTGATGAAATAAAAAAACTGATGAAATTTGAAGTGAACATAAATCTGCAAGAAAATCCTAAGAAAAATGATGAAATCTTAAGTAAATTTGATGAATTTAGATATAATCTTAAATCTGAAGAAAATCTTATCAAGCTTAAAATATGAAGTCTAATGAAGATGTGATGAAATCTGATGAAATATGAAGTGATCATGAATTTAAGTAAAATCTAAAGAAAATTTAATGAAATCTGATTAAATTTAAGGGAACATAAATCTGAATATCTGATAAAATCTAAAGAAAGTCTGACGAAATTTAATGTGAAAAAAATCTGAATAAAAACTCATGAAATTTGAAGTATATATAAATTTTAATAAAATTGGATGAAATATAAAAAAACAGATGAAACTCGATGTAAACATGAATCTTTAGGAAATCAGTTGAAATTTGAAGAAAATCTAATGAAATTGGAAGTGAACATAAATCAGAAGAAACTCTGATGAAATTTGAAGAGAATATAAATCTTTAGAAAATCTGATTAAATTTGACTTAGACATTAATCTGAAGAAAATATGATGAAATCAGAAGTAATCATAAGTCTGAAGAAAATCAATTGAAATTTTAAGTGAATATAAATTTTCAAAAAATCTGATGAAATAAAAAAACTGATGAAATTTGAAGTGAACATAAATCTGCAAGAAAATCCTAAGAAAAATGATGAAATCTTAAGTAAATTTGACGAATTTAGATATAAACTTAAATCTGAAGAAAATCTTATGAAGCTTAAAATATGAAGTCTAATGAAGATATGAAGAAATCTGATGAAATATGAAGTGAACAGGAATTTAAGTAAAATCTATAGAAAATTTAATGAAATCTGATTAAATTTAAGGGAACATAAATCTGAATAACTGATAAAATCTAAAGAAAGTCTGACGAAATTTAATGTGAAAAAAAATCTGAATAAAAACTCATGAAATTTGAAGTATATATAAATTTTAAGAAAATTGGATGAAATTAAAAAAAACAGATGAAACTCGATGTAAACATGAATCTTTAGGAAATCATTTGAAATTTGAAGAAAATCTAATGAAATTGGAAGTGAACATAAATCAGAAGAAACTCTGATGAATTATGATGAAAATCTGATGAAATTTGAAGAGAATATAAATCTTTAGAAAATCTGATTAAATCTGACTTAAACATAAATCTGAAGAAAATATGATGAAATCGGAAGTAATCATAAGTCTGAAGAAAATCTGATGAAATCTGAAGAAAATCAATTGAAATTTTAAGTGAATATAAATTTTCAGAAAATCTGATGAAATAAAAAAACTGATGAAATTTGAAGTGAACATAAATCTGCAAGAAAATCCTAAGAAAAATGATGAAATCTTAAGTAAATTTGATGAATTTAGATATAATCTTAAATCTGAAGAAAATCTTATCAAGCTTAAAATATGAAGTCTAATGAAGATATGATGAAATCTGATGAAATATGAAGTGAACATGAATTTAAGTAAAATCTAAAGAAAATTTAATGAAATCTGATTAAATTTAAGGGAACATAAATCTGAATATCTGATAAAATCTAAAGAAAGTCTGACGAAATTTAATGTGAAAAAAAATCTGAATAAAAACTCATGAAATTTGAAGTATATATAAATTTTAATAAAATTGGATGAAATATAAAAAAACAGATGAAACTTGATGTAAACATGAATCTTTAGGAAATCAGTTGAAATTTGAAGAAAATCTAATGAAATTGGAAGTGAACATAAATCAGAAGAAACTCTGATGAAATTTGAAGAGAATATAAATCTTTAGAAAATCTGATTAAATTTGACTTAGACATTAATCTGAAGAAAATATGATGAAATCAGAAGTAATCATAAGTCTGAAGAAAATCAATTGAAATTTTAAGTGAATATAAATTTTCAGAAAATCTGATGAAATAAAAAAACTGATGAAATTTGAAGTGAACATAAATCTGCAAGAAAATCCTAAGAAAAATGATGAAATCTTAAGTAAATTTGACGAATTTAGATATAAACTTAAATCTGAAGAAAATCTTATGAAGCTTAAATAATGAAGTCTAATGAAGATATGAAGAAATCTGATGAAATATGAAGTGAACAGGAATTTAAGTAAAATCTAAAGAAAATTTAATGAAATCTGATTAAATTTAAGGGAACATAAATCTGAATATCTGATAAAATCTAAAGAAAGTCTGACGAAATTTAATGTGAAAAAAAATCTGAATAAAAACTCATGAAATTTGAAGTATATATAAATTTTAATAAAATTGGATGAAATATAAAAAAACAGATGAAACTTGATGTAAACATGAATCTTTAGGAAATCAGTTGAAATTTGAAGAAAATCTAATGAAATTGGAAGTGAACATAAATCAGAAGAAACTCTGATGAAATTTGAAGAGAATATAAATCTTTAGAAAATCTGATTAAATTTGACTTAGACATTAATCTGAAGAAAATATGATGAAATCAGAAGTAATCATAAGTCTGAAGAAAATCAATTGAAATTTTAAGTGAATATAAATTTTCAGAAAATCTGATGAAATAAAAAAACTGATGAAATTTGAAGTGAACATAAATCTGCAAGAAAATCCTAAGAAAAATGATGAAATCTTAAGTAAATTTGACGAATTTAGATATAAACTTAAATCTGAAGAAAATCTTATGAAGCTTAAAATATGAAGTCTAATGAAGATATGAAGAAATCTGATGAAATATGAAGTGAACAGGAATTTAAGTAAAATCTAAAGAAAATTTAATGAAATCTGATTAAATTTAAGGGAACATAAATCTGAATATCTGATAAAATCTAAAGAAAGTCTGACGAAATTTAATGTGAAAAAAAATCTGAATAAAAACTCATGAAATTTGAAGTATATATAAATTTTAAGAAAATTGGATGAAATTAAAAAAAACAGATGAAACTCGATGTAAACATGAATCTTTAGGAAATCATTTGAAATTTGAAGAAAATCTAATGAAATTGGAAGTGAACATAAATCAGAAGAAACTCTGATGAATTATGATGAAAATCTGATGAAATTTGAAGAGAATATAAATCTTTAGAAAATCTGATTAAATCTGACTTAAACATAAATCTGAAGAAAATATGATGAAATCGGAAGTAATCATAAGTCTGAAGAAAATCTGATGAAATCTGAAGAAAATCAATTGGAATTTTAAGTGAATATAAATTTTCAGAAAATCTGATGAAATAAAAAAACTGATGAAATTTGAAGTGAACATAAATCTGCAAGAAAATCCAAAGAAAAATGATGAAATCTTAAGTAAATTTGATGAATTTAGATATAATCTTAAATCTGAAGAAAATCTTATCAAGCTTAAAATATGAAGTCTAATGAAGATGTGATGAAATCTGATGAAATATGAAGTGATCATGAATTTAAGTAAAATCTAAAGAAAATTTAATGAAATCTGATTAAATTTAAGGGAACATAAATCTGAATATCTGATAAAATCTAAAGAAAGTCTGACGAAATTTAATGTGAAAAAAATCTGAATAAAAACTCATGAAATTTGAAGTATATATAAATTTTAATAAAATTGGATGAAATATAAAAAAACAGATGAAACTCGATGTAAACATGAATCTTTAGGAAATCAGTTGAAATTTGAAGAAAATCTAATGAAATTGGAAGTGAACATAAATCAGAAGAAACTCTGAATAAATTTGAAGAGAATATAAATCTTTAGAAAATCTGATTAAATCTGACTTAGACATTAATCTGAAGAAAATATGATGAAATCAGAAGTAATCATAAGTCTGAAGAAAATCAATTGAAATTTTAAGTGAATATAAATTTTCAGAAAATCTGATGAAATAAAAAAACTGATGAAATTTGAAGTGAACATAAATCTGCAAGAAAATCCTAAGAAAAATGATGAAATCTTAAGTAAATTTGACGAATTTAGATATAAACTTAAATCTGAAGAAAATCTTATGAAGCTTAAATAATGAAGTCTAATGAAGATATGAAGAAATCTGATGAAATATGAAGTGAACAGGAATTTAAGTAAAATCTAAAGAAAATTTAATGAAATCTGATTAAATTTAAGGGAACATAAATCTGAATATCTGATAAAATCTAAAGAAAGTTTGACGAAATTTAATGTGAAAAAAAATCTGAATAAAAACTCATGAAATTTGAAGTATATATAAATTTTAATAAAATTGGATGAAATATAAAAAAACAGATGAAACTTGATGTAAACATGAATCTTTAGGAAATCAGTTGAAATTTGAAGAAAATCTAATGAAATTGGAAGTGAACATAAATCAGAAGAAACTCTGATGAAATTTGAAGAGAATATAAATCTTTAGAAAATCTGATTAAATTTGACTTAGACATTAATCTGAAGAAAATATGATGAAATCAGAAGTAATCATAAGTCTGAAGAAAATCAATTGAAATTTTAAGTGAATATAAATTTTCAGAAAATCTGATGAAATAAAAAAACTGATGAAATTTGAAGTGAACATAAATCTGCAAGAAAATCCTAAGAAAAATGATGAAATCTTAAGTAAATTTGACGAATTTAGATATAAACTTAAATCTGAAGAAAATCTTATGAAGCTTAAAATATGAAGTCTAATGAAGATATGAAGAAATCTGATGAAATATGAAGTGAACAGGAATTTAAGTAAAATCTAAAGAAAATTTAATGAAATCTGATTAAATTTAAGGGAACATAAATCTGAATATCTGATAAAATCTAAAGAAAGTCTGACGAAATTTAATGTGAAAAAAAATCTGAATAAAAACTCATGAAATTTGAAGTATATATAAATTTTAAGAAAATTGGATGAAATTAAAAAAAACAGATGAAACTCGATGTAAACATGAATCTTTAGGAAATCATTTGAAATTTGAAGAAAATCTAATGAAATTGGAAGTGAACATAAATCAGAAGAAACTCTGATGAATTATGATGAAAATCTGATGAAATTTGAAGAGAATATAAATCTTTAGAAAATCTGATTAAATCTGACTTAAACATAAATCTGAAGAAAATATGATGAAATCGGAAGTAATCATAAGTCTGAAGAAAATCTGATGAAATCTGAAGAAAATCAATTGAAATTTTAAGTGAATATAAATTTTCAGAAAATCTGATGAAATAAAAAAACTGATGAAATTTGAAGTGAACATAAATCTGCAAGAAAATCCAAAGAAAAATGATGAAATCTTAAGTAAATTTGATGAATTTAGATATAATCTTAAATCTGAAGAAAATCTTATCAAGCTTAAAATATGAAGTCTAATGAAGATGTGATGAAATCTGATGAAATATGAAGTGATCATGAATTTAAGTAAAATCTAAAGAAAATTTAATGAAATCTGATTAAATTTAAGGGAACATAAATCTGAATATCTGATAAAATCTAAAGAAAGTCTGACGAAATTTAATGTGAAAAAAATCTGAATAAAAACTCATGAAATTTGAAGTATATATAAATTTTAATAAAATTGGATGAAATATAAAAAAACAGATGAAACTCGATGTAAACATGAATCTTTAGGAAATCAGTTGAAATTTGAAGAAAATCTAATGAAATTGGAAGTGAACATAAATCAGAAGAAACTCTGATGAAATTTGAAGAGAATATAAATCTTTAGAAAATCTGATTAAATCTGACTTAGACATTAATCTGAAGAAAATATGATGAAATCAGAAGTAATCATAAGTCTGAAGAAAATCAATTGAAATTTTAAGTGAATATAAATTTTCAGAAAATCTGATGAAATAAAAAAACTGATGAAATTTGAAGTGAACATAAATCTGCAAGAAAATCCTAAGAAAAATGATGAAATCTTAAGTAAATTTGATGAATTTAGATATAATCTTAAATCTGAAGAAAATCTTATGAAGCTTAAAATATGAAGTCTAATGAAGATATGATGAAATCTGATGAAATATGAAGTGAACATGAATTTAAGTAAAATCTAAAGAAAATTTAATGAAATCTGATTAAATTTAAGGGAACATAAATTTGAATATCTGATAAAATCTAAAGAAAGTCTGACGAAATTTAATGTGAAAAAAAATCTGAATAAAAACTCATGAAATTTGAAGTATATATAAATTTTAATAAAATTGGATGAAATATAAAAAAACAGATGAAACTTGATGTAAACATGAATCTTTAGGAAATCAGTTGAAATTTGAAGAAAATCTAATGAAATTGGAAGTGAACATAAATCAGAAGAAACTCTGATGAAATTTGAAGAGAATATAAATCTTTAGAAAATATGATTAAATTTGACTTAGACATTAATCTGAAGAAAATATGATGAAATCAGAAGTAATCATAAGTCTGAAGAAAATCAATTGAAATTTTAAGTGAATATAAATTTTCAGAAAATCTGATGAAATAAAAAAACTGATGAAATTTGAAGTGAACATAAATCTGCAAGAAAATCCTAAGAAAAATGATGAAATCTTAAGTAAATTTGACGAATTTAGATATAAACTTAAATCTGAAGAAAATCTTATGAAGCTTAAAATATGAAGTCTAATGAAGATATGAAGAAATCTGATGAAATATGAAGTGAACAGGAATTTAAGTAAAATCTAAAGAAAATTTAATGAAATCTGATTAAATTTAAGGGAACATAAATCTGAATATCTGATAAAATCTAAAGAAAGTCTGACGAAATTTAATGTGAAAAAAAATCTGAATAAAAACTCATGAAATTTGAAGTATATATAAATTTTAAGAAAATTGGATGAAATTAAAAAAAACAGATGAAACTCGATGTAAACATGAATCTTTAGGAAATCATTTGAAATTTGAAGAAAATCTAATGAAATTGGAAGTGAACATAAATCAGAAGAAACTCTGATGAATTATGATGAAAATCTGATGAAATTTGAAGAGAATATAAATCTTTAGAAAATCTGATTAAATCTGACTTAAACATAAATCTGAAGAAAATATGATGAAATCGGAAGTAATCATAAGTCTGAAGAAAATCTGATGAAATCTGAAGAAAATCAATTGAAATTTTAAGTGAATATAAATTTTCAGAAAATCTGATGAAATAAAAAAACTGATGAAATTTGAAGTGAACATAAATCTGCAAGAAAATCCAAAGAAAAATGATGAAATCTTAAGTAAATTTGATGAATTTAGATATAATCTTAAATCTGAAGAAAATCTTATCAAGCTTAAAATATGAAGTCTAATGAAGATGTGATGAAATCTGATGAAATATGAAGTGATCATGAATTTAAGTAAAATCTAAAGAAAATTTAATGAAATCTGATTAAATTTAAGGGAACATAAATCTGAATATCTGATAAAATCTAAAGAAAGTCTGACGAAATTTAATGTGAAAAAAATCTGAATAAAAACTCATGAAATTTGAAGTATATATAAATTTTAATAAAATTGGATGAAATATAAAAAAACAGATGAAACTCGATGTAAACATGAATCTTTAGGAAATCAGTTGAAATTTGAAGAAAATCTAATGAAATTGGAAGTGAACATAAATCAGAAGAAACTCTGATGAAATTTGAAGAGAATATAAATCTTTAGAAAATCTGATTAAATCTGACTTAGACATTAATCTGAAGAAAATATGATGAAATCAGAAGTAATCATAAGTCTGAAGAAAATCAATTGAAATTTTAAGTGAATATAAATTTTCAGAAAATCTGATGAAATAAAAAAACTGATGAAATTTGAAGTGAACATAAATCTGCAAGAAAATCCTAAGAAAAATGATGAAATCTTAAGTAAATTTGATGAATTTAGATATAATCTTAAATCTGAAGAAAATCTTATGAAGCTTAAAATATGAAGTCTAATGAAGATATGATGAAATCTGATGAAATATGAAGTGAACATGAATTTAAGTAAAATCTAAAGAAAATTTAATGAAATCTGATTAAATTTAAGGGAACATAAATTTGAATATCTGATAAAATCTAAAGAAAGTCTGACGAAATTTAATGTGAAAAAAAATCTGAATAAAAACTCATGAAATTTGAAGTATATATAAATTTTAATAAAATTGGATGAAATATAAAAAAACAGATGAAACTTGATGTAAACATGAATCTTTAGGAAATCAGTTGAAATTTGAAGAAAATCTAATGAAATTGGAAGTGAACATAAATCAGAAGAAACTCTGATGAAATTTGAAGAGAATATAAATCTTTAGAAAATATGATTAAATTTGACTTAGACATTAATCTGAAGAAAATATGATGAAATCAGAAGTAATCATAAGTCTGAAGAAAATCAATTGAAATTTTAAGTGAATATAAATTTTCAGAAAATCTGATGAAATAAAAAAACTGATGAAATTTGAAGTGACCATAAATCTGCAAGAAAATCCTAAGAAAAATGATGAAATCTTAAGTAAATTTGACGAATTTAGATATAAACTTAAATCTGAAGAAAATCTTATGAAGCTTAAAATATGAAGTCTAATGAAGATATGAAGAAATCTGATGAAATATGAAGTGAACAGGAATTTAAGTAAAATCTAAAGAAAATTTAATGAAATCTGATTAAATTTAAGGGAACATAAATCTGAATATCTGATAAAATCTAAAGAAAGTCTGACGAAATTTAATGTGAAAAAAAATCTGAATAAAAACTCATGAAATTTGAAGTATATATAAATTTTAAGAAAATTGGATGAAATTAAAAAAAACAGATGAAACTCGATGTAAACATGAATCTTTAGGAAATCATTTGAAATTTGAAGAAAATCTAATGAAATTGGAAGTGAACATAAATCAGAAGAAACTCTGATGAATTATGATGAAAATCTGATGAAATTTGAAGAGAATATAAATCTTTAGAAAATCTGATTAAATCTGACTTAAACATAAATCTGAAGAAAATATGATGAAATCGGAAGTAATCATAAGTCTGAAGAAAATCTGATGAAATCTGAAGAAAATCAATTGAAATTTTAAGTGAATATAAATTTTCAGAAAATCTGATGAAATAAAAAAACTGATGAAATTTGAAGTGAACATAAATCTGCAAGAAAATCCAAAGAAAAATGATGAAATCTTAAGTAAATTTGATGAATTTAGATATAATCTTAAATCTGAAGAAAATCTTATCAAGCTTAAAATATGAAGTCTAATGAAGATGTGATGAAATCTGATGAAATATGAAGTGATCATGAATTTAAGTAAAATCTAAAGAAAATTTAATGAAATCTGATTAAATTTAAGGGAACATAAATCTGAATATCTGATAAAATCTAAAGAAAGTCTGACGAAATTTAATGTGAAAAAAATCTGAATAAAAACTCATGAAATTTGAAGTATATATAAATTTTAATAAAATTGGATGAAATATAAAAAAACAGATGAAACTCGATGTAAACATGAATCTTTAGGAAATCAGTTGAAATTTGAAGAAAATCTAATGAAATTGGAAGTGAACATAAATCAGAAGAAACTCTGATGAAATTTGAAGAGAATATAAATCTTTAGAAAATCTGATTAAATCTGACTTAGACATTAATCTGAAGAAAATATGATGAAATCAGAAGTAATCATAAGTCTGAAGAAAATCAATTGAAATTTTAAGTGAATATAAATTTTCAGAAAATCTGATGAAATAAAAAAACTGATGAAATTTGAAGTGAACATAAATCTGCAAGAAAATCCTAAGAAAAATGATGAAATCTTAAGTAAATTTGACGAATTTAGATATAAACTTAAATCTGAAGAAAATCTTATGAAGCTTAAAATATAAAGTCTAATGAATATATGAAGAAATATGATGAAATATGAAGTGAACAGGAATTTTAGTAAAATCTAAAGAAAATTTAATGAAATCTGATTAAATTTAAGGGAACATAAATCTGAATATCTGATAAAATCTAAAGAAAGTCTGACGAAATTTAATGTGAAAAAAAAATCTGAATAAAAACTCATGAAATTTGAAGTATATATAAATTTTAATAAAATTGGATGAAATATAGAAAAACAGATGAAACTCGATGTAAACATGAATCTTTAGGAAATCAGTTGAAATTTGAAGAAAATCTAATGAAATTGGAAGTGAACATAAATCAGAAGAAACTCTGATGAAATTTGAAGAGAATATAAATCTTTAGAAAATCTGATTAAATTTGACTTAGACATTAATCTGAAGAAAATATGATGAAATCAGAAGTAATCATAAGTCTGAAGAAAATCAATTGAAATTTTAAGTGAATATAAATTTTCAGAAAATCTGATGAAATAAAAAAAACTGATGAAATTTGAAGTGAACATAAATCTGCAAGAAAATCCTAAGAAAAATGATGAAATCTTAAGTAAATTTGACGAATTTAGATATAAACTTAAATCTGAAGAAAATCTTATGAAGCTTAAAATATGAAGTCTTATGAAGATATGAAGAAATCTGATGAAATATGAAGTGAACAGGAATTTAAGTAAAATCTAAAGAAAATTTAATGAAATCTGATTAAATTTAAGGGAACATAAATCTGAATATCTGATAAAATCTAAAGAAAGTCTGACGAAATTTAATGTGAAAAAAAATCTGAATAAAACCTCATGAAATTTGAAGTATATATAAATTTTAAGAAAATTGGATGAAATTAAAAAAAAATAGATGAAACTCGATGTAAACATGAATCTTTAGGAAATTATTTGAAATTTGAAGAAAATCTAATGAAATTGGAAGTGAACATAAATCAGAAGAAACTATGATGAATTATGATGAAAATCTGATGAAATTTCAAGAGAATATAAATCTTTAGAAAATCTGATTAAATCTGACTTAGACATAAATCTGAAGAAAATATGATGAAATCGGAAGTAATCATAAGTCTGAAGAAAATCTGATGAAATCTGAAGAAAATCAATTGAAATTTTAAGTGAATATAAATTTTCAGAAAATCTGATGAAATAAAAAAACTGATGAAATTTGAAGTGAACATAAATCTGCAAGAAAATCCTAAGAAAAATGATGAAATCTTAAGTAAATTTGATGAATTTAGATATAATCTTAAATCTGAAGAAAATTTTATGAAGCTTAAAATATGAAGTCTAATGAAGATATGATGAAATCTGATGAAATATGAAGTGAACATGAATTTAAGTAAAATCTAAAGAAAATTTAATGAAATCTGATTAAATTTAAGGGAACATAAATCTGAATATCTGATAAAATCTAAAGAAAGTCTGACGAAATTTAATGTGAAAAAAAATCAGAATAAAAACTCATGAAATTTGAAGTATATATAAATTTTAATAAAATTGGATGAAATATAAAAAAACAGATGAAACTCGATGTAAACATGAATCTTTAGGAAATCATTTGAAATTTGAAGAAAATCTAATGAAATTGGAAGTGAACATAAATCAGAAGAAACTCTGATGAAATTTGAAGAGAATATAAATCTTTAGAAAATCTGATTAAATCTGACTTAGACATTAATCTGAAGAAAATATGATGAAATCAGAAGTAATCATAAGTCTGAAGAAAATCAATTGAAATTTTAAGTGAATATAAATTTTCAGAAAATCTGATGAAATAAAAAAACTGATGAAATTTGAAGTGAACATAAATCTGCAAGAAAATCCTAAGAAAAATGATGAAATCTTAAGTAAATTTGATGAATTTAGATATAATCTTAAATCTGAAGAAAATTTTATGAAGCTTAAAATATGAAGTCTAATGAAGATATGATGAAATCTGATGAAATATGAAGTGAACATGAATTTAAGTAAAATCTAAAGAAAATTTAATGAAATCTGATTAAATTTAAGGGAACATAAATCTGAATATCTGATAAAATCTAAAGAAAGTCTGACGAAATTTAATGTGAAAAAAAATCTGAATAAAAACTCATGAAATTTGAAGTATATATAAATTTTAATAAAATTGGATGAAATATAAAAAAAACAGATGAAACTTGATGTAAACATGAATCTTTAGGAAATCAGTTGAAATTTGAAGAAAATCTAATGAAATTGGAAGTGAACATAAATCAGAAGAAACTCTGATGAAATTTGAAGAGAATATAAATCTTTAGAAAATCTGATTAAACTTGACTTAGATATTAATCTGAAGAAAATATGATGAAATCAGAAGTAATCATAAGTCTGAAGAAAATCAATTGAAATTTTAAGTGAATATAAATTTTCAGAAAATCTGATGAAATAAAAAAACTTATGAAATTTGAAGTGAACATAAATCTGCAAGAAAATCCTAAGAAAAATGATGAAATCTTAAGTAAATTTGACGAATTTAGATATAAACTTAAATCTGAAGAAAATCTTATGAAGCTTAAAATATGAAGTCTAATGAAGATATGAAGAAATCTGATGAAATATGAAGTGAACAGGAATTTAAGTAAAATCTAAAGAAAATTTAATGAAATCTGATTAAATTTAAGGGAACATGAATCTGAATATCTGATAAAATCTAAAGAAAGTCTGACGAAATTTAATGTGAAAAAAAATCTGAATAAAAACTCATGAAATTTGAAGTATATATAAATTTTAAGAAAATTGGATGAAATTAAAAAAAACAGATGAAACTCGATGTAAACATGAATCTTTAGGAAATCAGTTGAAATTTGAAGAAAATCTAATGAAATTGGAAGTGAACATAAATCAGAAGAAACTCTGATGAATTATGATGAAAATCTGATGAAATTTGAAGAGAATATAAATCTTTAGAAAATCTGATTAAATCTGACTTAAACATAAATCTGAAGAAAATATGATGAAATCGGAAGTAATCATAAGTCTGAAGAAAATCTGATGAAATCTGAAGAAAATCAATTGAAATTTTAAGTGAATATAAATTTTCAGAAAATCTGATGAAATAAAAAAACTGATGAAATTTGAAGTGAACATAAATCTGCAAGAAAATCCAAAGAAAAATGATGAAATCTTAAGTAAATTTGATGAATTTAGATATAATCTTAAATCTGAAGAAAATCTTATCAAGCTTAAAATATGAAGTCTAATGAAGATGTGATGAAATCTGATGAAATATGAAGTGATCATGAATTTAAGTAAAATCTAAAGAAAATTTAATGAAATCTGATTAAATTTAAGGGAACATAAATCTGAATATCTGATAAAATCTAAAGAAAGTCTGACGAAATTTAATGTGAAAAAAAATCTGAATAAAAACTCATGAAATTTGAAGTATATATAAATTTTAATAAAATTGGATGAAATATAAAAAAACAGATGAAACTCGATGTAAACATGAATCTTTAGGAAATCAGTTGAAATTTGAAGAAAATCTAATGAAATTGGAAGTGAACATAATAAATCAGAAGAAACTCTGATGAAATTTGAAGAGAATATAAATCTTTAGAAAATCTGATTAAATCTGACTTAGACATTAATCTGAAGAAAATATGATGAAATCAGAAGTAATCATAAGTCTGAAGAAAATCAATTGAAATTTTAAGTGAATATAATTTTTCAGAAAATCTGATGAAATAAAAAAACTGATGAAATTTGAAGTGAACGTAAATCTGCAAGAAAATCCTAAGAAAAATGATGAAATCTTAAGTAAATTTGACGAATTTAGATATAAACTTAAATCTGAAGAAAATCTTATGAAGCTTAAAATATAAAGTCTAATGAAGATATGATGAAATATGATGAAATATGAAGTGAACAGGAATTTTAGTAAAATCTAAAGAAAATTTAATGAAATCTGATTAAATTTAAGGGAACATAAATCTGAATATCTGATAAAATCTAAAGAAAGTCTGACGAAATTTAATGTGAAAAAAAATCTGAATAAAAACTCATGAAATTTGAAGTATATATAAATTTTAATAAAATTGGATGAAATATAAAAAAACAGATGAAACTCGATGTAAACATGAATCTTTAGGAAATCAGTTGAAATTTGAAGAAAATCTAATGAAATTGGAAGTGAACATAAATCAGAAGAAACTCTGATGAAATTTGAAGAGAATATAAATCTTTAGAAAATCTGATTAAATTTGACTTAGACATTAATCTGAAGAAAATATGATGAAATCAGAAGTAATCATAAGTCTGAAAAAAATCAATTGAAATTTTAAGTGAATATAAATTTTCAGAAAATCTGATGAAATAAAAAAACTGATGAAATTTGAAGTGACCATAAATCTGCAAGAAAATCCTAAGAAAAATGATGAAATCTTAAGTAAATTTGACGAATTTAGATATAAACTTAAATCTGAAGAAAATCTTATGAAGCTTAAAATATAAAGTCTAATGAAGATATGAAGAAATATGATGAAATATGAAGTGAACAGGAATTTTAGTAAAATCTAAAGAAAATTTAATGAAATCTGATTAAATTTAAGGGAACATAAATCTGAATATCTGATAAAATCTAAAGAAAGTCTGACGAAATTTAATGTGAAAAAAAATCTGAATAAAAACTCATGAAATTTGAAGTATATATAAATTTTAATAAAATTGGATGAAATATAGAAAAACAGATGAAACTCGATGTAAACATGAATCTTTAGGAAATCAGTTGAAATTTGAAGAAAATCTAATGAAATTGGAAGTGAACATAAATCAGAAGAAACTCTGATGAAATTTGAAGAGAATATAAATCTTTAGAAAATCTGATTAAATTTGACTTAGACATTAATCTTAAGAAAATATGATGAAATCAGAAGTAATCATAAGTCTGGAGAAAATCAATTGAAATTTTAAGTGAATATAAATTTTCAGAAAATCTGATGAAATAAAAAAACTGATGAAATTTGAAGTGAACATAAATCTGCAAGAAAATCCTAAGAAAAATGATGAAATCTTAAGTAAATTTGACGAATTTAGATATAAACTTAAATCTGAAGAAAATCTTATGAAGCTTAAAATATGAAGTCTAATGAAGATATGAAGAAATCTGATGAAATATGAAGTGAACAGGAATTTAAGTAAAATCTAAAGAAAATTTAATGAAATCTGATTAAATTTAAGGGAACATAAATCTGAATATCTGATAAAATCTAAAGAAAGTCTGACGAAATTTAATGTGAAAAAAAATCTAAATAAAACCTCATGAAATTTGAAGTATATATAAATTTTAAGAAAATTGGATGAAATTAAAAAAAAAATAGATGAAACTCGATGTAAACATGAATCTTTAGGAAATTATTTGAAATTTGAAGAAAATCTAATGAAATTGGAAGTGAACATAAATCAGAAGAAACTATGATGAATTATGATGAAAATCTGATGAAATTTCAAGAGAATATAAATCTTTAGAAAATCTGATTAAATCTGACTTAGACATAAATCTGAAGAAAATATGATGAAATCGGAAGTAATCATAAGTCTGAAGAAAATCTGATGAAATCTGAAGAAAATCAATTGAAATTTTAAGTGAATATAAATTTTCAGAAAATCTGATGAAATAAAAAAACTGATGAAATTTGAAGTGAACATAAATCTGCAAGAAAATCCTAAGAAAAATGATGAAATCTTAAGTAAATTTGATGAATTTAGATATAATCTTAAATCTGAAGAAAATCTTATCAAGCTTAAAATATGAAGTCTAATGAAGATGTGATGAAATCTGATGAAATATGAAGTGATCATGAATTTAAGTAAAATCTAAAGAAAATTTAATGAAATCTGATTAAATTTAAGGGAACATAAATCTGAATATCTGATAAAATCTAAAGAAAGTCTGACGAAATTTAATGTGAAAAAAAATCTGAATAAAAACTCATGAAATTTGAAGTATATATAAATTTTAATAAAATTGGATGAAATATAAAAAAACAGATGAAACTCGATGTAAACATGAATCTTTAGGAAATCAGTTGAAATTTGAAGAAAATCTAATGAAATTGGAAGTGAACATAAATCAGAAGAAACTCTGATGAAATTTGAAGAGAATATAAATCTTTAGAAAATCTGATTAAATCTGACTTAGACATTAATCTGAAGAAAATATGATGAAATCAGAAGTAATCATAAGTCTGAAGAAAATCAATTGAAATTTTAAGTGAATATAATTTTTCAGAAAATCTGATGAAATAAAAAAACTGATGAAATTTGAAGTGAACGTAAATCTGCAAGAAAATCCTAAGAAAAATGATGAAATCTTAAGTAAATTTGACGAATTTAGATATAAACTTAAATCTGAAGAAAATCTTATGAAGCTTAAAATATAAAGTCTAATGAAGATATGATGAAATATGAAGTGAACAGGAATTTTAGTAAAATCTAAAGAAAATTTAATGAAATCTGATTAAATTTAAGGGAACATAAATCTGAATATCTGATAAAATCTAAAGAAAGTCTGACGAAATTTAATGTGAAAAAAAATCTGAATAAAAACTCATGAAATTTGAAGTATATATAAATTTTAATAAAATTGGATGAAATATAAAAAAACAGATGAAACTCGATGTAAACATGAATCTTTAGGAAATCAGTTGAAATTTGAAGAAAATCTAATGAAATTGGAAGTGAACATAAATCAGAAGAAACTCTGATGAAATTTGAAGAGAATATAAATCTTTAGAAAATCTGATTAAATTTGACTTAGACATTAATCTGAAGAAAATATGATGAAATCAGAAGTAATCATAAGTCTGAAGAAAATCAATTGAAATTTTAAGTGAATATAAATTTTCAGAAAATCTGATGAAATAAAAAAAACTGATGAAATTTGAAGTGAACATAAATCTGCAAGAAAATCCTAAGAAAAATGATGAAATCTTAAGTAAATTTGACGAATTTAGATATAAACTTAAATCTGAAGAAAATCTTATGAAGCTTAAAATATGAAGTCTAATGAAGATATGAAGAAATCTGATGAAATATGAAGTGAACAGGAATTTAAGTAAAATCTAAAGAAAATTTAATGAAATCTGATTAAATTTAAGGGAACATAAATCTGAATATCTGATAAAATCTAAAGAAAGTCTGACGAAATTTAATGTGAAAAAAAATCTGAATAAAACCTCATGAAATTTGAAGTATATATAAATTTTAAGAAAATTGGATGAAATTAAAAAAAAAATAGATGAAACTCGATGTAAACATGAATCTTTAGGAAATTATTTGAAATTTGAAGAAAATCTAATGAAATTGGAAGTGAACATAAATCAGAAGAAACTATGATGAATTATGATGAAAATCTGATGAAATTTCAAGAGAATATAAATCTTTAGAAAATCTGATTAAATCTGACTTAGACATAAATCTGAAGAAAATATGATGAAATCGGAAGTAATCATAAGTCTGAAGAAAATCTGATGAAATCTGAAAAAATCAATTGAAATTTTAAGTGAATATAAATTTTCAGAAAATCTGATGAAATAAAAAAACTGATGAAATTTGAAGTGAACATAAATCTGCAAGAAAATCCTAAGAAAAATGATGAAATCTTAAGTAAATTTGACGAATTTAGATATAAACTTAAATCTGAAGAAAATCTTATGAAGCTTAAAATATGAAGTCTAATGAAGATATGATGAAATCTGATGAAATATGAAGTGAACATGAATTTAAGTAAAATCTAAAGAAAATTTAATGAAATCTGATTAAATTTAAGGGAACATAAATCTGAATATCTGATAAAATCAAAAGAAAGTCTGACGAAATTTAATGTGAAAAAAAATCTGAATAAAACCTCATGAAATTTGAAGTATATATAAATTTTAAGAAAATTGGATCAAATAAAAAAAAACAATGAAACTCGATGTAGACATGAATCTGTAGGAAATCAATTGAAATTTGAAGAAAATCTAAAGAAATTGGAAGTGAACATAAATCAGAAGAAACTATGATGAATTATGATGAATATATGATGAAATTTCAAGAGAATATAAATCTTTAGAAAATCTGAATTAGACATAAATCTGAAGAAAATATGATGAAATCGGAAGTAATCATAAGTCTGAAGAAAATCTGATGAAATCTGAAGAAAATCAATTGAAATTTTAAGTGAATATAAATTTTCAGAAAATCTGATGAAATAAAAAAACTGATGAAATTTGAAGTGAACATAAATCTGCAAGAAAATCCTAAGAAAAATGATGAAATCTTAAGTAAATTTGACGAATTTAGATATAAACTTAAATCTGAAGAAAATCTTATGAAGCTTAAAATATGAAGTCTAATGAAGATATGAAGAAATCTGATGAAATATGAAGTGAACAGGAATTTAAGTAAAATCTAAAGAAAATTTAATGAAATCTGATTAAATTTAAGGGAACATAAATCTGAATATCTGATAAAATCTAAAGAAAGTCTGACGAAATTTAATGTGAAAAAAAATCTGAATAAAAACTCATGAAATTTGAAGTATATATAAATTTTAAGAAAATTGGATGAAATTAAAAAAAAAAACAGATGAAACTCGATGTAAACATGAATCTTTAGGAAATCATTTGAAATTTCAAGAAAATCTAATGAAATTGGAAGTGAACATAAATCAGAAGAAACTCTGATGAATTATGATGAAAATCTGATGAAATTTGAAGAGAATATAAATCTTTAGAAAATCTGATTAAATCTGACTTAAACATAAATCTGAAGAAAATATGATGAAATCGGAAGTAATCATAAGTCTGAAGAAAATCTGATGAAATCTGAAGAAAATCAATTGAAATTTTAAGTGAATATAAATTTTCAGAAAATCTGATGATATAAAAAAACTGATGAAATTTGAAGTGAACATAAATCTGCAAGAAAATCCTAAGAAAAATGATGAAATCTTAAGTAAATTTGATGAATTTAGATATAATCTTAAATCTGAAGAAAATCTTATGAAGCTTAAAATATGAAGTCTAATGAAGATATGATGAAATCTGATGAAATATGAAGTGAACATGAATTTAAGTAAAATCTAAAGAAAATTTAATGAAATCTGATTAAATTTAAGGGAATATAAATCTGAATATCTGATAAAATCTAAAGAAAGTCTGACGAAATTTAATGTGAAAAAAAATCTGAATAAAAACTCATGAAATTTGAAGTATATATAAATTTTAAGAAAATTGGATCAAATAAAAAAAAACAGATGAAATTTGATGTAGACATGAATTTGTAGGAAATCAATTGAAATTTGAAGAAAATCTAAAGAAATTGGAAGTGAACATAAATCAGAAGAAACTCTGATGAATTATGATGAATATATGATGAAATTTGAAGAGAATATAAATCTTTAGAAAATCTGAATTAGACATAAATCTGAAGAAAATATGATGAAATCGGAAGTAATCATAAGTCTGAAGAAAATCTGATGAAATCTGAAGAAAATCAATTGAAATTTTAAGTGAATATAAATTTTCAGAAAATCTGATGAAATAAAAAAACTGATGAAATTTGAAGTGAACATAAATCTGCAAGAAAATCCTAAGAAAAATGATGAAATCTTAAGTAAATTTGACGAATTTAGATATAAACTTAAATCTGAAGAAAATCTTATGAAGCTTAAAATATGAAGTCTAATGAAGATATGAAGAAATCTGATGAAATATGAAGTGAACAGGAATTTAAGTAAAATCTAAAGAAAATTTAATGAAATCTGATTAAATTTAAGGGAACATAAATTTGAATATCTGATAAAATCTAAAGAAAGTCTGACGAAATTTAATGTGAAAAAAAATCTGAATAAAAACTCATGAAATTTGAAGTATATATAAATTTTAAGAAAATTGGATGAAATTAAAAAAAACAGATGAAACTCGATGTAAACATGAATCTTTAGGAATCATTTGAAATTTGAAGAAAATCTAATGAAATTGGAAGTGAACATAAATCAGAAGAAACTCTGATGAATTATGATGAAAACCTGATGAAATTTGAAGAGAATATAAATCTTTAGAAAATCTGATTAAATCTGACTTAAACATAAATCTGAAGAAAATATGATGAAATCGGAAGTAATCATAAGTCTGAAGAAAATCTGATGAAATCTGAAGAAAATCAATTGAAATTTTAAGTGAATATAAATTTTCAGAAAATCTGATGAAATAAAAAAACTGATGAAATTTGAAGTGAACATAAATCTGCAAGAAAATCCTAAGAAAAATGATGAAATCTTAAGTAAATTTGATGAATTTAGATATAATCTTAAATCTGAAGAAAATCTTATGAAGCTTAAAATATGAAGTCTAATGAAGATATGATGAAATCTGATGAAATATGAAGTGAACATGAATTTAAGTAAAATCCAAAGAAAATTTAATGAAATCTGATTAAATTTAAGGGAACATAAATCTGAATATCTGATAAAATCTAAAGAAAGTCTGACGAAATTTAATGTGAAAAAAAATCTGAATAAAAACTCATGAAATTTGAAGTATATAAAAATTTTAATAAAATTGGATGAAATTTAAAAAAATAGATGAAACTTGATGTAAACATGAATCTTTAGGAAATCAGATGAAATTTGAACAAAATCTAATGAAATTGGAAGTGAACATAAATCAGAAGAAAATCTGATGAAATTTGAAGAGAATATAAATCTTTAGAAAATCTGATTAAATCTTACTTAGACATTAATCTGAAGAAAATATGATGAAATCAGAAGTAATCATAAGTCTGAAGAAAATCATTTGAAATTTTAAGTGAATATAAATTTTCAGAAAATCTGATGAAATAAAAAAACTGATGAAATTTGAAGTGAACATAAATCTGCAAGAAATCCTAAGAAAAATGATGAAATCTTAAGTAAATTTGACGAATTTAGATATAAACTTAAATCTGAAGAAAATCTTATGAAGCTTAAAATATGAAGTCTAATGAAGATATGATGAAATCTGATGAAATATGAAGTGAACAGGAATTTTAGTAAAATCTAAAGAAAATTTAATGAAATCTGATTAAATTTAAGGGAACATAAATCTGAATATCTGATAAAATCTAAAGAAAGTCTGACGAAATTTAATGTGAAAAAAAATCTGAATAAAAACTCATGAAATTTGAAGTATATAAAAATTTTAATAAAATTGGATGAAATTTAAAAAAACAGATGAAACTTGATGTAAACATGAATCTTTAGGAAATCAATTGAAATTTGAAGAAAATCTAATGAAATTGGAAGTGAACATAAATCAGAAGAAACTCTGATGAAATTTGAAGAGAATATAAATCTTTAGAAAATCTGATTAAATCTGACTTAGACATTAATCTGAAGAAAATATGATGAAATCAGAAGTAATCATAAGTCTGAAGAAAATCAATTGAAATTTTAAGTGAATATAAATTTTCAGAAAATCTGATGAAATAAAAAAACTGATGAAATTTGAAGTGAACATAAATCTGCAAGAAAATCCTAAGAAAAATGATGAAATCTTAAGTAAATTTGACGAATTTAGATATAAACTTAAATCTGA
>CATIWC010002036.1:0-315782 GCA_948472305.1 Vicia faba | reverse complement strand
GCAGATAATTTGAATAGTCGAACACAATACCTTAGATGAGCATGTCAGGAGGACCATCTCTCTGTGCATAACCAAACTGACATAGGGTTAAAGAAGGGTGTAGGTGATTCCTCCTCTAATGCTAAGGAGTGTCACATTAGGAAATTCTCCACAACGATCAATAAAAGAGATGTCTTCTTGAAAGCAAGAACACCAATAGATATCATAGTGAGAAAGAGACATTAACCTTTGATTCCACCTTAAGCCTAACTCATTCTTCATTACTGATCGAGGAAGGTGCGAAATAAACCACCTATAGAGTAAAGGCATACAACACATAAGAGTTCCTTGTTTCTTTATAGTACGGGTGTGGAGTGAATGCGGAATATCCCCGAGTAATTCAAGTACTGGATTGTGAGTAAGGAAAATGTTGATGGCATTTACGTCTATAAGTTGGTCTGAATTAGGGAACAAAACCAACCCATAGATCAAAAGAGCCAAGATATCTTCAAAAGCATGGTAACTCATGGCATCTAGGAATATATGAGATTTCTCCATCAGAAACTTTGCAAAAATACCTTTAACTCCACTTCTTCTTTCCCAACTGGATTCAATACAAATGGCTTCAAATGCAAGGCTATGGAAACATTTTCAGAAGTTGGATCTTATTCTAAACCGGTGAAAGGTATTTGTTCCAATATAGGAAAACCAAGTAGCTTAGAGAATTCTTCCAACGTGGGCACCAACCGATAGTATGGAAATGTGAAGCAATGGTGCTTAGGATCGAAGAACTAGAATATGACTCTCATTAAACCTTCGTCAAAACCGGTAATAACCAAACTGAGCAAGTGAACATATATTTTGTTGAATGGTGAGCTTTCAGGAACTCTTTAGACCAGCTCCTTATGTTTGGGAGGAATTTCTACGAAGTTGATCCGAATGGTTTTTCTGCAAGCGAAATCTATAACCTACAAAACAGAGAAGAGATAAATCCCCAGGTTCTTGAAACGGTTAGTGCAAATGATATGTTATGATGTTCACGATGTTATGGTTATGCTTTAAAACAGAGACAACATACACAAGCAAGTCACATAAAGACCTTAGGTTTATAGGCTTGAATAAGGTTTTAAAGGTAAGTACCCTCTTGAAGTTTCAGTTGGCTCAACTTGTCCTAGTAATAGTAATCAGGTTTTAAGGAGTCTCATATCATTGACCTTTCTGTCAGGCATTGTTTTAGCTCAAGCACCAAAGTATTGCAGCCAAAATATCCTGAAAGTCCAATCTCAATGAGTGTAGCATCGAGTATCAACCAATCTTCGGTCGAAACCAAATTCGGCTATCTCACTACTTTCTAATGGCTAGGATGATTCAATTAAAGGTTCTAAAGGTTAGTTAGCGCTTAATGACACTATGGGGAAGCCTAATGTTATCCTTGATTGACTCAATTGACTCAAGGAACATTAGTACAAGCCAGAGTATCACACTAATGTAGCTATCACTTCGTCCATATCGGTCTACACCGTACAACCTCCATGATTTATTTCTACTTACCTAAAAAGGTGCCCCAGATCCGGGTATAGGATCTTTAACAATAACCCCAACAAACCCTTTAAAAATAAAGAAGACAAAGCAAACAAGGAAAGTAATTTAAAATGATCTAATTCTAAGATAACCTCACTTTTATAAGTCCCCAGCAGTTTCGCCCGTTCTGTAATACGGTGGCAGAACCGACTGTTATACTGATTTTGCATTTGTATTCGCAAATGTTGCGGTAAGCAAGAGTCGCCATCGACTTTTCTTTTATCCAACAAAGGAAAGGGAGAAAAGAACAGAAAAAGACCTTTCGAGATTACTTATGAGTAAGGGGGTAGATTATGGAAAGGGAAGGTGTTATCACCATTTTCATCCATAGTTATCTAGGTACTCTTAGATTCTAGCTCATTTGAAAATACCTTGTGTTTGCGTGTTTGAAAAAGTATTTGGAAAAGACGCCTTAGTGTGGTGAACTTTGTAATGTTTCTTGTTTCTTGGAGAATGTATACAAAATGTCTTTGAAAATATTTTTTAGAAAAAGAGTGTATGTGTGGAAAGTTGTTTTATTTGAGCAAGCATCTAAGAACTATCTACCTACTCGAAAAGGTTTGTTCTTTTCCTCTTTTCCTTTAGACAGTGCTATCCTACTATTAGTGAGTAGGTAGCCCCATCATCGGATGTTTTGAGGGACTAGCGAGGGTCATCGTACGCTCACAAAGGCAACTAGTAAGATATCTTAGTAATTACACTAGGGTTTTAAGATCATTTTACCGAGGCAACATCGAAAGGGTCATCGAGGGACTTATGATCTCTTAAACCAAAGGGTATCCACTAAAGTCTCTTACGTTCGAGAATCGTGACCGTTTATTCTGAAGGCAACAAGTGGGGAAACCTTAGAGGTGTGCGTGTGCGAGTGCATTGTGTTTCAGTTATTTATCTTTAGTGTTAGTTTTGCTAATGTTTTGTTTTTAATTCTTATCATGCAATCCTATTAGGCATACATCTAACAGTTCAATATCAGTGTGGGAAATTAAAGTGCAGAAATTAAACCTAACTATTACATGTCTTTGGGGAGGGGGAAATTACAAGTCCAAAATTGGGATAAAGACAGTAAAGAATACCCTAATTAGTCTATTACAGTCGATGGGCAAATACAATATTAAAAAGGTAACAATGCGGGAAGTAAAATGAACGTGCGAGGATTAAAAGAACGTTTGTTTAAAACCCTAAGGAAATCTATGCAAATTAAGAAAATTCTTTTCTTGTTTTTTTTTTAATTTTAAGAAAATATTTAAATTAAAATTAATTCTAATATATTTTTGTATTTTTATTATTGAGAAGAGATTTGAATTTAATTAATCCTAAGTCTATTGATTTTAAATTAAAAAAAAAAAAAGAGTTAAGATAATTATACATTAATTTACAAAAATTAGATTTAATTAAAGTAAAAAAGCTAAACCTAATATTTTTTTTATGATTTTCTGATTATAATACAATTGGTTTCAAAAATATAAAACAATTAAATAGATAAAATAATTAAAGAAAAGAAAAATGATTGGGCCTGATGTATGAAGTAGAATGGGGGGTGAGATTGAAATTTCACTAGGCCCAAACGAAGTGGAGGCCCAGGATGGCGCTAGCTTTAGTGAGGGAGGCCCCTTGAGGGTCCATAGTGAGGCACACATCTGAGGTACTAGATCTGGATTAGATGGTGATGTCATTGTAGTGCATGGTACACACTCTTGGCCTGGTCACACTGGATCTGCAAGAAATGTATTAGAAAAAATAAAACTCAAGACCTGGGTATCGAACCCAGGTCCTTCGCTATTGCAAACATACGCTTTAACAATCAGCCAACCTGTTCATTCGTTATTACAACTAAACCAATAACATTATATGTGAAAACAAATCAGAAAAATATTTAAATTAAAAACACGCGCACTGAGTGGGCCCCTATTGTTTGAATGAACGAATCATAAAGAGGGATTATGACACGCAAGCTCCGGGGAGGTCAAACCACAATCCAAGGGGGTTGACCACATTCTTCTCCGGCCAGTCAAAAACCCTAACCTGCAAAATAGTGAGATTCGAGACCAGAAATTTGGTCTAGCCCCCAAAACCCTAGGTTGCAAATCCATCCATGGAATTGGTTTGGGCTGAAAATCCCTGCATCATGTCATTCGAGCACTACATCTGAATTGTTCCCTAACCATGGCAACCTCCAATTCCTGCATCAAACCTTAACAAAAAGGGTTTTAAAATATTCATATCATCAGTATGCATAAATATGTATGCTTGCAATCAATTTGTAACGTAAAATAAATAGAGATTTAAGATCACGATACCATCAAACCAGAGTAATTGGAAGTAGTGGTTCATGTGTGCGTTGGGCTTGCCTAAGGATTGGGAATGACTCCTGTGACCTTCAGGAAGTGGATGGAACACTTGGTTTGGATGAATGCTGGCTGGGATCTCAGTTTCGAATTTCACCATTTTGAGATTTTTTTGTGATGTTTTACAACATTTTTAGGGAAGTGTGTGCGTGTCCTTGCTTGAGCTTGTTGCCTTGTATTTATAGAAGAGGGAGAGGGATGGAAAAGATGGGAAGAAATCAAATCATAATGGCCATGATAAAAGAAAAACAATCAAGTTTGAAAACTTGCGATTGTTGAAATATTTCATGCCATTTTGGCTTGTGCACAAAATGGCAAGGTTGACAGGCTTGATTATGTTGTATGGGTCTTAGAGAAGTCATTCCATGCGTTGGCCCAATGGTTTCATATTTTTTCCAATTTATTTTGCATTTATTTGGATATAAACAAAATAAAATGTGAATAAAATGATAAGAAAATAAAGGTAAGGTGAGGGTAAGTTTAGAGGTCCTTCATAAGGTCATGAAGATGTTTGAAGCTCAAAAGTTAGGCCATTGACCTAAAATTTCAAATTTGCATGCTTTACATTTCATGAATTTCAACAAAATTTCCCAACTTGTGAAAACCATAACTTGCCCAATTTTTATCCTTTGAAGATGATCTTAGACTTTTTGTAAATCTCAAGATGTCCCCTACAATCTCTATGTTGAACATTTTTGCATTTGGAGAATTTATCTCTATGTTGACTTTCAAAAAGACCTGTAATGTGTTGGCTCATATATTTCCAATGATGCATTTTTTGAACTTGAGGACAAAAGATAAGTTGTAGGGAATTGAATTTTTTTAACAATGAGATTTTTTTGGTGCCAAATGGATAAAACATATGAAAGTTATGTCTGGTCAAAGTTCAGTTTACTTTTCTTAAGAAACCCTAATTTAGTAAGTTTTGATTCTTGATGATTTGAGAGCATTCCTTGAGGAATTATGATCAAACCATGATCAAATGATGGATATCACTTGAAAATATTTATGTTGACCAAAAATCTTGAAGTTTGACTGTATATTGACCATAGTTGACTTTTGACCTAATATAGTTGATTTCCAGTTATCTGAGCAATTGACTGGGAAAACTTGTAATGCAAGGCATGAAAATTGGCATGAGCATTCTTGAGGACATATTAGGAACCATGAAAATCACTTGATGCTTTTGAAACCCAAACTTCTTTGTGAAAAGTGAAACTATAGTTGAAATTCCATTGCTTATGAGGAGAATTTGTCTAGTCAATTTTTGGTCAACCTTGAGCACTTGAGGACCTCTAGGAGTATGCTTTTAACAAAATGAGAGGGTAAATTAGTGTCAAGAAAAGACTGACTGAAATGCTACGTGAGTATGTGGACATCTTTGCTTGGACTTATGAAGACATGCCTGAGCTGGATACCGATATTATTATGCAAAAACTACCTCTTAGAGAAGAGTGTTTTCTTGTTAAATAAAAGCTTCGAAGAACTCTTCTTAAGATGTCTACGAAGATAAAAGAGGAGGTTTAGAAGCAGTTTAATGGTGGTTTTCTGAAAGTTATCTCTTATTCACCATGGATTGCGAATATTGTGATAGTGACTTAGAAAGATGGTAAAGTCAGGATGTGTGTGGACTACAAGGACTTGAACAAAGCAAGACCTAAAGATGATTTTCCACTCCCTCATATTGATATTTTGGTAGATAATAATGCTCAGGATAAAGTGTTTTCTTTCATGGACAGTTTTTCTGGCTATAATCAGATTAAGATGGCGTCGGAAGACATGGAGAAGACTATTTTCATTACACCTTGGGGAAAATTTTTCTATAAAGTGATGCCCTTTAGTTTGAAAAATGTAGGGGCAACTTATCAGCGTGCAATGTTCACTCTCTTTCATGATATGATGCATAAAGAGATTGAGGTATACATTGACGATATGATTTCCAAATCCTAGACAGAAGAGGAACATCTTATCCACTTGTTGAAACTGTTTGAAACATTAAGGAAATTCAGATTGAGGTTGAACCATAACAAGTTCACCTTCGGGTGAGATCAGGGAAGTTATCGGGCTTCATAGTAAGTGAAAAATGGATTGAGGTTTATCCTACCAAAATAAAAGCAATACAATAAATTCCTGATCTAAGGACAGAAAAAGAGGTTAGTGGTTTTCTCGGGAGGTTGAACTACATTTCTAGATTCATCTCTCACCTTACAGCCACTTATGAATCGATATTCAAGCTATTGAAAAAATATCAAACGGTCGGGTGGAATGACAATTTCCAAGCGGAATTTGATAAAATAAAAGAGTATTTGAAGAACCTCTAATTCTCTCGCCTTCAGTGGAAGGAAAACCCTTGATAATGTATCTGACAGTGTTGGAAAATTCCATGGGTTGTATACTCGTTCAACATGACGAGACTGGTAGGAAAGAGAATGCTATCTACTACCTGAGTAAGAAGTTCAGTGATTGTGAGTCGAGATATTAATTACTGGAAAAGACTTGTTATGCACTCACGTGGGCAACAAATTGTCTCAGATAGTACACACTGACTCATACTACTCTCTTGATATCCAAGATGGATACAATCAAGTACATATTTTAAAAGCCAACTCTCACAGGAAGAGTAGCTCGTTGGAAAATGATTTTAACTAAATATGATATCCAATATACTACCCAGAAAGCCATCAAGGATAGTGTATTGGCGGATTATCTTGCTCACCAGCCCGTGGAAGAAGATTATCAGCCAATGGAGTTTCAATTTCATGAAGAGGATGTCATGTATATATGGGATTGTAACACCCCTGGCCCAGAAGAAGGAACCAAACTAGGATAGTGATGGACAATGGTGTTTGATGGTGCCTCCAATGCATTGGATAATGGTGTCAGTGTTGTAATTAGTTCTCTGGAAGGTTTCCATACTCCTCTTACTGACAAAGTTTGCTTTGATTATACTAATAATATGGCTGAGTATGAAGCTTGCATCTTTGGTTTAGAGGCTGCTATTGATTTGCGAATCAAGATCTTGGACATATATGGGGATTCTTCTCTTGTGATTAGTTAGATCAACAGAGATTGGGAGACTCGTCACCCGAATTTGATTCTGTATCGTGAGCATGTTTTGAAGCTAATCCCATACTTTGATGAGTTTACTTTCAACCATATTCCAAATGAAGAGAATAACTTGGCAGATGACTTGGCTACTATGTAATCCGTGTTTAAAGTCAGATGGGCAAATGAAGCCACCTCTATCACCATTTTGAGGTTGGATGAGCCAACTTCTGTTATGAAATATAAGAAGATGTTACTGATGAAAAATGGTGGTTTATGATATCAAAAGTATCTTGAAACAAAATAATATCTAGAGGATGCTTCTGTCACTGATTAGAAGACCCTGCGGAAGTATGCAACCAAGTTTTTCCTCAATGGAGGTGTTATGTACAAGAGAAACTATGAATCTGTTTTGCTCAGATGCATGGATAGACACAAAGCAAACAAGATCATAAAAGAGATTCATGAAGGTTCCTTCAAGACGCATTCCGGTGGGCATACCATGGGCAAGAAAATATTAATAGTAGGTTATTATTTGTCGATAATGGAAAATGATTGTTACAATCATTCCAGAATCTATTACAAATGTCAGATTAATATCGACAAAATGCATGTGTTGCCCAATCCTATGAATGTTTTAACTTCTCCTTGGCCTTTCTCAATGTGGGGAATCAATATGATTGGACAGATTGAACCAACTACTTCCAATGGAAATCAATTTATTCTAGTGGTTGTTGATTACTTTACCAAGTGGGTTGAAGCGATATCTTATGCCAATGTCACCAAACAAGTGGTCACTCATTTCATCAAGTAGAATATCATTTGTCGTTATGGGATTCCTGAAAAGATCATCACTGACAATAGGTTGAATCTCAATAATAAATTGATGAAAGAGATGTAAAAAATATTCAAGATTAGCATCACAATTCATCTCTATATCGTCCAAAGATGAATGGTGTTGTTGAGGGAGCAAACAAGAATATTAAGAAGATTATGCAGAAGATGGTTGTCACCTACAAGGATTGGCATGAGATGTTACCATTTACTTCGATTGGGGCAATTCCATTCTCTCTAGTATACATCATGGAAGCAGTCCTGTGCGTGGAAGTTGAGATTCTTTCTTTAAGGATCATAACAGATGTACAATTAGACAAAGTCGAATCGGCTCATAATAGATTTGATCAATTGAATCTCATTGACGAGAAGAGATTGAAAGCTATTTGTCATGGACAAATATATCAGAAGAGGATGAAGAAAGCTTTAGACAAGAAGGTGCGTCCTCATAATTTACAAGCTGGTGATCTTATGCTAAAGAGGATCTTGCCTCCCAATAATACAGATGCTAGGGGAAAATGAGCTCCCAATTATGAAGGACCATATATTGTGAAGAAAGTCTTCTCAGGAGGCTGTATGATGCTCACAATTATGGATGGAGGGGATTTCCCTCACCCCGTCAATGTATACGTAGTTAAAAAATACTTCGCATAAAAAGAATCAATGAGTTGACTAGCTCAGGAAAAAAAGGGTATCCCGGGGAACCAAAAAAAATGAATAAAGGTTCGGGAAAAAATTAGGGATATATGAATACAAGAATGAAAAAGAAAATGATGTACACCCGCTAAGCCAAAAAACCTGATAAGGAGACTTATGCAAAAATGGGTATCCTGGTGGATTGAAAACCTAAAAGGGCGATCCAAGCAAAAGTTAGGGAATTAAAGCGAATGATTGTGGTTTGCATTGCATCTATGCTATCATTCTACACTGTTGTTGGTTAGCTTGGAAGGATAATAAATTAGTCCGACCAACTTGTTCAAAATGCAGTATACTAAGGAGCTTAGAGTATATAAGGGTCATAGCAGAGTCGGTACCCGATAAATGCCTATTTACAGTCCAATCAATCAATAAATTTCTTCTTATCAAAATTGTGCCTTGTTTTTATTTTGCTGTTTTGTTTACGAACAAATGTCCAACATTTTTTATAAAACTTTGTATTGTACCCCAAAGGTTTCCCTCCCTTTTATTCAAGACATTCTCCTAGGGTTCTCAAATGCTCAAGGTTGCTCAAGAATTGATCAGACAAATTCTCCTCCTAAGCAATGGGTCCACAACTAGGGTTTCATCTTTCATAAGGAATTTTGGGTTTTTAAGGTCTCAAATGGGATTCATGGCATCTTATATGTCTCCAAGAAAGCGCATACCAAGTTTCATGCCTTACAACACAATTTTGCTCAGTCAATGGCTCACATGACTGAAAATAAACTATATTGGACAAAAAGTCAATTGTGGTCAACATACAGTTAAACTTTAATATTTTTTGTCAACATAAAAATTTTGAAGTCATATTCATCATTTGATCAAGGGTTGATCATGATTCTTCAAGGAAAACTCTTAAATCATCAAAAGTCAAAAGTTGCCAAATTAGGGTTTCTTAAGGAGAAGTCAACTGAAGTTTGACCAAGCATAACTTTCACATGTTTCATTAGATTTTACTCAACCAAAGATAATTTTTAAGAAAATTATATTCTCTACAACTTTGTATCTCTAAGCTCAAGTCCAAAAAATTATTCATTTGAGAGATATGAGCCAATATATTACAAGACTTTTCAAAAGTTAACAAAATGACACTTTTTGTCAAGGAAACTTACATCAAGATAAAGTCTTCAAATGCAAAAATGGTCAACATAGAGATTGTATATGACATATTGAGCTTTCCAAAAATTAAAATATTACCTTCAAATGATAAAAATTGAGAGAGTTATGATTGGTACAAGTTGGGAAATTTTGAGCAAATGCATAAAGTTCAAATTGAGCAAACTTGAAATTTTGGGCTTGTGAGATATTGTTTCAAAGTCCAAACGTGCCTTGCAGCTTATAGTGAACCTCAATACTTGATCATACACCTCCATTTGGTTTATTATATTTACTTTTGATTTTTATTTATTTAAAATTAAAAAATAAAACAAAATAAGATCAAGGCATACAACAGTTCAAGCCCAACATTTGACCTAAATTCTCTTCTATATATTGCATGCATTCAGACAAAGAAGGGGCACGAGGAAAACCTTGCAAAGATAAATATTCCAAAATTCCAAAAAGTTGTCAAAACTAGGGAAAGAGGAAAACCTTGTCTCCAACCTCTTACAATCAAATCCAAACCTTCTATCATCTCCCTAAAGATCCCATGAGGTCATCCCTACCCTCTTTGAAGCCTAAAGCATGCAGGAACACCATGTTTCATCCTCGTCGGTTTTGGTATTGTTTTTCAAATCCAAACTTTTAATTTGTGCATTGTTAATTAACCTGGTGTGTTTACATGTGTTCATACCCATCATTAGAACATGTTTGATGCATAACATGTGAGCTCTAACGCATGAATAACAAAGTTCCATTGTTAGGGCACAATCAGACATTTTATTTAAAACTCACAGTACAATCGGTTTCAGGCCAAAAAAACCTCACCATTGGATTCAAGAGGGTCGATTTAGGTGGGTAGGGTCACTTTGGATCACTAACAATTTCTATTTTGCAGGTTTGAACAAGCACCTAGCCGGAGAAGACGACCAGAGCTAGGGCTTCGACGCTTCTCCGTCCATCCTGATCAGAGTTATTTTGTATAAATTTTGACTTGAATAAATAAACGGATGTATGGCCACCCCAGTGGTAGAAGCGCGCGCGTTAAGGCATTATTGTATTAGGGCGTGGGTTCGATCCCTATCTTTTGCAAAATTTCTTTGTTTTTTCACATTTTTTTACAGGTTTCATATGTATTGCAGCGCGTTTGTTTTCTTGACACCAACAAGCGTTGGGAACAGGGGTAAAGAGGCGCGCTGGAGAGGAAGAGGGCATGGGTTCAACACCCACCCCCAACAATATTTTTCATTGTTTTTTCACTAACCCTTATTATCTCATTTTTTCAATTATTTTCTTTTAGTTAATTAACCCTAATTATTTTAATCAACCTAATATTTTTTACAAACCCTAATTAAATTAGGTTTTAGGTTTTTAATAAACTTTTAAATTAACCTTTTACTAATTAAAATTAATTAATTTTTTAATTTTTTTTATCAACCCTTTTATTTAATTGATTAACCTTTTTTGAAATTTTAAAATCAATTAAAATTTTTAGGTTTAATAATCATTAAAAACTTTTATCAAAAAATCACCAAAAACAATTTCCTTTTCCTTTTTCTTAGTCTTACAATTAGCGTAGATTTCTTTTCTCGCATTTTTATCATTATTGAAACTGTCTATGGGATGTAATAATAATTAGAGTTTATTTTCCGCACTTCTACTTATGTACCTCCCCCGTAGCATTCTAATAGTCTAGGGCTTTATTTTCCGAGTTTATTTTCCGCACCTTACTGCTTTTCATTACTGTTATGTTTACTTCTTAGTAATTAGGCTTGTATGGAAAGATTAAAAGCAAATGTTAGCTAACCCTAATGGCGAGATTAAAATAACTGAAAACAAATCACCTCGCACACTCGCACCTCTAGGGTAACCTCCCATGTTGCCTTCGGAAAAAACAATCATGCCCGTCGAACGTGGGAACGCTTTAGCACAGTCCCTCGAAAACAAAGATCATAGTTCCTCGATGACCCTTTCGATGTTACCTTCGGTAAACAATCTAGTCCCTTAAGAGATAAATTTCTAAAGTGTCTCTACTAGTTGCCTTCGATGACTTTACAATGACCCATACACGTCTCTTCACATCCAACGACAGGGCTTCCTACTAACTAATGGTAGGATAGCACTATCTAAAGGAGTAAAAGTACAATAAATACCTAGAGTAGGTAGAGCGCTCGAAATTACTTGCTCACAAACATCACAACACAAACAAAATATTTCACACAAAACACATTCAAAAATATTTATAAAAAACAAACACTTTGTACGCATTCTCAAGAACAGAAACAAGAATCATTACAAAGTCTTACCTTACAATTGGCATTTTCAAAATATTTTTCAAGCACACATTCACAAAGCAATTTTCAAAATAAAGTGAGCTACCGATTAAGAGCCCGTAGATAACTATGGATGAAAAGGGTGCTAACACCTTCCCTTTTCATAACCTACCCCCGAAAATCAAAAATATCGAAGGACTTTCCTGTTCTTTTCACCCTTTCCTTATTGGATAAAATAAAAGGAAGTGGCGACTCTTGCTATCCACACATTTGTGAATAAACACAAAACCAAGTCAGTTCTCTCACCGTATTACACTTTGCATTTAAAAACATTAAAGCTTTTACAGCATATTGTGATACGGTGGGAGAACTGACTTGAGGGTTTTGTGTTTGATCGTAAATGTTGCGGTTAGCAAGAGTCGTCACCGACTTTTCTTTTATCCAAAAGGAAAGGTGAAAAAGCACAGGAAAGACCTTTGAGATGTTTTCTTGAGTTCGGGGGGTAGATTATGAAAAGGGAAGGTTTTAGCACCCTTTTCATCCATGGTTTTCCATGGGCTCTTAGTTACTTGCTAGATCACTTGCTTTTGTTTGTTTGAAAATGTGTTTGGTGTGGTTTTGAAAGTATTTTGTAAAAGAGGCCATTTGTTTAGGCAATATTTGTAATGATTCTCGTTCGTAAGAATGTATACAAAGATGTTTGTCTTTTTGAAAATGTTTTCAATGTTTGGAAATGTGTGTGTTTGTTTTGAAAATAGCAAGGATAGTTGTTTTAAAATAGAGCAAGTAACTAGAAGTAATGTACATACTCAAATGTCTTTCTTGTACATTTTCTATTCCTTTGACATTGTTGTCTTACCATTAATTTGGTAAGAAACCCTATCTTTGGATGTAAACGGGACGGACGCGGGTTATCGTATAACCATGATTATCAATGTTGTGAAGTAATTTAGCATTTTTGAGGTACCAAGATCATTTTTGTAAGGCAACCTTGAATAGCGTCATCGAGGGACTATGATCTTATACTTGTTTGTTTTGCCAAGATACTTCGCATGCGTAATATGGCCATTTTTGTATTCGGCAACCAAGTGGAGAAACCCTAAGGATTCTTGGGTGCAAGTGTATCATTTTCATGCTTTTTTATCTTGTACTTAGGGTTTTCTATTTTGCTTTGTTTTGATCTTATCATACAAACCCTAATTACTAATCATGGCATGTAAAGCGGTAAATTGCGTAATGTAAATATTACTAAGTTATTACAACAATTTTATGGGAGGGGGGAATACAAATTTGAATGAGGATTTGCAAGAATGTAAACCTAAATAAATTATTACAACCAAATCGAATTTGTACGAATATTAGAATAAATAATATACAATATTTAAATATGCAATATTATGTGCATGCAAGAAAAAGATTTTTGTTTTGTTTTTTATGTAAAAGAAATTTTAATCTAAACCTAAAATTATAAGGAAAATAAATTAATTTTTAGAAGGGAGGCTTAACCCTAATTACTATTTTTAAAAGAAAATAAAGTTCTTAAATACTATTTTTTTAATGTATTTTTTATGTTAAAATAATAAATAATATTGTATAAATAATATAAAGTTTTTTTATATATGCAAAAATAAATATGTATAAGTATGGGATGAAAAGTAAGTAAATAAATTAAACTAAATATATTTTAATTATATTTTACAAGTTTATTAAGAAAATATATGATATATATTAAAAATAAAATATATTTTTATATGAAAAATAAACTAAAATAAAATAAAAATGCAATATTATGAAATTTATATTTTTTGGATTTTTATACATTAAAGAAAATATTAATGAAAACAAAAATAAATTAAATAAAAATAAATGGAAAATAATGGGTCAGGGGGTATAGCAAGCAGACTAGAGACAACATGTTAGCAAAAAAACTATGGCCCAAATATGGAGGCCCATCCTGCAAAAAGATCACAAAGCTGAAAAAATGAAAAAACTATGGAAAACAAAAGTAGCGCCCGGGTTCGAACCCAGGACATGGGTCTCACCAGCGCGCTACTTTGCCACTGGGGTGGCTAAACATCTGTTGATTTAAGTGAAACAAAAATAACATAACATGAACAAAGTCCCTGCCATGTACTTCATCTTCTTCCTCAAGCTTGGCCAGATGTCCTGCAACTCTCTCATTCTTCCATGAAAATGAAAACTCAAAACATGAAAGTTGTAGTATTAAATCTCACGATTCTAACCATATAAGTTATGTAAGCTAACAATAAAAGATTAGAAAGAATTTTAAAGGCACTAAATTTAAACCTAATTTTTTCAGAATCTTCAAGTTCAAAATTCTCTCAACTCAAGTCAAATAAATGCAAGATAAAGGTATGTACAATTTCATTGTAATGAGGACTATATTATTTATTCATAAATCGTGGCCAATGGTTGCCTGTACAAGAAGATAGAAGTTGAGATTTTACCTCCTTCAGTTGAAATCATGGATGGAGTTGGAGTGAGTTTGATGAAGTCCTGATGCTTGCTTGAGCTTTCTTGAACCTCCCTGAATGTGTTCCAACCCTTGCCTTGCTTTGAAAGTGTCTAAAACTCCTTGTCCAAGTCAACCTGCAAACTTTGAAAACAAAAATGGAAGATGATGGAGAAGGGTTTACAGTATAGGGATGAAGGTCTGGATTAGTTAGATATCAAGTAGGTAAGGTGTTTTGATGATCAAGACTTGAATCGCACGAGCCAAATGAGAGATTGGTATGCTTATGCAAAAACTGCAAGTCTTGACAGTTTTCTGGTGTTTTTGAGTTTTGGAGTGTTTCAGAATTCAAGTCATCGTGTGTTGTGTTGTATTATGTTTGTATATTAGTATGGGATTAGTTTCATGTCAACCCTCCAACAGATGTGCCAGTTCTCACCTTTTTGCAACCTTTCTTGCTTTTGAAGTAAAGTGAAGGGACAAGGCTTACCATGCTTGTATTGGCTTTCTTAGGGTTGGTATATACTTGTAGAATTTACTTTAGGCCTGCAAGACTTATATGTGCAATAGAGACGGGTTCAATGCTCAAGAATTGGAAAGTGGCAAAAGTTGAGCTTTTTCAAAATGGCAATGGTCACTTTATGCCATTTATGGAATTGAAACTTGGGTAATGGCTCTAGGGCTTGGATCAAAGCTTTATCAACTGAGTAAGCATTAAATTAAGGAGTAAGGAAAAAGTTTGGGACCTGTAAAGCATGGATTAGGCAGCATAGGTATTGATTGGAACTTTGTTCTTCATGAAATGGCTTGGGCAAAAAGTGAGAAATTGCCAACTTCATCTCTTCGATTCTCCTTACTAAAAAATGATCTTGAGGAGTTCTTGGATATTTTGGAAAGCTTGCAATGTTCTCTATAACTCATCTTTGAAATTCATTTCAAGTTACTTCTTGGAACTAGGTGAAAAATTACCATGAAGTTGGATCCAAAACCTGCCTACATGAGGGAAAATTTTCACTAAGTTATTTAGTTCATGAGCATGTATTCATAAATTTATATCTTGAGATCCAAGCATCTTTAGAGAAAAGTGTGTGAAGAAAAGTTGTATATTTCATGGAGGTCTACAACTTTCATGTTGGGAATTTTCTTTGAATCATTATGCATCATGGTGAAACAATGGCCTAAAGTTGAGAAAAAATAAGAAATTTTCTATACTTAGAAAATTTCTAAGTTAAGAAAATTTTCAAATTTAAACCCTAATCTTCAAACTTGGATTTCTTGATGAACAAGTTTCAAATTTTGACATGTTTTGATGGATTGTGACCCTTGGAACTTGATTTTGACCAAAAAGTCAAAGTTTGACTTTTTAGTGTACAGTTGACTTTTGATCAGTTGACTGCAAATTTCATCTGTTAATCCAATGAAATTGCAATATTTTGAACCATGCTATTAGTTCAAGATGATGAAATTTAATCCTTGAAATCATTTTTTAACTCAATTGGTCATTTGCTAGGTTAAAAATCAGAAATTGCCCGTCCTTAGTTAAAACCCTAATTTTTTACCATTTTGCCCTTTTTGTGATTTGATCAAATTTCTTGAGGAATTGTGATCCAAACTTGACCAAATGATACATATAAGCTTAAAATATTGATCTGGATCAAGAATTATGAAGTTTGACTGTAATTTGGCCATAGTTGACTTTTTTCCAACACAATTGATTTTTAGGTCAACTGTCCAATTGACTGATCAAAAATATAATTCAAAGCTTGAAACTTGTCCTGAGTGATCTTAGGGATCCATAATAATGTTTGAAAGTCACATGGAGTATTGATAGTCCAAAAATCCTTGTGCAACCTCAAACCCTAATTTCGGGTCATCAGTGCATGATGAGATGCCTTGAGCTGACCAAACCCTAATCCAGTCTTGAGTCAAAGGAATCTTGTGAGAAAAGTCTTGATAAATGAGAGGGAAAATTTTGGGGTACAACACACATGATATAAATATCTAAAATTTCTTGAATTTTTGGGTTTCCGGGATGACGGCCAAGGTTTCCATTTTAATACTCGTGGCATGTTGTTGTAATTTCCCTTGTTGCAGATACCGCTGATCTTTTATGACAACATGCATACCAATAAATGAACTAATGAAAGTCAGTATGCGACAAACATGAGGGTCTTAAAGGATGAGGATTTTTGCAAAATGGAATCCAATTTCCTCAATGAATGCTCACCTTTGCTCAAGACATAATCCTTTATCTTTAATGAAGGCGTACTCTCGTTCGAGTATAACTCCTTCTCAACACAGTCAGTGCCTTTCAAATTTTCTTAGAAGGATATTTTTTATTTATTTACCAACTGGATATTTCTTATGTACTCCTCTTGAAGTCGACATTTTGCTTCCCCAATGAGGGTGGCGCTCGTCTTTCCCATGAAATGTGCATTTTTCTCCCCAGTGAAGTTTGTACCCTTCCTTCCCAGTGCGGTCTGCTCATGTCAGAGTTTCTTGAGGAGATTTTGGTTTATCTATAGAAGATTCTGGTTGGTATCCCCATGAATACGGTTATTATGCCCGATGATGCAATTTCTTCTCCCCCAATAGAAGTATTTATTGACCTGAACCTTGCAAAGATGGTTATCCCCATTGCAGTGAGTATTATTGATACTACCATCTAAAGTTTCTCTACTCCCCTGTGAAGGAGGTAGATTTATCCCCAATCAGGGTCGAATGCCAAGAACCTTTCGGATTAACTTGCCTATTAGTCCCCAGTGGAGCAAGTTTTCTTTCCCCAACAAGTGTCATGTTTCCCCAGTATGGTATACATGGGAATTCCAGTCATAACTCTTTTCATCCCCCTAATAGAAGATGGTTGAATTATTCCCCAGTGGAATTCTGTTCCTAAGATTCTTTCTTCTCCCCCAAGTGAAGATTTTTGCCCAGCGGTAATGTCCCCAGTGTGGTTCCTTGTCTTCTCAGCAGTCGATTATTGTCATATTTTCCCAAGTGCATCGCTAAATATGCATCATTACTTTGAATTTACCAAAACTAAAAGAAAAAATTTAAACATGCATAGGTATAAGTAAATTATGTTTACTTGAAGTAACCAAATTGTTATATGCCAGACTTGAGTTATCTCCGCAGTAAGCCTTTAGGGTGATTCTATCTTATGTGCCCAGTGGAGCCTATTTTGGTTTACCACTAGTCGGGTCTTTGGTATTTCCTATTTCCCTAATAAGTCATGGTTTTCCCTTGCGCCTATAAGCCCTTGGTTATTTTTACCTGTGTTTGCTTTGCCATTAGAGTGCGAGTAAGAGTCGGTGTATAACTTTTCTTATTTCTTAAGCATTTGAGTATCCATACTTGGTGTGTGGTAATTCAGATGATTGTCACTCTTGAATAACTGCACCCCACCTTTGGCCCGAGGGATATTGCGGTCGTTGTGCATTTTAAACCTCTTAAAGTCTAACGTGTGTTGCCAATCCTTGTCTAGAGTCCTTACAGTTGGTCTCTTTTCCATTCATAAGTTCACCTTTGATCGATGTTCTATTCAGATTCAATACAAACGTGAATCCCCAGTAAGTTCGTTTCTGATCAGCGTTCTTTTCCCCAAGAGTCTATCTTCAGTTAGTCTCCATGTCATTGCAAGTTTTCTTGTGTTCAATCATTTTTGTTGGAGTCTATTTTGGTCGGTCTCTTTCATGTATGTGTTTAAATCTGACCAGACATGTATATCTTATCTTCAGTAAGTTCGCCTTTGTTTGGTGTTCTTTCTCTAGGAGTCTATCTTCAGTTAATATTCCTCGTTAGAGCCATCTTCGGTCAATATCTTCCTTGTTCGTATGTGCCTAATTTTACCTAGAATGTACTCAACATTTTTCCTTGTATATGTCTTTTCCTCCAGACATATATCGATGTCTTTCGTATGTGTCTTTCCTCCGGGCATGTATGGATGATATCTTTGATAGGGATTTCCTCGGTTAGTCTCTATCGTATGTTTGCTACAAGCTCAAAACATACATTTGTGAGATCTTTGGTTATATGTCCTTTCCTCTAGACTTATATTCTTGATATCATTGGTTAGAGTCCTCTCTTCCGGCCTCTTTCCCTATTATATGTCCTTTCCTCCCGATGTATATTCCTGATATTCTTGGTTAGAGTCCCTTCTTCTGGCTTATTTCTCTGTTATATGTCCTTTCCTCCAGACGTATATTCCTGATATCCTTGGTTAGAGTCCTATCTTCCGGCCTATTTCCTTGTTATATATCCTTTCCTCTGGACATCTACTAATGATATCTTTGATAGGGCTTTCTTCAGTTAGTCTCTGTCTTATGCCCGCTACCAGCTCTGGGCATGTTTATTCGATATCTTTCATATACATCCTTTACTCTGAACATGTATCTTTGGTATCTCTGATAGAGTCTTTTCTTCCGGTCTCTTTCATATATGTCCTTTCCTCCTGACATGTATTATTGATGTCTTTGATAAGGCTTTCTTTGGTTAGTCACTTTCTTGTGTTTTCTACCAGCTCCAAACATATGTTTCTTGATATCCAATTTCTCTTTTGTGTGTCTAACCTTGACCCGACACATGTCTACCACTGATAACCATTATTCAACCAAAAGCAAAAAAATAGAAAATTCAGAAAGACCAAAAAAGTAAATAATACCCAAATGGCTTCAGAGTACAAATTTTACGGTTCTATTAAGCATTCAACCTTCTTTCACCTTGATTGTTCGAAATGCTTCCGCCAATCTTACCCTCTGGTTAAAGAAGATTGAATAGGGGCAACTGTTGTACTCCAAAATTTACTCTCTTCGTTTTAACCCTAATTAGGTTATACTTCATCGTCATATGCATACATATATGTCATTATGTTAAATACACATGGAATCAAGGCATTTCTTTGTAAGAAAGGGTTGCGATAATTGACTGTTCTGTTAAGCACTATTGTGAAGCAGAAATCAGGGTTTTCAGGTTCTTAATTCACTCCGCGCGTATTACAAACTATCCAATCAACAACCAAAAAAGGGATCATCATATCAAGCTCTTATGTTTCTGAACACACTCTAAATTATGTAGAAAGCCAAGCGTTTAATTTGACTTGAGACAGTGCAACCAAAAATTCAGTACAGTGCTTTCAAGCTCAAAATTTCACAGCTTGAGTTTAAAAAATGGTTTCACCTGGATCATTGTTTTTGAGCTGTTCTTTTGGATAAAAATTCGTCTTGATTTTATCTTTGATTTGTATGTTCAGGCTGAGAGCTAATTCTTTGAGGAACGTCTTTGGAATTATGGGTTACCAGAGAAATTTATTGTGCTGGGCCAGAATTTTAATTCATAGTTTTCCTATATTTCAAAAATTATAACTTTTTTTAATTTTTATCGTATCGTGACGATTCTTTCAGGAAAATTTCATGAATGATGTCAAATACAAATTTGTTTCAGACCTCGAGTTCTGATTCTTACTAGAAGATTTTCGTTCGTGGCATTCTTTCCAAACAGAACGATGGAATTAACTGAGAAAAATCTGCATTAGATAACTCTGTTCTGCGTCTGTGCATATTCAAAAATTTATAACTTTCTCAGCGTTTATCTGATTGAGTCTGGTCTTTTGGCTTCACATCATAAATATTGTGATCTTCGATTTTGATGTTGAGCTCGAGTCAAGATTTCACACCGATGATGACATGAAATTTTGTACTTGCATTGTGCATTAAATTTGCCGACACTGTCAAAATAAGGTCTAAGCCAAATTCAAATCCAAGGCCCAATTGGAGAGAGTTTATATTCAAAAAATCAAAATTTCTCTCATAACTTCACTCACTCCCAAAAACACCTCTCAATTTTCTCTCTATTCTCTCAAGGATTAAACTTTCACTTTTCTCTCAATTTTGCTCAAGAACATCAACAATCTCAAGAACAAAAATTTATCATAACTCAAATCTTCTTCTAATTTTTGATCTGATACTAGCCTTCTCCACCGATCCACCAGAAGACCGCCACCGAAGGCTAATCCCCATCGCCACTCGCGCTTAGCACGGTAGGCCGAAGGCGACTCCCTCCCTTCCGCTTTGACCACGATTGCAGTAGCCCCTCCTCCCTCCGATCATTTTCCGGCACCGATCGCATGGTCCTCTTCTCTGATTCATCTAATTCCGTAATTCTACTACTTTAAATCTTCAATTATCTTATTTGAATTTGTAAATTGAATTGAGGATTTAATTTATGAATTGAATTGAGATTTTGAATTAAAAACATGAGTTGAAATTCTTGAAGGTTACATGTTTGATTAAATGCTTGAACCATAATTTATTGATTTTTTAGCATATTTTCATGAGTTAAGTTGTTGTGTGAATTTAATTCTTTAATTGTTATATATGCTTGAATATTGAGGTGTTGAATTTTGTTGAGATGTTGAAAAGAGGCATAGGTTGAGCAATTTCATAATTGATGTGAATTTTGTTTTCAATTCTATAAAAATTGTTGAAATATTGAATACCGAATTATAATTTCACATGTTCAATTATGGAATTATTGTTGAGATGTTGTTGTTTAATCATGTGTTGATATAATTTCCAATTCATTTTGTGAATGAACTCTCATTTTTGAAGTAAAAGTTTTGAATTCAAAACTTAAATCAACACTTGACTTATGGTTTGATTCCACCTTTTGGACATAATGTTTTAGCATAAGATTGCACTTGGTTAATGGTTAATGCTCAAGGCATTTGGTTTTGATGTTTGGGTGGCATTTATGCCAAGTTTCCACGGTTTCGGATTGGAATTCCGCTCGATTTGAGTTTTCACGGTGTGGCTGCCCGAAATAGTAAGTAGTACTTGCACTTGGACTTAATTCCCGATTTTGGTTTCTTTGAACTTATTGATACGTTTGTAGCTCCCGGTGTAATTTTGAGCCAATTATATTCCGATATTTTGTGCACCTAATTTTTCAACATAACATTATTTGGTTCGGTATAATGTGTATGTTGGGCTTAGACCTTTATTGGATGCATTTGTACATTTTATTGTTTGTTTATGAACCATCGTGATTGCTTCTCCTTGATTCCGGTGTATTTTTCGGACCAATTCATGTTATTACCGTAATTCTGCCTCATTATAGTAAGTTGTGCTTCCGGTGCAATTTAATTTGCGGTATACACTTTTGTGAGCTTCTTGGTAAGTTTGGAGACTACCGTGTAATTTTCGTGTGATTTCGTTCTTACATTTTGCACACTCATTTTTGTGAAGCAATTTTGTCCGGAGTTTGTATTCATGCTTCCAACATACATTTAATTTCTACTTCTTCATGATTTAATCATAAATTGAATTGTGTTGAGAATGCATAACTCCGATTGCAGTTTCTTATTATCACTAATGTGTTTATTGACTTGTGCAAGGTACATTGTGAGAGCTTTTAATCATGTAACTAAAGTGTTGGTTATGTGATTGAAAAACATTTGATTTGTGGATTCACTTCCGACGTGATTTTATCTTGATTCTCATTTAATGAGAAATATGCATTATTTATGTTTTGTCTGGATGTAAATTTATATGCAGGTGTTATGTTTATTGCGAAGGTGTATGCCACACATTCTCATTGAGCTTTATTGATCGATTCATATTCTGACTATTGTGTTTTTGATGTTAGCTTGTGCGAATTTTTCCGGAGTATATCTACTTTTGCTTGCTTGCTGTATAACAGACAGTTTATTCTTTTTGTATTACACTATTTCTGGTTTATCTTTCCGCATTTTACCACTTTCTAGATATCATGAGAAGTAGGATAATAAAGAGCATGCACTCTAAGTCTCTGTTTAATGTCCTTTAGAAGGCACTCTGCACTTGTTTGCTAATTGTATTTGTGGTTGTTTAAAGACCTACCTCAAAGTAGGCATTCTGCATATTTAAATTTGTGCCCAAAGACCTCTATGAAGGCGTCCCATTCCCATTCCCCACTGATAATTCTTCAAAAGGAGTCAAGGAGAGCAGAGGATCTGCAATCGACCCCACTATTTCTAGTCCGTGTCATTCGTAGGCCACATCGTGCATTGATGCTTTGAATCATGCTGCTCTTGTTATCGAGTCGTTCAAGTGGAATACATGGATCTGTAACAAATCCCCCATATTTTTTCTTGAGCTTACATCGAGCGTCGTTGAGGCTCCGTATTTGTTCATATTGTCTTCTATGTCCTACCTCGATTCTCGATATCTTTTTAAGGTGCTTAGTCGCCTTGGACATTCATTTTCCCCACTCTATACTTCTTGCCTTGGTGACATGATACCTTGGTTAAGAGTAGCATTCATGACCCCTTCTTGCCTAGATGAGATATCTATGGTAAGGAACTTCCCCTTTTTACCTACCTCGATGACTCGATATCTTAGTTTAACCTTTTGACTTGAGCTAGCGTGCGCTACTCATGACATGTGTGTTCTCTCTTAAGCTTGTTGATTGTTTGTTTGCTTTTCATCCTTGTATATGTCATGTTCCCTGAGGTTTTGAACCATTGTATACTCTGTTAGGATTCACTTGTTTCGTTTCTGAAGTAAGTTAGACATTAGGATTTTAATCCATGCATGCTAACATAGGTAGAGATTTCCCTTTCAAACTCAACCTTAGGACCATTATTGTATGACAACATTAGGGATACATCTAGATAGTTTCCCTTAGATGTTTTTTTTCTTTTGCATCCTTAAAACTAGAACCTTTTTTTCTTGGAAAATGCATAAAACAACTAACAACTTTCAAATCCTTTTTCAAGATAAAAAACATCAACCAATGCAAACTCTTTTTCTCCTTCGGGCCTTTCTTTCAAACTTTCAAAAAGAACATGTTAATTCATTTATGTGTTGATGCTTGAGTCTCCAAAGGTCGAGCTGTGGCAGAAAGCGAAATTAATATTGTTCATTAAAAAACACAAACCAAACCAAAACATGTGAGTCGAACTACACCGCTCTGATTCCTTAAAAGGGATACGTAGGCATCTGGCCATGGGGCTCAGCCGAGTGAAACTGTGTAAATATTTCCTTCTTTTCCCCATGTTTTCTTTTGCATGCATTCCCTCTTTGCATATTTATTTTAGATCATACGCTTTAGATTTGAACACACCTTTTGATTAGAATAACAAGAGTGAATCTTGTGGAGTACCACAAACGTGTGGGGTGCTAATACCTTCCCCTTGCATAATCAACTCCCTTACCTGTATCTCTCAATTGTTTGATCGTGATTTTACCCTTCTTAGGTTTACTCAATGTTTACTTTTTCCTTCCTGTGGGATAAAAAACGTTTGATGGAGACTTCATTGGTTTCACCTTGATGATTTGTTCAGTCGGTTGCTTCAATGATCACAAATGATGAGCAAATAACCTCTAAACAAAGGCAATATGTTAAAGCACTTAAATGGTTCAAAAAATTGAACTCAAGGCCCTAAACATGTTATGAGAATGAAGAAGGGAGTCATTTCCTTATAGGTCGCACAAGTGCATACCTTATATCCCACATAATCAACACAAACATAAACAAAGATGAATCTCAAAATGAAATGAGAAATGATCAAATAGCTATGAAATGCCTCTCAAGCCTTTATAAGTTTATCCTTGAGTTTATCATATTTCTAAACCTCAATGAATCACAATCATGGCAATAATTGGCTCAAATGATTTGCCAAAAGTTATAAACTAGGGTTTAAGACTTGTACAATTTAGGAGTTCAATACAAAGTGATCATCAAATAGCTAAAAGGGATTAATTAGATTGTTCCAAGCTAAGTTGATACTAAAGGAATCCAGGGACTACTAAGTCTCCAAAAGTCATCCCCAAAAAGTTCCACAAGCTAGCAAATTAAAGGCAAGAAGTTTAAGCAAGTCATAATGGGTAATTTCAATAAACAAATTAGGTAAAAAATAGAAAGAGGACTTTTAAATTTAAAAAAATTTGAATATAACTCCCTAAGGACTTCTAAAATTCATAAGCAAAGGTTATGGTTTTTGGGTTGAAGAAGAAGTATGATTTTGAAATGCAAACTAATTTTGAATATAACTCCCTAAGGACTTCTAGGCATGTTTTGAAAACTAATTTATGAAAAATATAAGATCAAGGTTTAAAATAAAATAAAATAAAAACAAATATTTTCATGATCTTAACTCATCAAATAATCGTAATCCATTTGGTTTTGGCTTTTACAAGTTGAGGAAATTAGAGAATCAAATCAAACTTGTAACATAAGCAAGTGAAATTAGCAAAATGACAATCAAGCTTCACAAATTTTAAAGTCATATAGAAATCAATAATAAAAATGAGAGAAAAATCCCAAGATCAACCTAACATCTTAAGGAAGTCATAAAATATTTTTAGCAATTTTTTAGACTAATGAAAATTAGGAAATAAAATCAAAATGCTAATAAAGGGAATAAAACGCCTAATTAATCTCTATGAATTAATTAATTATCAAAAATGATAAAATGATAAAATAAAATTAGAATCATAAATTAGACTAAAAATAAAGTCCAAGATATTTTGTATATAATTTTTGAATAGGGGAAACTATTAAAAATAATTTTGACAAAACAATTAAAATGAAATAAAATTCAAATATGAAACAGATCTATTACACCTGATTTTATCAAAAAGCTCTACAATAGAATTTCACCTAACCTCTATCAAAACCCTAATGCATTTAAAGTTTCAATATGCAATGTTCCAAGTGTGATAACTCTCTTGTTTCTCAATGAAATAGGTGAAACTTGAATCAAAATTGAAGATCTAAATGCAATGATCATGATAGCATCAATAATTTTCTCAAATGAAGCACAAATCATTAAGAAAATTGAGCACGAAAACCACTATATGAATGAAATTATAAGAAGTTCAAATTTCATATCTATCAAGCATGATTCAGATCTATATTTCTCTTTCAGTACGCAACCAAATGGTATGATCCAAACATCAAATTTGGTCATAAAACAATAAGGATCATCATACAATCATTAGATTTCTCAAACAAATCAAGATCAGAGAGAAAATTGGACGAAAGTCACTGAACAAGAAATTTCACACCATATTCATAAACTTGTAAATCACGATTTAAGCTTAAAAAGAACAAAACAAATACATCAAACTTATTGTTTGACCAACTACAAGCATATGAACATGATTTAAGGCATCAATTCAAGTTGAAACGAGAAATTAAGGTTCAAGGAAGCTTACCTCAAAGTGAAAAATAAATTCACTAAACCTCTTATTTCAAGAGAAAGAAACCCAGTTGATCTTCTTTATTCAACTTCAAATGAGTAGAATGAGAAAGTGTTAAGATCTGGAGCAAGGAGATTGAGAGATTCGAAGATTTTTTTTTAAGAGAGAGAAATATGAAAACTGACATTGAGAGGAACTTGAGCTCGTGTGTGTCTTGCAATGAATGAATTAAGATGTTCATATAGAGAGTTTATAATGAGGGAAAGAGTGTCATTGAGCCAAATGATCCATTAGAGGGAAAAAGAGTCAAGACTGACAAATTGAGAAAGTGTCATGGTAGCTTGCGTTTTGTGTGTTAAAGAATGGAAGCTTGGCGTTTTGAAGAGAAAATAAAGAGTGAGAAGTAAGTGTAATACGTGTGTGTGAGTGAGCTGGCAAATCTACATGGTTGAGAGAGAAAATTGGAGGGAATTTTCCCTCTTTGGCAAGGCATGAGCAACATACATGCATGAGATTTTTATTTTGTTTGGCTTTATTGGGAAAAGAATTATGCAAGCAGAGCATGAAGCGTGTGTATGAAGTGCGTGATAAGGATTATGCAGAAAAAAATTTCAATTGTGCAAGAATCCATTCCTGACTCCTATCTTGCATGACCATGAAGTCAGCCATGTCCAAAACTCCATATCTCTCTTATCTCTCATGCATTTTTAACAAGTTTTATATCATGGAAAGATGAGATGATGAGCTTCAATATTGATGTTAATGTAAATTGATAATGAAGCTTGCAAGGCATTAAAAAGTTGGCACGAAAATGATGAGATTTGGATTGGCCAGGAAAAGTTTAGATTCTCGCACGCGTGGGCTGACTGGTTATGCTAGCCAGACTTAGTAATTTAACCTCTTAAATCCAAAACAAATTCTCTCTCCATAATGCACCAAACACAATAATGTTTGAATCAAAGTTCAAGAGGAAGCTTCAAACCTCAACTTTGATGTTGAGCACTTATCCAAATAATGAATGCTTCAAGGAGAAAAATGATCAAGAACAAATGCCTAGAAGTTGTTTGATGAAAGTCAAGAGGAAATTGCCTGGAATTTGGAAATTATAATCATAAAAATGATCCAACTTTCTCTAACCATAACTTGATCAATTCTAAACCATTTGAGAAGTTCCTTATATGCTTGAAAAGGTCTTGAAACAAGGAATAACTTTGATGTTAGAGGCTAATAGAATGAAAGCATGAATCATGAATAAAAATGGCTTTAAAGTTAAGAGGTTGGAACTGAATGAGAGGGATGAAAATATTTCTAAGTACCCAATACTAAGTCTGAATGAGGGCATCGCTTCTTGCTCAAACAACTTGAAATCCAAAGACCTTTTGGGAATAGACCCTCAGGGACAAAGATGAAGTATGAAATCTCCTCTTTCCAAAGACTATGAGCTTGCAATTTTTTTATCAAAGATGGAAGAGTTATGGCTTTTCAAAGAGTGATGGATGAACACAAAAATTCCAAAAACTTAGAAATTGAGAACCAAAATACCTTGATCCTATCACAATGCATGGATGTATATGATGAAACACAATCCTTTAAAATTATAAAAACAAGAGGGTAAATTTTAGGGTGCAACACTATCAAGACATGCCCGGGTTAGACACTAATATTATGGAGCATCGTTTGTCGTTAAAGCCAGAGTACCCACCCATCAAGTAGAAGTTAAAGAGGACTCACCCTGACATGGAAGTTAAAATAAAAGAGGAAGTTTTGAAGCTGATTAATGCTGGTTTCCTTGTGACGTCAGTTTATCCTTAATGGATTACCAATATTATTCTTGTTCCAAAGGAAGACGAAAATCTCCACATGTGCTTTGATTATAGAGACCTAAATAAGGCTAGTCCAAAAGATGATTTTCCTCTACCACATATTGATATGTTGGTCGATAATACAACAAAATTCGATGTTTTCTCCTTCATGGATGGATTTTCTGGATATAATCAGATTAAGATGGCTCCTGAGGATATGAAAAAACAACGTTTATCACACCCTGGGGATCACTCTGTTACAGAGTGATGCCCTTCGGGTTGAAGAATGCTAGTGCAACGTACCAGAGGGCTATGACAACCATATTCCATGATCTAATGCACAAATAAATCGAGGTATATGTTGGTGATATGTTTTCCAAGTCTCAGACTTAAGAGGGTCATATAGAAGACTTGTTGAAGTTGTTTTAGCGTTTGAGGAAGTATCATCTCCGCATAAATCCAAACAAGTGCACATTTGGTGTCCATTCTGGAAAATTATTGGGTTTCATTGTTATCTAGAGAGGTATTAAAGTTGATCCCGATAAAGTTAGGGAAATTAAAGAGATGCCTGAACTAAGAACTGAAAAGAAATTCAGGGGTTTCCTTGGACGTCTGAATTATATCTCCAAATTTATTTCTCACATGACTGCTACTTGCGAGCTGATCTTCAAGCTTCTGAAGAAAGATCAGGGTTGTATATGGACATATGATTGTCAGAAGGCTTTTGATAGTATCAAAGATTATTTTCTTGAGCCTCCTATCTTGCTCCCTCTTGTTGAAGAAAGACTATTCATTATATATTTGATTGTGTTAGACAATTCCATGGGTTATATCTTGGGTCAACAAGATGAAACGGGTAAAAATAAATATGTCATTTATTATTTGAGCAAGAAGTTCACTGATTACGAGTAACTGTATTCATTGCTCGAAAAGACATATTGTGTTTTGTCTTAGGCTACTAAGCGTCTGCGGCAATATATGTTGAATCATACTACTTGGTTGATATCCAAAATGGATCCAATTAAGTACATCTTTGAAAAGTCTTCTCTTACTGGAAGAATTACCCGTTGGCAGATGTTATTGTTTGAATATGATATTAAATACTATCCTCAGGAGGCTGTTAAAGGAAGTGTGTTGGAAGATTACCTTGCTCACCAACTAGTTGATGAATATCAGTTCGTCAAGTTTGATTTCCCTGATGAGGATGAGAAGTACCTGAAAGTTAAAAATTGTGATGAAACTTTACCGGAGGAAGGTCCAGATCCTGTATCCTGTTGGGGTCTAGTGTTTGATGGAGCCGTGAATTCTTATGGTAAAGGAATTGGTGTTGGGTTATCACTCCTTGTGGTTCCCACATCCCTTTCACTGTAAGGTTGATGTTTTATTATACTAATAACATGGCGGAGTATGAAGCTTGTATTATGGGGCTCGAAGAAGCCATGGATTTAAGAATTAACATTCTGGATGTGTATGGGGATTCAACTTTAGTGGTAAATCAGATTAAAGGTGAATGGGAGACTCGTCACCATGGCTTGATTCCCTACAAATATTACGCGAGAAAGTTGCTACCTTTCTTCAACAAGTTTGAATTCCATCACATTCCTCGATATGAAAACCATATGGAAAATGCTTTAGCCACTTTATCCTCTATGTACCAGGTGAATTTCCCAAATGAAGCTCCTCAAATTTACAATCAGACATCTTGATAGACTAGCTCGTGTGTTTACGGCATAGGTGACATCAAATGATAATCCTTGTTATTATTATGTCAAACACTTCCTTCAAACTCAAGAGTACCCATTTGGGGCATCCAACAAAGATCGAAAGACTTTGAGAAGGTTATCAGGAAGCTTCTTCCTCAATGAAGATGTGTTGTACAAAAGAAATTATGACACAGTCTTGCTAAGATGTGTGGATAGATATGAAGTAGATATGTTAATGCATGAGATTCATGAAGGATCCTTTGTTACCCATACCAATTGACATTTTATGGCTAATAAGATGCTTAGGGCAGGTTACTATTGGTTGACAATGGAATCTAACTGTAACAAATTTACGAACAAGTGCCATAAGTGTCCGATTTATGCTGACAAGATTAATGTGCCTCCAACTCTTCTCAATGGTATTTCCTCTGCATGGCCTTTTTCGATGTGGGCGTTGACATGATTGGAATCATAGAGCCTAAAGCTTCGAATGGGCATCATTTCATCTTAGTGGCTATTAACTACTTCACCAAGTGGGTGGAAGCAGAATCCTATGTGTTGTACCCCAAAATTTGCCCTCCCATTTTATTCAAAAAAAACATTCTTCTAGGGTTCTCAAATGCTTAAGGTTACCCAAGAATTGATCAAACAAATTCTCCTCCTAAGCAATGGGTCCACAACTAGGGTTTCATCTTTCACAAGGAAGTTTTAGTTTCTAAGGTCTCAAATGGAATTCATGGTATCTTATATGTCTTAAAGAATTCTCTATCAAGTTTCATGCCTTGCATCATAACTTTTGCTCTGTCAATTGCTCAGATGACTGAAAATCAACTGTATTGGATAAAAAAAAGTCAAATGTGGTCAACATACAGTCAAACTTCAAGATTTTTGGTCAACATCAATATTTTGAAGTCATAATCATCATTTTATCAAGGATTCATCATGATTCCTCAAGAAAAACACTCAAACCATTAAAAGTCAAAAGTGGCCAAATTAAGGTTTCCTTAGAAGAAGTCAACTGAACTTTGACCAAGCATAACTTTCACATGCTTCATTAGTTTTTCCCCAATAAAAGCTCATTTGGAAGGAACTTCAATCCTCTACAACTTTGTATCTCTAAGATCAAGTCCAAAAAATGCTTAATTTGAGAGATATGAGACTATACATTATAGGTCATTTCAAAGGTCAACAAAAAGACAATTTTTGTCAAGGCAACTTACATTAAGACAAATTCTTCAAATGACAAATTAATCAACATGGATATTTTAGAGATCACCCTAAAAAGATGAAAATTGAATGAGTTATGACCATTGCAAGTTTGGAAATTTTGAGCAAATGCATAAAGTTCAAATTGAGAAAACTTGATATTTTGGACAATTGGGCCTTTGTTTTAAAGTCCAAACGTGTATTATACTACTTATACCCTTCAGAATCATTCATACACCCCTTGGGTATTTAATTTTATTTATTTTTTATTTTTATTAATTTAAAGTCAAATTAAAATAAGATAAAATCATATCTTCTTACAAAGGTCCAAGCCCACTCTTGGTCTGACTTAATTCCTCTCTATATATTCTCTTCATTCAGACATCAATAAGAAAGAACCCTTACACGAAACCTTGCCTCACAAACTTGTTAAAAAAGATCAAATTTTTTTCAAGAACCCTAGAATCTTGAAACCCTTATCACAAACCCTCTCACTACAAAACAACCATTACATTCACTCTTAGAAATCATACAGAGTAAGGTTGGATCGATTTTGATGTTCCAAAGCTCATGAAAACACCATACATGCATCTCCGATTTCATAAACTTTGCAAAATTCATATTTTAATTTTTGTTTCGTTTTAAGCCATACTGATGTTACTAACATACTTCTGAGATGTATTTGAAAAGGTTTAGATCATCATAATGATCCCATGCATGGTAAATTGTGAAGCACCATCGTTGCACTTATCCATGCGTTTTTCTTCATAACTCCAAAACCATTAATTTTTATACCAAAATAATCCTTCCATTGAACTCGCAGCCCTCGATTTAGAGGGGTAGGATGTTTTTGGATTACTAATTCTGTGTATTTTGCAGGTTTGGCAAAATAGGACAACTGGAGAAGACGGTCGGAGCTTGAGCTCCGACGCCTCTCTGGTTTAAGCGTTTTATTTATATTATATATTTATTGATTGCTACAAGTTAATGAATGTACAGCCGCCCCAGCGGTAGAAGCGCGTGCGTTAAGTCATTAGTGTCAAAGGGTATGGGTTTGATCAAACCTTTTTCCATTTATTTTCCTATCATTTCCATATTTTGCAGGGCTAATTACAAAATGCGCTGAACCTGTTTCCTATCACCGAGACACGCTTGGCCCAGTGGTGAAGGTGTTGGTTAAAGGTTTACAGGGCGTGGGTTCAACACCCACCCCTACCCCTTTTTTTATTTTACACAATTCTCTATTTATCTTGCTCTTGCCTTTCCTTTTCTTCATTATTTTCACAAAAAAAAAAAACATTTTTCAAAAACCTTTGATTTTTCTTAACAAACCCTAATTTAATTTTATAGTTTTTCTTAATTAAATTAAAATCATTTTAGATTTTAGGGTTTTGTTTAATTTAATTAAATAAGTTTTTTTAATTAATTAAAATCAATTAGGTTTTATGTTAATCATCAAACTTTTTCATCAAAACAATCACAAAACAATTTTCTCTTTTCTTTTCCTTTTTATCACTTCGCGTACTTTAATACTTTCACGTTCTTTTTCCAATTATGTATCTGCTTACATTTTGTAATAGTTTAATTAGGGTTTTACTATTTCCCCCTGTTTTTACTATTTTGTACCCCCACTCCCGAAGCCTTGTAATAACGTGGAATTTTATTTCCCACACTTTATTATTTTTCATTATTGCTATATCATTTTGCTAGTAATTAGGGTTTGTATGGCTAGACTAAAAACAATCATGGAAAACCCTAATTACAAGACTAAAATAACTGAAAATGAGTCACTTTTCACACTTGCACCTCTAGGGTAACTCACTTGTTGCCTCGGAAAGCAGTCATATCCCTCAAAAGTGGGGACGCTTTAGAAAAGACCCTCGATACAAAGATCGTAGTCCCTCGATGACCCTTTCGATGCCGCCTTCGGTAAATGATCTAGTCCCTTACGATAAATGCTAAAGTGCCCCTACGAGTTTCCTTTTTGACTGTACAATGACCCGCGCCTGTCCTTTCACATCCAACGATTGGCTTCCTTCTAACTAATGGTAGGACAACATTATCTAAAGGAGGAGGAAAATAACGTGAAAGACTTTGAGTAAGGGTAGAATACTGTTAATCGCTTGCTCACAATTTTCAAAACAAACATTTCACACAAAACACTTTTCTGAAAATTTTTCAAAAACAAACACTTTGTACGCATTCTTAACTAATACAAGAATCATTACAAAGTTGTCATACTTAGACAATTTTTTCAAAATATTTTCAAACACACATTCACAAAGCATTTTCAAAACAAGTTGAGCTAACGATTAAGAGCCCATAGATAACTACGAGTGAAAAGGGCACTAACACCTTCCCTTTTCATAACCTACCCCCTGAACTCAAAATTCTCAAGGTTTTTCCTGTTCTTTTCACCCTTTCCTTACTGGAAAAAATGATAGTCAGTGGAGACTCTTTCTATCCACAACATTTGCAATAAAACGCAAAACCAGAAGTCAGTTCTCCCATCGTATTATAGAACTAGCGACTCTGCTGGGGAAAACTAAAAGTGGGGTTACCTTTAGTGTTAGATCATTTTTAAATGCTTTCCTTATTTGTCCTGTGTGCTTTACATTTTGGGGCTTGCTCGGGTTTATTTTCTTGCAAAGATCCTACACCCGGACCTGGGGGTTACGTAAGTAGCAATAGATCATGGAAACTATACGGCATATATCGATATAGTTGAAGTGATGGCTACATTAGTGTGACAAATTGTTTTTTACTGGTGTCCCTCGAGTCAGTCAGGGAGAATACTAGGTTGCCGCGTGGTGTCATAAGCACTAACATATCTTAGAACCTTAATTGGCCTAACTTAGCCAATAGAAGGTAGTGAGATAGTTAGCTTTGGTGCAGTCCGAAGTTGGTTGATATTCGATGATATGCTCATTGAGAATCGACTCTCGGGTTTTGTTTGGTGGCAAGTCATTTTTCGTGCTAAATAAAACTTGTGGGAAAAACTAGTGATATTGAGATCCCTAGAACCCGGTTAATTCTTTAGGACAGGTTCAACCAACTAAGCTCCAAGAGGGTACTTACCTACAAACTCCATGCAAGCCTAAACCTAAGGCCTTGTGTGCTTTGCTTATGTTTTATTATCTATTTAAACATGGCATCATAACATCATAACATCATATCATGACTAACCATTTCAAGGATCTAGGGGATTTATCTTTGTTCCGTATTGTAGGGTCATGGGTTTCAGTCGTGGGAATACCATCCAGATCAAATTTGTAAGGATATCTTCCAAGCTTGAGTAATTAGTCTCAAAGGTTTCGGACAATTCTCAATTCACCAAGAGACATGGTCATTTACTCAGTTTGGTTACTACTGGCCTCCAGGAAGACATGATGAGCGTTCTTTTCTAGTTCTTTAATCTGAAGCATCATTGTTTTACCTTCCCAGATTATCACTTGGTGCCCACAAAGGAAGATTTCTCTAAGTTGCTCGAAGTGCCTATTCTTGATCAGATACCCTTCACCAGTCTAGAGAAATCTCTGAAACCTGAAGGAATTGTAGTAGCCTTACATCTGAAATGATCGGACATTGTATCTAATTGGGAAACAGGGAATGGAGTCAAGGATTTTTCTCCTAAATTTCTGATAGAGAAGGCTCAGGGGTTTCTAGATGCCATGAATTTTTGTGCTTTTGAGGATATTTTGGCTTTGTTTATCTATATCTTGGTACTGTTCCCTAATCCGGATTAATTCATAGATGTGAATGCCATCAAAATATTTCTCACCCATAATCCGGTGCCTAGTTTGCTTGGAGATGTTCTACATTCCCTCCACACTCGTACTATGAAGAAGCTAGGAACTCTTATGTGTTACATACCTCTACTATCCAGGTGGTTTATTTCGCACCTTCCCCAATCAGTGATAAATAACGAACAAGGTTTGAGGTGGTCTCAAAGGTTGATGTCACTCACTCGTGCAGATATCCATTGGTGTTCTCGATCTCAGGAAGATATCACTCTTATTGATTGTTGTGGAGAATTACCTAATTTACCACTCCTTGGTATAAAAGGGGACATCACTTACAATCCTTGTCTAGCTCTGTGTCAGTTTAGTTATGCTCAAAGGGAAGGTCCTCATGATATGCTCATCCAGAGTATCGTGTTCAACTATGAAAACGATCCTCAAAATTACCATCAAAGGTGTATACATGCTTGGGGCATGATCAACAATATTGATAGTGAGACTTTGGGATACAAGAATTTCATTCCTCTAGAGCCTTACCTCAGATGGGTGCGGTCTCATGCTCAAAATCTCAAAATGCCATATGCTGCTATCCTACCAGTGATCGTAGAGCTTGTTGTTGAAGGGGGTGTTTCTCATTAACGTTCTTCATCCCGATGTGCTTACTGACTTCAAGAACTACAGAAGTCTTGGATTCAGCTCAAGGAAGAAAGAGATACCTTCGAGGCTCAGTTCTATGTTAGTGAGAAGAAAGTATTGGAGCTATCAAAACAACTCAACAAAGAACAAAGTTGTAATGCATATGCCAACACAAAGAGGAAGCGTCCATGGGAGACTTGAATTAACATTTTCCTGTTTTGTAACTCTTTTTATTCAAAGCAACTATAATTTGAGGTTGTCACTAAAATTTTTTTTGTTTCCTTTTGTTTAAACAAATTTAAATCCCACAAAGGTCCTTGAAAACATTGAACTTGCATTTGCAAATCATGTATATCATCACATAACAGGTACTCTATAAGTAGGTTTTCTCATATGCTTGTTGTTTATTTCAGTTAAAGATGGCTCTAGAATAGACTGTCAAGGAACTCCAAGCACAGAATTCCCAATTCCAGGAAACGCTCTTGAACTTAGTGAAGAAGTGAAAAACACAAGAAGGGGGGTTGAATTGTAAAACTGAAAATCAATGCAATGAACACGATATTTTTATCCTGGTTCGTTTGATCTCAAACTACTCCAGTCCACCCGTCAAGGTGATTTCGCCTCTCTCCAACGAGGTCTTAATCCACTATATTCAACTGAATATTACAATCTGCTTTAACAACTGCTAAAGCCTTCTTGAAGCAAACCACAAACCGGTTTCTCAAGGAATTACTTTCTTACAAAGAATTGAAATCTAGGTGTGTGAATGTTTTCTACAAAACTGTTTATCACAACTGTGATACTACACAAATTAAGCTTATGGAAACTAGATTGCTAAAATAATTGAGTAAGGAACTTTGGAGTTTTTTAGCAAACTGAGAGTGAGGAAGATGATGAATAGCTTTTAGGCGTGTAGATTGTTGTAGAGCATTAGCCAATTCAATCTTCATAGACTTGTTTATATAGCATTGGAATTAGTGAACGTTGGAGAAATAATTCTGATTCAATGCCAATAACAATCTTTCCTTATTAAGCAGATCTTGTCTGGAATGATACCGTTGGTAATAACTCATCTTGAATGCACAGTACCATTGCCACTTAAGCGTGTTCTGGCTTTGGCTCATTCTGACGCTGCTTAAGTGCTGATGAACTGTTGTTGTCTTTATCAGAGTTCAGAGTGTTGAGCGCAGATCTGTTCATCAAGTTTCAGCATAAGCGTGAGTTGTTCTTCTGATTCTGGTATCTGATATAGCATCTTCTGATGCTGATGTTGATATCTAATTTTCTGATGCTGATTATGATGTACTCTTGCTGATACCCATCAGAGTTTCTGTAAAACAGAAAGTAATTTTTCGGTAGCAAATGGTTCTTACATGAATTACATAATTAATATATCTTTTCATTTTGTTATCATCAAAACTTAAACTTAGGGTAGTAGATTCAAAATTTGTTCTAACAATCTCCCCCTTTTTGATGATGACAAAAACTAGATATTTTTTAATTGAAAATAGCGTGAGAAGTATCAGAGATAACTGAATAATAAGTTGTATCAGAATTAAATAAGAAGTTATCAAAGATAAGGGATAAAGAGATATCAGAGTTTAGATCGGAGATACTCCTCCTGAATTTATTACTTCCCTTTTTAATTCCAAGAGTTCTTCAGGATCAGATCTTTATTCACTTTCTTTGAACATCAGAATATCAGAGCTTTGCTTTGGATCAGAGTATCAGAGCTTAGACTATCAGAACTTCAGAGCTTCAGTGTATCAGAGGTGATTACCTTCTTGTACCTGTAGACTTATGCAAAAACAGAAAACATATTCAAGTATATCAGAGTTAGAATGTTTGAGACTTTTTGTCTTAGTAATCCGTTATGAAAAATATCATTCTTGTTCTCCCCCTTTTTGTCAGCAATCAAAAAGTGTAAGTGATGTGCTAAAACGATCAGAGCAGAAAAACTTGTTATATTAAAATATTCAGAGCCAGACAAAACAGTACAAAAGATATGCAAAGAAAAACATTGAAAATATCATGAATGAAAAACTAAGGTTGGGGTGGGAAGCGTGTGAACAGAGTCTCCAACATTGCTTTAATCTGATCATCAGTTTCAGTCTGCTTGTGCACCATGCTGATTACTGTATCTATCTTGCTGTCTTGCACATCCATCCTTTCCTTCATCTTCTGATCATTTTCATCCATTCTTTGCTGCGGACGCATATCATTCAGCTTCAGCTCTTCCAGAGTCTGCCTGTCCAAGGCAGCTTGAGAAACATCAGAAGCAGGGAGCTTCTGAGAGCTTTCTGCAACATCTTCAGCTTGTCTAACCTCTTCAGCTCGAGTAGGCTGATCTTCTTCTGGCTGCACTTTTGAAGTTGGGCGCTTCTTAGACCATGGCTCACTATCCAGAAGGAGCACGCCTTCCTGTGGCAGCTGACTTTCAACTTCCTTCAGCAGCTTGCTGAAGTTCTGTTGTGCCTGCTCATAATTGATGTCTTGCAATTTGAGGGCTTCAGCACGTACCCATATTCTGAATCGTGTCCAGAGCTGGTCTGAGGCAGCAGGATCAATCATTCTAGGACAGACTTGCTTCAGAGAAGTAATCCATTGTTGCAAACCTGTTTCAAAATTCACAATGCCAGAGCCAACATCTGGCTGTTTTGGTTTTGGAATGGCTATTTTATTTTTGAGATTAGCAAAACGGTCAAGGATTGTTAAATCGATGAAGGTCCTGCTGGGGTCTTCTGTAGTTTGTTTGGGAGATGTTTGTTTGGGAGATGGAGTGGGAGAGTCAGAAATAATAATTGGACTGTGTGGAGTTTTTGGAGTATTTGGGGGGGTAGTTTCTGGCGAGGATGGCAGTTGGGCCATGGTTACAGTTGTTCCACATGGCAGCTAAATTGCCAGGGGTTGTGGCTCAGAGGATTGAGGAGAATGAGGTTCAGGTGATGGAGTTTCAGAATGATGAAACTCAGGTTGAGGAGGTGATGGTGGAGGTGATGGTTAAGGTGATGGTGGATGAATTTCTGGTTTAGGAGAGGGAGGAGGAATTGCTGGTTGTGGAGAAGGAGGTTGAATTTCTGGTTGTTGTGGAATTTGTGGTTCTTCTGGTATGGGTGAAAGAGGTTGTGCTGGTTGAGGAGATTGGGCAATTTCTGGTTCAGTGTTTGGATTATTTGAGAGGTGATCAGAAACACGTTGATCAATGTCAGACAGAACTTTGTCAAGTTCTGATGCTGTTGAAGTTGTGGGTTTTGGATGTTTGGTGCGGGTTCTTCTGAGAGTCAGTGACTCAGAAGGGTCATCTTCTGGTTCGGTTTCATCAATAGTTGGTATGGGGATTGGAATTTCATGTGAAGCTGGAGTTGGGTTTGATGTTGGAATAGCAGAAGAATTTAAAACAGAAGCAGCGGATAAATTACCTCTTTTCTTGGGGGTCTGCTGGGATGATCCTTCTGAAGTGGCCTTCCTTTTCTTCGTCTTCTTCAGAGAAACTTCTGGTTGAGGTTGGTGCAGATCTTTGATATTTAGCTTGGGATCTGTACCATCAGCCTTGCAAGCGTCCAAGTATTTGAGAACCACCACTGGTTTAGATTCTATCTCAGAAAATAATGGAAAGTCGTCCAGAGGGACTCTTCTTCTGGTGATGTCAGCAAGAGGAGTAACGCTGGGCTCCTTTCTGATATTCTCTATCAGTTTCATTTTCTTCAGATTCTTGGCGTTCAGAGGCTTGCCAACAGTTGGTTTAATAGTACTTAATTCTTGAGCTTCTGTGAGGTGCTCTATCAGCCTATTCTCAGTCAGAATATCTGATATTAACCTGCCAAAGGGTATCCAATCCCTCTTTGTTCTTTCTTCTTCCCTGGTCTCCTTGACGCTGGTCCTGAGGTGATTAAACAGAAGATGAGCCAAGTTGATTTTTACCTTCTGATTAATAAAATAGATAAGAAACTGCTGATCTATATTTATATAATCAGGGGAGCTTGTTGGCTTCCTGTGATTAAAGCACCCCAGAATGATCTTCGCCCATACTCTGTGGTGATCCTTTAAGTCTCTGATCTTGCTGCTGAGAACCCCATGGGTGAAAATCTGCTCTGCAATGACACCAACGTCAGAGCATCTTTCAGCCATATCGATACAGCGGACACCACCGCCACTGTAACCAATCAATTTTTCTATGTGATCCTCAGTGATCACAATCTTCTTTCCCATTATGTAGGAGGTGACTTGATGCGTTGATGAGGACGCATGAATCCAGAACTCCTTGACCAAGACTGGGAACGTTGGTCCAACCAACCTGTCAAAATATTTCTCCCATCCCTTTGCCCTAACTTCTTCTGTCAAGTCAAATCCATTTTCTTTCAGACTGGAGAAGTCAACAATTAGTTCAGACAGCACTTCCAAATTCTTCACTGGTGTAAAGAGTGTTCTGAAAGGAACTTGGTACTGTTCAGAAGAAGCCTTCTTCTGAGGACCTGCAGAAGCATTGCTGGAGGTTTCCATGTTCACACTTAGGGTTTTTCTGAGAAAACTGAAAAATTGGTTTCTTTGAAGAAGATGAACACACAGAGAAAATGCAGAAAAATATTTGAGAGATTGTAAAGGAACGGTAAAGGATTAATGTGAGAAGTTAAAGTGCTTAAATAGATTTCAAAATACTTTTTGAAAGTGCAAATGGTTTCAAGAAAGAGAAATAAAATCATGATTACGTTTTAAAACATGATTACTTTCATTTAATGCTTGCTGATTTTGGGGGATTTGAGAAAGATACTTGAAACGGTTACCAGACATGTGTCTCAATGCACCCAATCAGCGTTTTGCCTTCTCAGAAGCGTGCACGCGTTCTGCTTCAGAGATTTGCTGATGATTGGATGACACTTGTTTGATTTAGTGAGCAACACGTCTATCCTTTAGCTGAAATGCTCAGATCTTTAAGAATATCATCTAATACAATCTGCATGTTCTATCTTTCTGAAAAAAGATTGATCAGAAGTTCACAGTAAAACAAATACATTCTGAAGATAAAATATAGAATTAAAGCATTTTCACTCTGGGCAGATTTTCATGCTGAGATGTTTCAGAATGAAATTGAATCTATCTTCAGAAAGGGGTTTAGTGAAGATATCAGCCCATTGATGGTCTGTATCAATAAATTTTAAGTTCAAAATTCCTTTCTGAATATAGTCCCTAATGAAATGATGTTTTATTTCTATATGCTTAGCTCTAGAATGTAAAATGGGATTCTTACTTAAGCAAATAGCAGAAGTATTGTCACAGAGTATAGGGATGTTACTCTCAAAAATCTGGAAGTGTTCAAGCTGACTTTTCATCCAGAGCATTTGTATGCTACATCCTGCTGCTGCTATGTACTCAGCTTCTGCTGTTGATAGCGCAATTGTGGATTGCCTTTTGCTGGACCAAGAGATCAGATTTTCTCCCAGAAACTGGCAGCTTCCAGAAGTACTTTTACGCTCTACTCTGTCTCCAACAAAGTCAGCATCGCAGTAGCCTACTAAGCTGTAATCACTAGATTTTCTATAAAATAAACCCAGATTAGTAGTACCTTTCAGATACTTGAAAATTCGCTTAACATCTGTTAAGTGAGATTCTCTAGGATCTGATTGGAATCTAGCACAAATACATACGCTGAATAAGATATCAGGTCTTGAAGCTGTCAGATAAAGGAGAGAACCAATCATACCTCTGTAGACCTTCTGTTCTACCTTTTTGCTTACCTCTTCTCTTTCCAGAATGCACGTGGGATGCATTGGAATCTTTGATGGCTTACATTCTGAGAGGTTAAATTTCTTCAGAAGATCTCTGACATATTTGCTCTAATGAATGTAAGTTCCCTCTGGAGTTTGATTGATCTGAATTCCTAGAAAGAATTTCAGTTCCACCATGAGGCTCATCTCAAATTCTTCCTGCATACACTTAGCAAATTTTCTTCCAAGAGAAGGATTAGTAGATCCAAAAATAATATCATCAACATAAATTTGACAGACTAAGATGTCATTCTTAACTGACTTACAGAATAAGGTAGTGTCCACCTTCCCTCTGGTGAATTTATTTTCTAACAGAAAGTTACTTAGTCTTTCATACCAAGCTCTGGGAGCTTGTTTCAGACCATATAGTGACTTCTTTAGTTTGAAAACATGTTCTGGATGTTTTGTATTTTCAAAACCAGGGGGTTGGTGCACATAAACCTCTTCTTCTATATAACCATTTAAGAATGCACTCTTGACATCCATCTGATACAGAGTGATGCCTCTATTAACAACAAATGAAATTAAATGTCTGATAGATTCTAACCTGGCGACTGGAGCAAAGGTTTATGTATAGTCTATTCCCTCTTGTTGACTATAACCTTGTGCTACCAGTCGTGCTTTGTTTCTGATGACTTCACCTTGTTCATTTAGCTTGTTTCTGAACACCCATCTTGTTCCAATGACGTTGAATCCTTTTGGTCTGGGAACAAGATCCCATACGTCATTTCTGGTGAATTGATTCAGCTCTTCTTGCATTGCTAGAATCCAGTCGTTGTCCAGAAGTGCTTCATCAATAGAAGAAGGTTCAATCAGAGACACAAGTCCCATGAGGGTTTCTTCAGAGTTTCTGAAGCTTGCTCTTGTTCTGATTGGATCTTCCTTTCTTCCTAAGATAGTTTCTTCTGGGTGATCCAAGCTGCTTCTTGGTAGTCTCTTCTGAGGTTGATCAGCAGCTGTTGTAGGATTGCTAGCAGTGCTCCTTTCAGATGTTGAAGGAGTGTCTGTGTTGAGAGCTTCTGATGACTTGTCTTCAGAACCTGTAAATTCAATTTCCATACCTACAAAAACTTCATTCTGCTTTGACTTTTCAGAGTCAAGCTTATCATCAAAATGAACACTGATTGATTCTTCCACAATCTGTGTTTCTGTATTGTATACTCTGTACCCTCTTGAGCGTTCAGAGTATCCTAACATAATACACTTCTGTGCCTTAGAGTCAAACTTGTTCAAATAATTCTTTGTATTTAACATAAAACAAGTACATCCAAATGGATGAAAATATGAAATGTTGGGCTTTCTGTTCTTCCACAATTCATATGGAGTCTTTTCCAGAATAGGGCTTATTGAGATTCTATTCTGAATGTAGCACGCTGTGTTTATTGCCTCTGCCCAGAAGATCTTAGCAACGTTTGTCTCATTGATCATGGTTCTGGCCATTTCTTGCAATGTTCTGTTCTTTCGTTCTACAACTCCATTTTGTTGGGGAGTTCTAGGACAAGAGAAATCATGCAGAATGCCTCTGTCATTAAAGAATGACTCAAAATCTTTGTTTTCAAACTCTCCACCAGGATCACTTCTGACTTTAACGATTCTAAGATCCTTTTCATTCTGAACTTGGTTACAGAAGGTAACAAACACAGAGTGTGACTCGTCCTTGTGTCTTAAGAACTTTACCCATGTCCATCTGCTATAGTCATCTACGATTACTAACCCATACTTCTTGCCACTGACTGAAGCAGTTTTAACTGGTCCAAATAAGTCAATGTGCAGAAGTTCTAATGGCTTAGAGGTAGAAACAACATTTTTTGATTTGAAAGAAGGTTTTGCAAACTTGCCTTTCTGACATGCTTCACACAGAGCATCTGAATTGAACTTCAAATTAGGAAGTCCTCTGACCAGATTGAGTTTGTTAATCTGAGATATTCTTCTCATACTAACATGCCCCAATCTTCTGTGCCAGATCCACTGCTCGTTGTTAACAGTCAGAAGACACTTTACATTTTGACTTTTCAGTTCAGAAAGTTTGATTTTATAGATGTTGTTTTTCCTCTTTCCATTAAACAGGATAGTCCCATCTTTATGACTAACAGCTTTACATGATTTTTGATTAAAGATTATATCATAACCGTTATCACTTAATTGACTTATGGATAACAGATTATGCATTAATCCATCTACTAGCAGAACATTATTTATAGAGGGAAGATTTCCATTACCTACAGTTCCAGAGCCAATGATCTTTCCCCTCTGATTGCCTCCAAAGCCAATGTGGCCTCCAGGCTTGAGTTCCAGGCTTTGGAACATATGCCTTCTTCCTGTCATGTGCCGCGAGCAGCTAGAGTCCAGGTACCATGACTGGTGTTTCTGATTTGCTGCTAAAGATATCTGCAACATGTATTATTTTATCCTTAGGTACCCAGATTTTCTTAGGTCCTGATTTGTTAGATTTACCAAAACTCTGGTTGAATTTTGGTTTCACAGAATACTTACTGCTAGTGTATTTAATATCATGTGTGTGACCATACACAAAATGTGAGTTCAGAGGAGTGTGTTTAATGGTTAAATCCATGACATTCTTTGGTGTAGGAACCTTACCTTGGTATCCTATTCCCTTCCTGCCGTTTCTGCTAACTCCATAGATCATTGAAGCCATTTTGCTTCTATCTATGCTTTTAGCAAGGAACTTCTGGAAACTGTGATCATACTCCTTGATGATCTCATCAGCGCTGCTGGGAGTTTCAGAAATTGGTTCCTTCTGAGAGTTTTGTAAAGAATTTTCTAATTTTGAAATTTTATTTCTCAGCTCAGAATTTTCCAATTTAAGACTCTCAGTCTTATTAAAGTCAGATTCAAGATTCCTTTTCAGGTTTCTGAACTTAACTCTAATCTGCTGGTACCTTTCCAGGATTTCATTAAGGATTTCAGCAAGTTCAGCCTTAGTAAAATTAATTGCAAAGTCAGGAAATACCTCTTCAGTGTCTGATTCTGAGTCTGATTCAGAAGCTTCACTATCTTCTGAAATGTTGGCCATGAGAGCTATGTTTGCTCTCTCATCATCTGATTCTGAGTCAGCTTTAGACGAGTCAGAGTCATCCCATGTAGCCATGAAACTTTTCTTCTTTTCTCTTCCAAACTTCTTTTTGGGCTTTTCCCTCTGAAGCTTTGGGCAGTCACTCTTGTAGTGTCCTTGCTCATTGCACTCATAGCAGATGATGTCCTTGGTGTTTGGCTTTCTACTTCCTGAGGAACCTTCAGATCTTCTGTATCCAGAGGAAGAATCTGTCCTTCTGTATCTGGAAGAAGACTCGTTCTGATCAGATCTTCTGGGATTCCTGAACTTCCTTTGCCTCTGTTTCCACAGTTGATTCACTCTTCTAGAGAGGAGAGAAAGTTCGTCTTCTTCTGATGAGGATCCATCAGATGTTTCTTCAACTGCCTGCAAAACTTTAGATTCAGATTTTTTGTTAGATTTTAATGCTAAAGGCTTACCTTGCTTCTGGGGTTCATCAGCTTCTAGCTCTATCTCATGACTTCCGAGGGAGCTGATAAGTTCCTCCAGAGAAATTTTGTTGAGATCTTTTGCTAGCTTCAGAGCTGTAACCATTGGCCTCCACTGCTTAGGTAAGCTTCTGATGATCTTCTTGACGTGATCAGCAGTAGAGTAACCTTTGTCTAGAACCTTGATACCAGCTACCAGAATCTGGAATCTTGAGAACATTGTTTCAATGGATTCACTTTCTTCCATTTTGAATGCCTCATACTTCTGACTGAGCGCAAGAGCTTTAGTTTCTTTGACCTGAACGTTTCCCTCATGCGTCATTCTGAGTGAGTCAAACATGTTCTTTGTTGTGTCTCTGTTAGAGATCTTTTCATATTCAGCATAAGAGATGGCGCTAAGAAGGATGGTTCTGGCCTTGTGGTGATTTTTGAAGTCACGCTTTTGTTGGTCAGACATTGCTTTTCTATCAATCTTCTGACCGCTTGCATTCACAGGGTGCGTGTATCCATCTGTCACCATGTCCCACAGATCAGCATCATGTGCCAGAAAGAAGCTTTCAATTATGTCTTTCCAGTAATCAAAATTTTCTCCATCAAAGACTGGAGGTTTGCCGCTGAATTGTCTTTGTCTTCATTGTTGTCATTGCTGGTGTGTGAATAAGTTCCTGCCATTGTGTTTTTCTGACGCTGGATCTTGTACTGACACGGTTAAGTGTTTTAGCTCAGAACCAGGCGCTCTGATTCCAATTGAAGAAGTGAAAAACACAAGAAGGGGGGTTGAATTGTAAAACTGAAAATCAATGCAATGAACACGATATTTTTATCCTGGTTCGTTTGATCTCAAACTACTCCAGTCCACCCGTCAAGGTGATTTCGCCTCTCTCCAACGAGGTCTTAATCCACTATATTCAACTGAATATTACAATCTGCTTTAACAACTGCTAAAGCCTTCTTGAAGCAAACCACAAACCGGTTTCTCAAGGAATTACTTTCTTACAAAGAATTGAAATCTAGGTGTGTGAATGTTTTCTACAAAACTGTTTATCACAACTGTGATACTACACAAATTAAGCTTATGGAAACTAGATTGCTAAAATAATTGAGTAAGGAACTTTGGAGTTTTTTAGCAAACTGAGAGTGAGGAAGATGATGAATAGCTTTTAGGCGTGTAGATTGTTGTAGAGAATTAGCCAATTCAATCTTCATTGATTTGTTTATATAGCATTGGACATAGTGAACGTTGGAGAAATAATTCTGATTCAATGCCAATAACAATCTTTCCTTATTAAGCAGATCTTGTCTGGAATGATGCCGTTGGTAATAACTCATCTTGAATGCACAATACCGTTGCCACTTAAGCGTGTTCTGGATTTGGCTCATTCTGACGCTGCTTAAGTGCTGATGAACTGTTGTTGTCTTTATCAGAGTTCAGAGTGTTGAGCGCAGATCTGTTCATCAAGCTTCAGCATAAGCGTGAGTTGTTCTTCTGATTCTGGTATCTGATATAGCATCTTCTAATGCTGATGTTGATATCTAATTTTCTGATGTTGATTATGATGTACTCTTGCTGATACCCATCAGAGTTTCTGTAAAACAGAAAGTAATTTTTAGGTAGCAAATAGTTCTTACATGAATTACATAATTAATATATCTTTTCATTTTGTTATCATCAAAACTTAAACTTAGGGTAGTAGATTCAAACTTTGTTCTAACACTTAGCCCAGGGGAAGAAATAGATGATGGCGCTCATCGCCAAAAAGAATAAGACTCAAAAACCAATCATCCTCAACATGGGAAGAAGGTTCAAAAACTTAGCCAAGCAAACTCAGAACTGGATTATTTCCTCTGATGAAGATGACAATCAGGAGGAAGGTGGTAGAAGCATTAAAGATGAAGGTGGAAGTGTTGTACCCCAAAATTTTCCCTCCCATTTCCTCAACATTTTCTCACCACAAGACCCTTGGAGCTCAAGATCAAGTTAGGGTTTGCTCTGCTCAAGACTCCTCCTTGCACTGTTGACCCAAATTAGGGTTTGAGTTTGCACAAAGGTGTTTTGACCTAAAAGGCCCAAAGTGACTTTCATGCTTCATGTTGGACTCACAAGTTTATCCATACCAAGTTTCAAGCCTTGATTCCAATCTTTGCCCAGTCAATTGGGCAGTTGACCTAGAAATCAACTGTATTGGGGAAAAGTCAACTGTGGTCAATTGACAGTCAAACCTCATGATTTTTAACCCACATCAATATTATGAACTCATATGGACCATTTGATCAAGTTTGGATCACAATTCCACAAGAAATTTGATCAGATCACCAAAAGGGCAAAATGGTCATTTTTAGGGTTTTGACTGCACAAAGGCAATTTTTGACTGTTTGACCTAGCCAATGGCAAACCAAGTTCACATATGGACTCAAGGACTCAATGGATTTGTCTTGACATGTTCAACAAGTTCAAAAAGATCCCAAATGCACAAGATTGACAGATGAATTTTCCAGTCAACTAGTCAAAATTTGACTGTATACTGAAAAGTCAAACTTTGACTTCTTGGTCAAAATCAAGTGTCAAGATTCATTTTTCATCAAAACATGTCAAATTATGAAACTTGTTCATCAAGAAATCCAAAATTACAAATTAGGGTTTGAAATGAAGAAATTTCATAACTTAGAAATTTCCCAAGTTATGAAATTTCCTAATTTTTTCCTAACTTTGTCCCATCTTTTCATCAAGATATATTTTGATTCAAACAAAACTCAAAACATGAAAGTTGTAGTACATTGCAAAATCTACAACTTTTATTCACAAAGTTTTCTCAAAAGAAGCTTGTAGCTCAAGTTATGATTTTTGGAACAAGGGTGCAAAACATTCTTAACTTAGAAATTTTTTGACCTATTTTAGGCAGGATTTTTGCTTAACTTCATGGCCACTTTTCACATGCTTCCACTTGGAATTTCAACTTGCATTACAAAGATGGATTGTATTACACATTCCAAGCTTTCCAAATTGTCCAAGAACATCTCAAACACCCTTGTGGTTAGGGAGAATCGAATTTGTCAAGTTGGGCAAAAGTCACTTTGTTCATAAGCCAATTTCATGTTCATAACACTTTGCATTTTTCAAGTCAGCTTGCACAAGCTAGATTACAGGCCTCTAATCCCATTCTCACTCAATAATTCAATGCTAAACCATTGTTCCAAGATGTTATTTTGTTCATTTGGTCTTTACATGAAAGATTAACCTTTAAATGGATAAAGCATTTTTGCCATTTTGGAGAAGAAGTGCTTTATGTCAAAAGCAAATCAAAGAAGTACCAAAGCAGATCTTTTGGGCACAAGCTCATGAATAAATTCCACTGATCAAGAGTGATTTATGCAGCATAGATTCAGGGTAGTAGGGGCCTGCATTATCAATACACATTTTCTTACTTATCAAAGAAGAAACTTGCATTTTGAACATCATCTCTCATTCTTGCAAGAACCAACTCAAGCAAACTTTGTAAACACTTTTCACTTGATCCAACTGACCTGAAACACGAGCCTACCATATTCCAAACCTCATCATTCATCAAAACACCATTTTGCTGCACAAAACAGGGCATTCTGCATTTTGATTTGGTCAGCTCAATCCATTCGTGCGCCTTGGCCAAAACCACTTCATACACACTCCATAACATCCATACAAGCTATCCCAAGCCCTAGCTACAGACTGTAACACCTCTAACCAAGTTCACCATTTTCATTTTTTCAATTGTGCAGGTTGAGTTACATAGCTCGATTCAGTTAGTTTCAAGGCACACCAAGCATTGGAGGAGCATCCTTGGACCTCAAGCAAGCTGTACAAGTCCTCACACTACATTGAAAGCACCTCCATTGTTGTACACGATTCAAGCTGAACAGTTAAAAGTTTGAACTCCTACCTCTCTATCCAAGCATATCTAGGCTTAGGTTTGTGAAGAAATTATGTCCTATTCATGGCCCTGAAGCTACCCATATTCTCACTTTTCATTTATATTGCGTGTGTTAAGAGAATTTGGGACCTGAACATTAGAAAAAAGTTAGGTCAGGAATTGGGGGAGAAGAAATTCTCTCTCATTTCTGAGAGTTAGAACAACTTCTTTACATGCTTAGAATCGTGACATGATGCTCTATAACATTGATGTTGTAAGTTTTTGTTGAAAGTCAAAGAATCAAGAGATAGCAGGGACAAGAGAAAACACGCGTTTTTATTTGAAAATGGCTGGAGGTTGAAGACAAAGTCCTTTGGGCTGGGTCTGATTCATTTTTTCTGTTTGCACCACATTTTTTCACCTACACCCCCCTGGCCCATTATGTGATATATTTGTCATTTTTGATTTTTTCGTTTTTGATTCTGATTTTATATTTTTGCTCAAACATGAAAAAACCCTAAAAATATTTTTTCACATTTTTTTATATTTATTTGGCATTTATTTGTTTTGTTAGGCATATGTATATAAATAAATATATATATATACTTTTTATTTAAACCCTAGAAAATAATACAAATACATTTTATTTTCTGATTTTATTTTATTTTTACCTTTTGAAAACATTTTCTAAAAAATATACTTTTTTGTAAATAATAAATATTTTTATTTTTGTGTATATTTAATATATTTAATATATAATATAAATACTTATATATCTATTAGAATATTTAGGATAAAAATGCAAAAATAATACATTTTTCATTTTATTAATATTTAACCTCAAAAATTACTTTTTTACAATATACTTCCTTTTTATTTTTTATTTTTTTGTATATAGTTAATAAATATTGTATATAATAAATAATAAATACTTTTTATTTAGCAAATTAGGGTTTTTGCCCTAAACCATGAAAATACCAAAAAATTAACCTTTTTATTTTTGTTTATTTGTCACATGAAAAATACTTTTACATACATATAAAAATCATTTTTTGCATCTTGCATATCTATTGTATTTTTATTCAATTATTGTATAATTAAAATAACTTGTATATTCAATTTGGATGTAATAGTTTAGATTTAAATTTTCTTGCTAAATATCCCCATTTGAACATTTGTACCCCCCATCCCATAATTATGTTGTAATAATTTAGGACTTTAAATTTCGCATTTTAAAGCTTTCTAATTATACCATGATAGACTTAGGGTTTTGTATGCAAATCAAAAATAACAAATAGCTTGACCTAATTCAAAGACAAAAAAAGCATGAAAATGGACAACACCAATCACACTTGCACCCCTTAGGGTTGCTCCATTTGTTGCCTTCAATAATGGGCCATGTTGCATGTTGAGTTTCTTTGGCAAAACAAAACAAATCAAATGATCATAGTCCCTCGATGACGCTTTCGAAAGTTGCCTAAAAATGATCAAGTCCCTTAAAGGAAAAATTTCCAAAGACACTTGGCACCATTGCAATCATGGTCTAAACGATGACCCGCGCCCGTCCTGTTAACATCCTAACACAAGATTGTCCACCAAATACAATGGTGAAACAAAATTGTTAAAAGGGTTAAAACATAGGAAAGATCTTTGAGAAATTTAGGGTAGATAGCTCTTGGTTACTTAACCAAATCTTACAAAACAATCCTTGCCATTTTTCAAAACACACACTTTCAAAAACATAGAAAACTTTTCAAAAGATACACACCTTTGTATACATTCAAACATGGATCATTACAAAGGTTGCCACAACAAATGGCCTCTTTTCAAAACATTTTCAAACCCACACACAAAGCACCATTTCAAACAATTGAAAGCACCATTTCAAACAATTGAAAATGCAAGGCAAGTGATCTAAGCAAGTAACTAAGAGCCCATGGATAACCATGGATAGAAAGGGTGCTAATACCTTCCCTTTCTATAAAATACTCCCCGAACCCAAGAAAACATCTCAAAGGTTTTTGCTGTGCTTTTTAACCTTTCCTTAGGATAAAATAAAAAGTCGGTGGCGACTCTTGCTCAACCGAAACATTTGCGAAAACAAACGCAAAACCTTAAGTCAGTTCTCCCACCGTATCACAGAACTGGCGACTCTGCTGGGGATTATTTTAAAAGTGGAGTAACCTTAAGGCTTAGATCACCCTCTTGCATGACTAATTATTTGCTTTGATTGCTTTATATCTTGGTTCTCTTGTTTGGGTTTGAAATCCTACACCCGGATTTGGGGAAACATTCATAGATAGCAATACGTTGTGGAAACTGTGCGGGGTATACCGACACGGTTGAAGCAATAGCTATATTAGTGCGACATATTTGTGAGTACCGGTAACCCTTGAGTTCAATCAAGGAGAGTACGGGGCCGCTGAGTGATGTCACTAAGCACTAATGACCTAGAACCTTACTTGACCATCTTGGCCTTTTATTAGGGGTAGTGAGATGACCGGCTTTGGTGCAGTCCGAAGTTGGTAGATACTCGATACTACACTCATTGAGGGTTGTTTTCTTGGAATATTTTGGTCGCTAGTTAAGTGGCTAAACCAAAACAATGAACATGGAAAACAATCCAATGATATTGAGCTCCTTAGAACCCGGTTACTATTTATAGGACAGGTTTTTAAGCCAACTACACTCAAGAGGGTACTTACCTATGAAACCCCATGCAAGCCTGAAACTAGGGTTTTGTGTGAATTGCTTGTACATATGTTTGTGCATACATCATGAACATCATGAAGCATCATATGCATACACTAACCATTTCAAGGGTTTGGATCTTCATCTTTGTTCTTGTTTTGTAGGTCATGGAAATTCTTCGCAGGAAAACTATCCAGGTCAACCTTGTGAGAATCCCTCCTCAACTCAAAGAGCTCACATCCAGAATTCCGGAAAGCTCTCCCTTCAGTGAAAGACATGGTAGACTGCTCAGCCTAGTCAACACCAACGTTGAAGAGGACATGGTAAAGGTGTTGTTCCAGTTCTTTGACCCCCTTCACCACTGTTTCACTTTCCCCGACTACCAATTGGTTCCCACTTTGGAGGAATTTTCTCAACTCCTGAGAATTCCTATTCTTAATCAACTACCCTACAATGGTACGGAAAAAGAACCAAAGCCTGAAGATGTTGCTCAAGCACTACAATTGCAACCATATGACATCAAGGGGCATTGGGAAACTAGAAGCGGTGTCAAAGGCTTCTTGGCAAAATTCTTGTTTGAGAAAGCACAAGAGTGTTGGAATTCATTGGATTTACAAGCCTTTGAAGAAATTGTGGCACTCCTCATTTATGGGTTGGTCCTGTTCCCAAATCCTGACCAGCTTGTAGATGTCAACGCCGTCAAGATCTTCTTATCCAGGAATCCAATACCAACATTGCTTAGGGACATCCTCCACTCATTTTACACACAAACAATGAGAAAGAGGGGTGTTCTCATGTGCTGTACTCCTCTCCTTGCAAGGTGGTTTATTTCGCACCTTCTATAATCTGTCTTGAAGAATGACCAAGGCTTAAGGTGGTCACAACGGTTGATGACCCTCACTCGCTCTGATGTACATTGGTGTTCTCGGTCCAGAGAAAATGTCATCATCATCGATCGTTGTGGAGATTTCCCTAATGTTCCATTACTTGGCATTAGAGGAGTCATTACCTACAACCCTTGTCTAGCTTTGAGACAATTTAGATATGCACGGAGGGATGGCCCTCACGACATGTTGATTCTTGACTTAGTTTTTGAATTTTACAACGATGCGCAAGGACTTCGCCAAAGATTCATCAGAGCTTGGAGGATGCCTAACAAGGTAGACAGCAAGACACTAGGGCACAAGAACTCCATCCCTCTTGAGCCTTATCTCAAGTGGGTACGAACCCGAGCCCAGAGTCTAATGATGCCTTACCCTCATGTTCTCTCTTTGATTAAAGAGCCCGTTAAGGAAGGAGAGGTTCCCTACACCATCCTATATCCTGACATGCCAACATCATGGGAAAAGATGCAGAAGAGTTGGATCCAACTCAAGGAGGAACGGAACACTTTTGAAGCCAGCTTCTACGCCAGTGAGAAGAAGGTTTTGAAGCTTACCCGCCGACTCCATGAGGAAGAGACCCTCAACACCTACATCGCACCAAAGAGGATGCGCAACGTCTTTTTACCTTGAGAAGTTTTTGTAATATTTGGCCCATGGGGCATTTATGTACTGACAAAATTTCTTCTTATTAATATGACGTGTGTTCTTTTTGTTTGCAACAACTTTGAATTTTCTAAATCCTTGAATGCATTGCATAAATAAGCATATCATTCATCATGCGCATAAGCAGGTCTCCACACCAGGTTTTCTTATCTTTCTGCTGTTTATTTCAAATAGATGGATCTCGAACAGACGGTCAAGGATTTGCAGTCTCAAAACTCACAGTTTCAACATCTCCTGATGACCTTGGCAAAGGGTCAGGAGGATCTAAAAGTCCTGCTGGGGAACAAAGAGCAAGTGAAAAAGAAGAAGAAAAGAGTCGGGGTGGCTACCCTGGGAAGAAGGTTTGAGGGTGAAGCCAGAAGAGTTCTTGAATTTCCCCCTACGTCTGAAGAGGGAACCAGTAAAGGAAAAGGGGCTGCGGTACCTTCCGAATCCGAAGTTGAAAAAGAAGAGGCTGAAGAAGACGAAGACTACTCAGAGCAACAATACCCGCCCGCCGATGATAAGTACAAAAGCTTGGAATACAGGTTGGCAGCTATGGAGCTGCAGAGAGTCCCCGGCTTAGATTTCGAAGATTTGGGATTAGTTGCTGGAATTGTGATCCCCCCGAAGTTTAAAGTGCCAATTTTTGCAAGGTATGACGGGCTGTACTGCCCGAAGATGCATTTCAGATCATATGTAAGGAAGATTCAACCTTACACTGCAGACAAGAACCTATGGATCCATTTCTTTCAGGATAGCCTTTCAGGGGCTCAACTCAAATGGTTCTATCAGCTGGATGGAGCCAGTATTCGAAACTGGGAAGACTTGGCTACTGCATTTTATAAGCAGTATCAGTACAATTCCGACCTCGCTCCCACACGTACCCAACTCCAGGGTATGTCACTGGGGACGGGCGAAGGATTCAAGGAGTATGCGCAAAAGTGGAGGGACCTGGCTGGCAGGGTGCAGCCACCGCTGACTGACCGTGAGCTTGTGGACATGTTCTTAGGGACCCTGTCTGGTTCGTTCTTCAACCATCTGATTGGAAATTCTTCTGCTGGGTTTACAGATCTGATCTTGACTGGTGAGAGAATAGAAGCTGGTATCAAGTCGGGGAAGATACAGAAAGGTTCCTCCTCAAGTACTGAAAAGAAGCCCTTCAAGAAGGAAGCCAGTGTTGTTTATGGTCCCAGAAGACAAAATAAGCCGAAACGCCGCCAAGCTGTCAATGCGTTGGTAATTTCAAAGCCTGTTGCTGCTCCTCAGCAGTATAACCAACCAAGGGGTGAGAGACCCAAAAGGCAGTACACTCGGCTTAGCATGACCCTGTCTCAGATTTTGCCGCAACTACTGTTAACCAATCTCGTAACTGTCAAAGAAGCTCCGAAGGTAGTGAACACAACTTCTCCAAAGTACAACCCCAACGCCCATTGCGCTTATCATTATGATAGCCCGGGGCATACTACGGATGATTGTTGGGCTCTGAGGAATAAGGTTCAGGACCTTATTGATGCTAAAGAAATACAGTTCGAGGCGCCCGAAAGGCCCAATGTTGTGACTGCTCTCATGCCCCAGCACGGAGTGAATGCTGTGGAAGAAGACCTGTATGTATCCTCCGTGGATGATATTGTTACTCCGTTGTTGACTGTCAAGAGGAACCTGTTGCTAACCGGTTTATTTCCGGGATGTGGTAAAGGTTGCCTTCTATGTGCTGTTTCACCTATTGGTTGTCCTTTGCTGAAATCAGGTATCCAAAGCCTGATGGATAGCAAAGAAATCTTGTTCGAGAAGATTGCTGTTCCTACTATCCCTGCTGAAGAAGTGTCTATTGTTACTATTTTCAACAACCCTCCTAAGGCTCCTTCGAAGAAGCCTGTCAAAATCATGTCCACTCAGAAGATTGCTCCTATCATCATCACTGTTCCGGGGCCTCTCCCTTATACATCCGACAAAGTTGTCCCATGGCACTATGGGGCAGATGTTTATGTTCTTGGAGTAAAGCAAGAGTTTGATACTAGTAACGGCGTCAGTAACATCATCGGGCCTGCCAAAATTACTCACAGTGGTAGGTTGTTCTCACCAGATATTGCGCCACCAGCTATTCAGAGACCTCTTATCATCACACCTACAAGTGTGCCTGCTCCCCTTCCTGATCAAGTTCCTGTTTCTACCCCTGCTGCCGAGTCATCTGACGCTCGGGGCAAAGGGATTGCTACTGATTTGCCTGCCCTGACGGAGGCACCAAAGACAACCAATGTTGAAGCTTCCCAGCAAGAGATGGAAGAGATTCTCAAGATTATCAAGAAGAGTGATTTCAATGTAGTTGAGCAGCTGGGGCACACCCCCTCTAAAATTTCTATGCTATCATTGTTGTTGTGTTCAGAGGCCCATGCCAAGGCCCTGATTTCCTTCCTGAAGACGGCCCATGTGCCACAAGAAACGTCTGCTGATCAATTTACCGATTGCATGGCCAACTTGACTGCTGATAATGGGTTGGGCTTCTTTGACGCCGATCTGACTGCCAAAGGAAAGAACCATAACGACGCCCTGCATGTCTCCATTGAATGCAGGGGCACTACTCTTGCCCATGTGTTGGTAGACACTGGTTCTTCATTGAACGTCTTACACAAGAAGGCCCTAGACAGGTTGGATTGTGAGGGTTTGGAGCTCAAGCCTAGTAACATTGTTGTCCGGGCCTTTGACGGTTCGAAAAGGATGGTACATGGGGAAGTTGACATTCCAATCAGGGTTGGTTCTCAAGTTTTTTATTCTACTTTCTATGTGATGGATATCCGACCATCCTATTCTTGTTTGCTGGTTCGTCCATGGATCCACAAGGCTGGAGCTGTGACCTCCACACTAAACCAAAAGCTTAAGTACCCGGTCAGAGGGAAGATTGTTACAGTTCAAGGGGAAGAAGAATATATGGCCAGCCACCTCAACTCGTTCCGGTACATAGAGATGGATGGGGAGTTCATTGAGACCTCCTTTCAACACTTTGAAGAGGTGCCTCAGACACTGGCGTCAGCAGAGACTGTGACTGTAGAAGATTCTCCATTGAAGATGGCCTCCCTAAAGGATGCCCGGGCTGTTATTGAGAAGGGTGAGTGCGCAAACTGGGGCCAACTTCCTGACTTCACTCCAAAGACTGACAAATTTGGCTTGGGTTTCACTGCAGAAGCTCAGAGGGATGTTCGTAAGGCAAGGATTGAAAGACCTCCTGTGTTCATCACCAACCCGGGAGTAAATGCTATTGAAGACGACGTGGAGGAATATGAATTCGACAGCTGGATCTACCCAACAACCGACGGCGGACCAAGCAACTGGACTGCCAAAGACTTCACACCTATTACTTTTGTCACTCAGTAATGAACTCTTTTGTTTTGAATTTGTAACAGACAATATTTCGAAACTTTTATGGCTCGGTGTCTTACCCGGGGCACCGTGGCTTCATTTGTGAGGGCTTTTGTGTGTCATTTTCATATGTCATTAATAAAAACATTGGACGTTTGTTGCATTTCAAAATCTTGCGCTCTTTTTCTTTCTTTATTATATATTGCAAAACAGCTATATTTACAAACACTCACTTATACAGGTTCCAATCCACTCTGGATCTCACTGGTAACGACTCTGCTACCGCCAGTTATGACTTCGAATATCCGATCAACTTAGCCGAAGACGAAGGTGAAGATGATTGCGAAGTGCCTGGTGAACTTAAAAGACTACCACTCCAGGAAGAGAGGGCCATTCAGCCACATGAAGAGCCAGTGGAAACGGTAAATCTGGGTACTGAGACAGACAGAAAGGAAGTCAAGATTGGTGCCAATCTAGAGCTCAGTGTGAAATAACGGTTGATTCAGATGCTGCATGACTATGTGGAAATCTTTGCCTGGTCTTACGAAGACATGCCTGGGTTGGATACCGACATTGTGGTGCATCACTTGCCTATCAAGGAAGACTGCCCTCCGGTTAAACAAAAGGTCTGCCGTATGTGTCCAGAGATGTCTGAGAAAATCAAAGCTGAGGTTATGAAACAATTTGACGCCGGTTTTCTAGCAGTGACTTCTTACCCTCAGTGGGTTTCCAACGTGGTTCCAGTGCCGAAGAAGGATGGTAAGGTCCAAATGTGTGTTGATTACAGGGATTTGAACAGGGCGAGCCCTAAGGATGATTTCCCTCTGCCTCATATCGACGTTCTGGTTGACAACACTGCTCAGCATAAAGTATTCTCCTTCATGGACGGCTTCTCCAGTTATAATCAGATCAAGATGGCTCCTGAAGACATGGAGAAGACCACTTTTGTTACTCAGTGGGGCACCTTTTGCTACAAGGTCATGCCTTTTGGGTTGAAAAATGCTGGGGCAACCTACCAACGTGCCATGGTTGCTTTGTTTCATGATATGATCCATCACGAGATAGAAGTATACGTCGACGATATGATTGCAAGGCCCCAAACTGAGGAGGAACACCTTGACCATCTACGAAAGCTGTTTGACCGTCTGAAGTTGTACAAGCCGAGGTTGAACCCAAACAAGTGCACCTTTGGGGTGAGATCTGGAAAATTGCTAGGATTCGTCGTAAGCGACAAAGGCATTCAAGTGGACCCTGCCAAAGTGAAAGCCATACAAGAGATGCCAACTCCCAAGACAGAGAAAGAAGTCAGAGGATTTCTAGGACGGTTGAACTACATTGCCCGATTCATCTTGCATCTAACTGCTACCTGTGAACCAATCTTGAAGCTGCTGAAGAAAGATCAAGTAGTACGTTGGAACGATGAATGTCAGGCCGCTTTCGAAAGAATCAAAGAGTATCTCCAAGAACCACCCATTCTTATGCCGCCGGTTGAAGGGAGACCTCTAATCTTATACTTGACAGTACTGGACAACTCAATGGGGTGTGTGCTGGGGCAGCATGACGAGTCTGGCCGAAAAGAACACGCCATTTATTACCTTAGAAAAAAGTTTACCGACTGTGAGACCCGATACTCACTGCTCGAGAAAACTTGCTGCGCTTTGGTATGGGCTGCTCGCTGGCTGAGACAGTATATGTTGAATCACACTACTCTGTTGATTTCAAAATGGATCCAATCAAGTACATATTCGAAAAGCCCACCTTGTCCGGAAGAATAGCAAGATGGCAGATGATCTTGACGGAATATGACATCCAATACACGACTCAAAAAGCAATCAAAGGAAGTGTGTTGGCAGACCATTTGGCACATCAGGCAGTGGACGATTACCAGTCGATGAACTTTGAATTTCCAGACGAGGATATCATGGTAGTGACTGATTGTGAAGTACCCGGACCGGATGAAGGACCTGAGGAAGGATCCCGATGGTCTACGCACTTTGACGGAGCCTCGAACGCTTTGGGTAATGGTATCGACGCTGTGATCATATCTCCTAAAGGCACTCATACTCCACTCACCGCCCGGCTATGTTTCAACTGCACCAACAACATGGCAGAGTATGAAGCATGTATCATGGGTCTTCAAGCTGCAATCGACTTAAGGATCAAGTTTCTAAGTGTCTTCGGAGATTCCGCTCTCTTGATCAATCAGATCAAAGGCGAGTGGGATACGAAACCCCCAAATCTTATTCCTTACAAAGAGTATGTGTTGACGTTGATTCCTCACTTCGAGGAGATAACCTTTGAACACTTCCCAAGAGAGGAGAATCAGTTAGCGGACGCGTTGGCTACGATGTCTTCTATGTTCAAAGTCAAATGGGACAACGAGGCGCCCCAGATCATTATTTGGAAGTTGGATGAACCTGCACATTACTGTGATCTCGAGACCGAAGAGGTAACAGAAAAACCCTGGTATCATGAAGTGAAGAGGTACCTTGAAGCTCAAGAATACCCCGAAGGCGCATCTGTTAATGACAAGAAGTTCCTGAGAAGGTTTGTGGCAAATTTCTTCCTCAGCAACGGCATTCTCTACAAGCGAAACCATGATTCAACCTTATTGCGTTGTGTGGATAAGACTGAAGCAGAAAGGATCATGGCAGAACTACATGAAGGCACCTTCGGAACACATTCTAGTGGACATACCATGGCAAAGAAAATCCTTCGGGCAGGATATTTCTGGTCCACAATGGAAGCCGATTGTTATCAGCATTCTCGAACTTGTCATAAATGCCAGATCTACGCTGATAAGGTGCACATTCCTCCGGTTCCTCTGAACGTCTTGACAACACCTTGGCCTTTTGCAATGTGGGGCATTGATATGATCGGCGAAATCAGACCTACGACATCCAACGGGCATCGATTCATCTTGGTAGCGATTGATTATTTCACAAAATGGGTTGAAGCAGCTTCCTATGCTACCGTAACCAAGAATGTCGTGGCACGTTTCATTTGGCACAACCTGATCTGTCGATACGGTGTACCTGAGAGGATCATTACGGATAATGGTACCAATCTTAACAACAAGATGATCACTGAGCTCTGCGAGCAATTCAAGATACAACACCACAACTCTTCTCCCTACCGGCCAAAGATGAATGGGGCTGTAGAAGCAGCAAATAAGAACATCAAGAAGATTGTGTAGAAGATGACAGTGACCTACAAAGATTGGCACGAAATGTTTCCGTTTGCTCTTCATGGGTACCGTACCTCAGTACGGACGTCAACAGGGGCAACTCCCTTTTCCTTGGTCTATGGCATGGAGGCAGTCTTGCCTATTGAAGTCCAGATACCCTCTCTCTGGATAATGAAAGATGCAGATTTGAGCGAAGATGACTGGATCCAGACTCGGCTTGATCAATTAAGCCTAATCCATGAAAAGAGACTCACTGCTATTTGTCATGGTCAGACGTACCAAAAACGGATGATCAAGGCATTTAACAAGAAGGTCAGACGACAAGAGTATCAAGTCGGAGATCTGGTAATCAAGCGCATCATTCTTCCTCAAAGTGATCCCAGGGGAAAATGGACCCCTACGTACGAAGGGCCATTTGTGGTTAAACATATCTTCTCAGGAGGAGCTATGATTCTAACCACCATGGATGGTGACGACCTTCCTCACCCCGCCAATGCAGACATAGTAAAAAGATACTACGTATGAATTAAAGACCCGCTAGGTTGACACACATAGGCAAAAATAAGGGCTTCCCAGCGAACCAAAAGGGTTCGGGCAAAAATAAGGGACAAAATGAAAAAAAATCTGTACACCCGGCAAGTCGAAAACCTGAAAAGGCGGCTTGGGCAAAAATGGGTATCTCGGTGGACTGAAAACCCGAAAGGGCGGTCCAGGCAAAAGTTAGGGATAAAGCATAATACTATGTCTCATTGGATCACTTTGCATCCAGAACTCGGCATCAACTATCGGGTTCGGACGACACAAATCAATCAGCTTCATCTTTAACTAAGCAGCAAAGCGATGAGACATTTGAAGACATAAAGGCGATAGCAGAGTTGGAACCCAGTGGGATTATTTTTCACATAGCTGTTTTGTTTCCTTTTCACAAAGTTGTATAAACTCTATTTTTGCTCGGCGGCGTTCTCTTACTAGGACGTCAGCCTCCTGTACATAAAGCACCTATTTACAGGAAAATTTCAAAATCAATACAAGTTCAATTTTTCAGACAAATTACCCATCGTTTTTCGTTTTTCTGTTTTGTTTTGCAAAGAACGTCTAATGTTCAGTTTTGATATATACATTTGACATTAATTGCTAATCATGAATATTTGCATGCGAAACAAAGGACTAATTACAGATGACATTAGAAACAGGGGCAATAAAGAATCGTCTAAGCGATCTAGTTGCTTTGTCCACCAAGGTCCCAAGGTAGGTTCGGCTGAAGAACGTAACCAGGATACCTTCACTCCCCATTGAGTAAGACAAGATTCAGCAAAACTCTCCCCAGGCAGAGTTGGTCTCCCATCAGCCCCGAAAAGGCACATTGTTCCCCTAGCAAGTCAGCGATACTCTCCCCAAGCAGAGTTAGTCTACTGTCAGCCTTAAGAAAGTTAGGTATCCCCAGTAGATTCTGGAAGCTTATCCCCAATAGATTCTGGAAGCTTATCGCCTGCAGAGTACATACGTCTCTCCCCGACTTTATTCAAAGTTTATTTCCCACCAGGGTATAACTGGGTTATCCTCAGCTAATTACCACGGAAAGATCGTCCTCGGCGAAGTTCTTCCTATCCCCAGCGGAGTTCATCAAATTCCCCAACATAACTCATCAGTGGAATCCCTTACGGAGCTCTCATCAAAACCTCAGCGAAGTATCTCTTCCCACAGAGTAATTCCCCGCAGAGTAATCTCTCCAACAAGTTTATTCCCCGACGGAGTCATCTTCTCCTACCGGTTTATTCTTGCAACCATCATCCCCAGTGGAAGCTAAGAACTCCACTCTTCAACATCAGCCCAGGATTCCACAAACTCCCGGCAGTCGTCAAGGATTTATTTTCCTAGACAAAAATACATTCATCACATTATCATACACCACAACGCATGCATATACGCATCATATCACACGATCTCACTTATTTTTGAGAACATCATGACATCATGCATCTCATACATCATGACATTGCATACAACTAAAGTTTTGCCTTCTCAGGAAAAGGTCAATCCAAAGATGATTACTATCAACTATCGCAATTCCAGATTCGATACCTGTATCTAGCCAGGGCATATCTGTGAGTGATTGATTGTAGATTCGATACCTGTACCTAGCCAGGGCATATCTACATGAAGAGTTTAGAGATTCGATACCTGTATCCAGCCAGGGCATATCTGTAGACGACTAATTCCAGATTCTATACCTGTATCTAGCCAGGGCATATATGTGAGTATTTGATTGTGGATTCGACACTTGTACCTAGCCAGGGCATATCTGCATTAATAGTTTAGAGATTCGATACCTGTATCCAGCCAGGGCACGTCTGTAAGCAACCTTTTGGAGTTCCGGATTCGATTCCTGTATCTAGCCAGGGCATATCTGTGAGCATTTGATTGTAGATTCGATACCTGTATCTATCCAGGGCATATCTGCATGAAGAGACTGAAGATAAACACCTGTAGCAAGCCAGGAAACCATCTTTCTTTCTCAAAATACGCAAGTTCTCGCTAAGGAATCTCTTACGCGATCGACACCCCCGATGGCATCTATAAGCCCATCTCCACAACTATCCATCACACTTCCAAATGGCATCTATAAGCCCATTCCCGACATCACATTGCTGATACTCCACTATGCGAGTGCAAATTTCTGGGCACTTTAGTGTTCAATCATCTTCCACCTTCGGATTACGAAAGGCATGCAAGCCAATCTACATCCTCAGGTCTAAGAAGATTGAACAGGGGAAACTGTTGTACCCCAAAATTTTCCCTCTCATTTCCTCAACATTTTCTCACCACAAGACCCTTGGAGCTCAAGATCAAGTTAGGGTTTGCTCTGCTCAAGACTCCTCCTTGCACTGTTGACCCAAATTAGGGTTTGAGTTTGCACAAAGGTGATTTGACCTAAAAGGCCCAAAGTTACTTTCATGCTTCATGTTGGACTCACAAGTTTATCCATACCAAGTTTCAAGCCTTGATTCCAATCTTTGCCCAGTCAATTGGGCAGTTGACCTAGAAATCAGTTGTATTGGGGAAAAAGTCAACTGTGGTCAATTGACAGTCAAACCTCATGATTTTTGACCCACATCAACATTATGAACTCATATGGACCATTTGATCAAGTTTGGATCACAATTCCACAAGAAATTTGATCAGATCACCAAAAGGGCAAAATGATCATTTTTAGGGTTTTGACTACACAAATGCAATTTTTGACTGTTTGACCTAGCCAATGGCAAACCAAGCTCACATATGGACTCAAGGACTCAATGGCTTTGTCTTGACATGTTTAACAAGTTCAAAAAGATCCCAAATGCACAAGATTGACAGATGAATTTTCCAGTCAACTGGTCAAAATTTGACTGTATACTGAAAAGTCAAACTTTGACTTTTTGGTCAAAATCAAGTGTCAAGATTCATTTTTCATCAAAACATGTCAAATTATGAAACTTGTTCATCAAGAAATCAAAAATTACAAATTAGGGTTTGAAATGAAGAAATTTCATAACTTAGAAATTTTCTAAGTTATGAAATTTCCTAATTTTTTCCTAACTTTGTCCCATCTTTTCATCAAGATACATTTGGATTCAAACAAAACTCAAAACATGAAAGTTGTAGTCCATTGCAAAATCCACAACTTTTATTCACAAAGTTATGATTTTTGGAACAAGGGTGCAAAACATTCTTAACTTAGAAATTTTTTGACCTATTTTAGGCAGGATTTTTGCTTAACTTCATGGCCACTTTTCACATGCTTCCACTTGGAATTTCAACTTGCATTGCAAAGATGGATTGTATTACACATTCCAAGCTTTCCAAATTGTCCAAGAACTTCTCAAACACCCTTGTGGTTAGGGAGAATCGAATTTGTCAAGTTGGGAAAAAGTCACTTTGTTCATAAGCCAATTTCATGTTCATAACACTTTGCATTTTTCCAGTCAGCTTGCACAAGCTAGATTACAGGCCTCTAATCCCATTCTCACTCAATAATTCAATGCTAAACCATTGTGCCAAGATGTTATTTTGTTCATTTGGTCTTTACATGAAAGATTAACCTTTAAATGGATAAAGCATTTTTGCCATTTTGGAGAAGAAGTGCTTTATGTCAAAAGCAAATCAAAGAAGTACCAAAGCAGATCTTTTGGGCACAAGCTCATGAACAAATTCCACTGATCAAGAGTGATTTATGCAGCATAGATTCAGGGTAGTAGGGGCCTGCATTGTCAATACACATTTTCTTACTTATCAAAGAAGAAACTTGCATTTTGAACATCATCTCTCATTCCTGCAAGAACCAACTCAAGCAAACTTTGTAAACACTTTTCACTTGATCCAACTGACCTGAAACACGATCCTACCATATTCCAAACCTCATCATTCATCAAAACACCATTTTGCTGCACAAAACAGGGCATTCTGCATTTTGATTTGGTCAGCTCAATCCATTCGTGCGCCTTGGCCAAAACCACTTCATACACACTCCATAACATCCATACAAGCTATCCCAAGCCCTAGCTACAGACTGTAACACCTCTAACAAAGTTCACCATTTTCATTTTTTCAGTTGTGCAGGTTGAGTTACATAGCTCGATTCAGTTAGTTTCAAGGCACACCAAGCATTGGAGGAGCATCCTTGGACCTCAAGCAAGCTGTACAAGTCCTCACACTACATTGAAAGCACCTCCATTGTTGTACACGATTCAAGCTGAACAGGTAAAAGTTTGAACTCCTACCTCTCTATCCAAGCATATCTAGGCTTAGGTTTGTGAAGAAATTATGTCCTATTCATGGCCCTGAAGCTACCCATATTCTCACTTTTCATTTATATTGCGTGTGTGAAGAGAATTTGGGACCTGAACATTAGAAAAAAGATAGGTCAGGAATTGGGGGAGAAGAAATTCTCTCTCATTTCTGAGAGTTAGAACAACTTCTTTACATGCTTAGAATCGTGACATGATGCTCTATAACATTGATGTTGTAATTTTTTGTTGAAAGTCAATGAATCAAGAGATAGTAGGGACAAGAGAAAACGCGCGTTTTTGTTTGAAAATGGCTGGAGGTTGAAGACAAAGTCCTTTGGGCTGGGCCTGATTCATTTTTTCTGTTTGCACCACATTTTTTCACCTACACCCTCCTGGCCCATTATGTGATATATTTGTCATTTTTGATTTTTTTTCTTTTTTGATTCTGATTTTATATTTTTGCTCAAACATGAAAAAACCCTAAAAATATTTTTTCACATTTTTTTATATTTATTTAGCATTTATTTGTTTTGTTAGGCATATGTATGTAAATAAATATATATATACTTTTTATTTAAACCCTAGAAAATAATACAAATACATTTTATTTTCTGATTTTATTTTATTTTTACCTTTTGAAAACATTTTCTAAAAAATATACTTTTTTGTAAATAACAAATATTTTTATTTTTGTGTATATTTAATATATTTAATATATAATATAAATACTTATATATTTATTAGAATATTTAGGATAAAAATGCAAAAATAATACATTTTTCATTTTATTAATATTTAACCTCAAAAATTACTTTTTTACAATATACTTCCTTTTTATTTATTTTTTTTGTATATAGTTAATAAATAATTTATATAATAAATAATAAATACTTTTTATTTAGCAAATTAGGGTTTTTGCCCTAAACCATGAAAATACCCAAAAATTAACCTTTTTATTTTTGTTTATTTGTCACATGAAAAATACTTTTACATACATATAAAAATCATTTTTTGCATCTTGCATATCTATTGTATTTTTATTCAATTATTGTATAATTAAAATAACTTGTATATTCAATTTGGATGTAATAGTTTAGATTTAAATTTTCTTGCTAAATATCCCCATTTGAACATTTGTACCCCCCATCCCATAATTATGTTGTAATAATTTAGGACTTTAAATTTCGCATTTTAAAGCTTTCTAATTATACCATGATAGACTTAGGGTTTTGTATGCAAATCAAAAATAACAAATAGCTTGACCTAATTCAAAGACAAAAAAAGCATGAAAATGGACAACACCAATCACACTTGCACCCCTTAGGGTTGTTCCATTTGTTGTCTTCAATAATGGGCCATGTTGCATGTTGAGTTTCTTTGGCAAAACAAAACAAATCAAATGATCATAGTCCCTCGATGACGCTTTCGAAAGTTGCCTAAAAATGATCAAGTCCCTTAAAGGAAAAATTGCCAAAGACACTTGACACCATTGCAATCATGGTCTAAACGATGACCCGCGCCCGTCCCGTTAACATCCTAACACAAGATTGTCCACCAAATACAATGGTGGAACAAAATTGTTAAAAGGGTTAAAACATAGGAAAGATCTTTGAGAAATTTAGGGTAGATAGCTCTTGGTTACTTAACCAAATCTTACAAAACAATCCTTGCCATTTTTCAAAACACACACTTTCAAAAACAACTTTCAAAAACATTGAAAACTTTTCAAAAGATACACACCTTTGTATACATTCAAACATGGATCATTACAAAGGTTGCCACAACTAATGCCTCTTTTCAAAACATTTTCAAACCCACACACAAAGCACCACTTCAAACAATTGAAAGCACCATTTCAAACAATTGAAAATGCAAGGCAAGTGATCTAAGCAAGTAACTAAGAGCCCATGGATAACCATGGATAGAAAGGGTGATAATACCTTCCCTTTCTATAAAATACTCCCCGTACCCAAGAAAACATCTCAAAGGTTTTTGCTGTGCTTTTTAACCTTTCCTTAGGATAAAATAAAAAGTCAGTGGCGACTCTTGCTCAACCGAAACATTTGCGATAACAAACGCAAAACCTCAAGTCAGTTCTCCCACCGTATCACAGGAAGCCACAATGGTTCTGATAAAATTCTTGAGGATGAATACTATTCTGATGAGCAGTATTCTCCTGTTGATGACAGATATAAGAAGTTGGAAGATCGACTAAATACTATGGAGATATAGAAAGTTCCTGGGCTGGACTTTAAAGAGTTGGGTCTTATCTAGGGGTTGTTATCCCTCACAAGTTCAAGGTTCACACCTTTTCCAAATATGATGGTGTGTCATATCCAAAGCTCCATCTGCGGTCTTATGTTCGGAATATCCAACCCATACTGCTGACAGAAAGTTATGGGTTCACTTCTTTCAGGAAAGTTTTTATGAAACACAACTTGAATGGTTCTATCAACTAGAAGGAACCATCATTCATACTTGGGAATACCTGGATGATGCTTTTTACAAGCAATGTCAATACGATGCTAACCTTGCACCAACTCGTGTGCAATTACAAAATATGTCAATGGGCTCGAATGAAGGATTTAAAGAATATGCCCAGAAGTGGAGAGATCTAGCCAGAAGAGTAAAACCTCCTTTGTCTGACAGGGAGATGGTTGATATGTTCATGGGCACTTTGACAGGACCATTCTTTAATCATCTGATTGGAAGCTCTTCATCTTATTTTACTAAGCTGATTCTAACTGGAGAACGCGTCGAAAGTGGTATCAAAAGTGGAAAGATTCTAGTGGTTGCGGCTTCAAGTGCTATGAAGAAGACATTCAGTGGTAAGAAGGAAACCATTGTTGTTTATGGCCAGAAGTTCCGTGTTAAAAGTTACCATAATCAGTCTGTAGGAGCAGTGCTAATTTCTAATCATGTGCTTGTTCAACAAAAACAACATGGCAATCAGCATAGGACAGACGCTCCGAGGAGACAGTTTATGAAGATCAGCATGCCATTGTCTCAGGCATTACAACATTTACTGAAAGCGGAACTAATTTCATTAAGGGAGCCTCCTCAGAATCCCAACACCTCCTATCCCCGATATAATCTGAATGTGAAGTGTGCTTACCATTCCAATAGTCCTGGGAACGACACCAACAACCACTAGGCCCTGAAAAACAAAATTCAAGACATGATTGACAACAAAGAGATTGAGTTTGATCCTCTGGAAATTCAGAATGTAATTACTGCACGAATGCCAAAGCATGACAAAGGCGTAAGTGTTATTGACAATATTCTTTATGTTGCTACTATAAGTGAATTGGTTACTCCCCTACCAATTATCAAGAATAATTTGTTGCAGGCCGGTTTATTTTCGGGTTGTATCGAAAGGTTTTATTGCTATATAGCGTAACTCAATGGTTGCAGGTTATTGAAGGAGGGAATACAATGCCTAATGGACAATCACATAATTCTAGTTGAGAAGATTCCATCTGCTGAGAATCTGTTTCAAGACTTATCTTTAATATTCGGCCCTCCTGTCAGGATCACCTCCAAAGGTCCTGTAAAGATTACTTCCAATCCAAAAGTTGCTCCTTTGATAATCACCACACCTATAAATATTCCATATTCCTCAGATAAAGCTATTCCTTGGAACTATTGATCTTGCGTCTAATACCATGGTGTCAAGCAAGAGCTACTAACTACTGAAGATGAAAGTGTTAAAACTACTGATTCCAACATTGACAATATTTTTGGGACCAGTAAGGTTACTAGAAGCGGAAGAGTTTTCTCCCTAGAAATCTCTCCGAAGACTGTTTCTACACATTTTCGAGTTATTTCTACCAAGTCAACTACTGGGGCTCGGGGGAAAGAGCAAATAATAGAGCCTGCCCAGACGGAGGCACCTAAAGAAGTTGCAGTTGAAGACACCTATAGGCAAGAGTTGGAGGAGGTTTTGAAGATTATCTATAAGAGCGATTACAAGATCGTTGAACAGCTGAGGCAGACTCCATCTAAGATCTCTATGCTATCCCTGCTATTATATTCTGAAGCCCATGCACAAGCTTTGGTGAAATTCTTAAAGTCTACTCATGTGCCACAAGATATTTCTGCCGATTAATTTGAGAACTATGTTAGCCTAACGACTAACAATGGGTTAGGTTTTTCTTATGCTGACTTGACTTCTGAGGGAAGAAACCATAATAAAACCATGTATGTCTCTATTGAATGCAAGGGCACTACTCTGGCTCATGTATTGGTTGATATTGGCTCTTCATTGAATGTTCTACCAAAAGGCGCTCTTGACATACTGGATTGTGAAAGGGTTGTACTGAAACCCAATGATATTATAGTTCGAGCCTTTGACGGATCAAAGACGATGGTACACGAAGAAGTGGATCTTCCGGTCAAGGTAGGTTCACAGGTATTCAAATCTACCTTCTATGTAATGGATATTCGGCCACCTTATTCTTGCTTATTAGGACGCCCCTGGATCCCTGGGGCAGGCGCTGTTACCTCAACCTTAAACCAGAAGCTAAAGTATCCCATGTAGGGAAAGGTTGTTACAGTCTATGGCGAAGAAAAGTATATGGTTATCCACTTGAACTCATTTCGGTATGTATAGATGGACGGCGAATTCATTGAGACTCATTGTCAAACTTTTTAGGTTATTCATCCTACTACTACGGAAGATGTTTCTGCTATTCCCAAAGTTACCAGGATTCCGCACAGGATGGCCTCTTTGAAGGATACTAGATCTGCTGTAGAAGAAGGTGGTTGTACTACTTGGGGTTAACTTCCTGACATTCCGTATAAATCTGACAAATTTTGTTTGGGTTTCACTGCAGAGGGTCAAAGGGATTGTTTTTCTCTCGCTCATGTTGGAAGACCACCATTCTGTGTCAGCAACAACAGAGTCAATGCTATAGAAGATGCTGACAGTGATTATGACCTTGACCGCTGGATCTTTCCTACCATCGGCAACGAACCCAAAAACTGGAAGACCCAAGACATTATTTCTATCTCATTTAGTCAGGAGTAATAGCTACATTTCTGTTTTCATTGCTTTCAAAGTTTCGGTTATGTAATTTTTTTTAAAATAATGACTTTAGGCCTTGTGTCTTACCCGAGGCACAATGGTCCATTTGTTAAGTGTTGTCATTTCATAAACATATTTTCATTTAATAAAGCATTGGATGTTTTGCATTCAAATTTTGCGCTCTCTGTCTTTCTTTTACTTTTATCACTTTTAAATAGCTATGTGTTCTTACACACACCCATACAATAAATTGCAGATCCACATTCACTCTGGATCCCGTTGATAACGGCTCTGTTATTTCCACTTATGACTTTGAAAATCCAATATACCAAGCAGAGGATGAAGGCGAGGAAGATTGTGAGATACCAGGAGAACTTTCCAGACTATTAGTGCAAGAGGAAAAGGCTATTCAACCACAGAGTCGGTCGAAGTTGCAAACTTGGGTTCCGAAATAGACAGGAAAGAAGTCAAGATAGGCACCAACTTAGAGGATAGTGTCAAGAATAGGTTAATACAGATGTTTCATGAATATGTTGAGATCTTTTCTTGGTCATACAAAGACATGTCAGGGCTTGATACTGATATTGTGGTTCACTGTCTGCCAATGAAAGGGGGGTTGTTCTCCAATAAAGCAGAAAGTTCGTCGCATGTGTCCCGAGATGGCAGAGAAGATCAAGGCTAAAGTTATGAAAAAATTTAATGTAGGTTTCTTGGATGTTACATCGTATCCTCAATGGGTTGAAAATGTTGTTCCAGTACCTAGGAAATATGGAAAAGTACGTATTTGTGTAGACTACATGGATCTGAATAGGGCAAGCCCCAAAGATGACTTCCCACTTCCACATATTGATGTTCTGGTTGACAACACCGCTCAACAGAAGGTATTCTCCTTCATGGATGTTTTCTCAGGGTGTAATCAGATCAAGATGGCACCTGAAGACATCGAGAAAACTACCTTCATCACACAGTGGGGTACTTTCTACTAAAAGTTTATTCCTTTTGGGTTGAAGAATGTCGGCGCCACATGCCAGCGTACAATGGTAGCTTTATTCCATGACATGATTCATCACGAGATCAAGGTCTATGTCGATGATATGATAGCCAGATATTAGACGGAAGAATAGAATCTTGACCATCTACACAAGTTGTTTGAGAGGCTGAAAAAGTACAAACTGAGATTGAATCCGAACAAGTGCACCTTTGGGGTGAGATCCGGTAAGCTCCTGGGGTTTATTGTTAGCGATAAAGTTATTGGAGTTGACCCCGCCAAAGTCAAATCCATTCAAGAAATGCATGCTCCCCGTACCATGAAGGAAGTCAGAGGTTTCTTGGGACGACTGAATTGTATTGCCCAGTTCATTTCTCACTTGTGAGCCGATCTTCAAGTTACTGAAGAAGGATCAAGTAGTGAAATGGAACAACGACTACCAAACAACTTTTAACAAAATCAAGGAGTACCTACAAGAACCTCTGATTCAGATGCCACGAGTTGAAGGAAGACCTCCAATCATGTACCTAAAAGTGCTAGAGAATTCAATGAGGTGTGTACTGGGCCAGCATGACGAGTCTAGTCGAAAAGAGCATGTAATATACTACCTTAGCAAAAAGTTTACTGACTCTGAAAAAAGATACTCACTACTCGAGAAAACTTGCTACACTTTGGCATGGGCTGCTCACCGACTAAGACAGTATATGTTGACCCATACTACCTTGTTGATCTCTAAAATGGATCCCATCAAATACATATTCGAGAATCCCGCTCTCTCTGGAAGAATAGCCAGATGGAAAATGGTCTTGAAAAAATATGACATTCAGTACACCACTCAGAAAGCAATCAAAGGAAGTGTACTGGCAGATCATTTGGCTCATCAAGCCGTAGACGACTATCTGTTTATGAATTTTGAGTTCTCGGACGAGAAAATCATGCAAGTTACAGATTTTAAAGAACATGGACCATATGAAGGACCTGAGCCAGGTTCTCGATGGGCTATGGTTTTTGACGGAGCTTCTAACACACTTGGTAATGTAATCGATGTTGTAACTATCTCTCCCCAGGGTTGCCGTACGCCCTTTACTGCCACACTTTGCTTTGATTGTACCAACAACATGGCTGAATACGAAGCGTGCATCATTGGTATTAAAGTTGCTATTGACCTGGGAATCAAGTTCTTGAGCGTATATGGGGACTCATCCCTGGTAATCATCCAGATCAAGGGAGAATAGGATACGAAGCACCTGAATCTCATTCCTTACTGATAGAACATGCTTACCTTAATCTCGTACTTCAAGGAAATAACTTTCGAGCAGATCCTGCAAGAAGAGAATCAGTTGGTGGATGCATCGGCTACCATGTCTTCCATTTCAAAGTCAGATGGGATAACAATGCTACTCAAATTACAATTGAAAGATTAGAAAATATACCTTGAGGCTCAAAAATATTCCAAGGGTGCATCTATCAATGAAAAGAAATTCCTATGGAGGTTCTCTGTTAAGTTCTTCCTGAGAAATAGGATTCTGTACAAGTGCAATAATGATTCAACTCTGCTTCATTGTGTGGATAAGAAGGAAGCTGGGAAAATTATGGACAAGATGCATGAAGGTATCTTTGGTACTTATTCCAGTGGACATACGATGGCTAAGAAGATTCTGAGAGCAGGTTACTATTCGTTGACTATGGAAACTGATTACTATCACCACTCAAGAACTTGTCATAAATGTCAAATCTACGCTAACAAAGTACATGTGCCTCCAGTTCCTCTAAATGTCTTGACTGCTCCTTGGCCATTCGCAATGTGGGGCATTGATATGATTGGAGATATCAAGCCAAATTCTTATAAAGGATAATGCATCATCCTCGCCGCCATTGATTATTTCACGAAGTGGGTTGAAGCAGCCTCATTTCCCTCTGTTACAAAGAATGTGGTCGCCCGGTTTATTAAGCATAACCTTATTTATCGATATGGCATCCCCGAGAGAATTATCAAAGATAATGGTACCAATCTCAGCAACACTATGATCACTAAACTATGCATGCAGTTCAAGATTAAACACCACAACTCTTCTCCGTATCAAACGAAAATGAATGGCGCAGTGGAAGCCGCCAATAAGAACATTAAGAAGATTATACAAAATATGACGGTGACGTACAAAGATTGACACAAGATGTTACCATATTCTCTTCATGGCTATCTCACTTTAGCACGAACATCAAATGGGGAAACCCCACTCTCTCTAGTCTACAATATGGAAGTTGTCCTACCTGTCGAGGTTCAGATTCCTTCTCTGAGGATAATGAAAGATGTAGATTTAGGAGAAGGCGAATGGATTCAGACTAGGTTGGACCAGTTAAATTTAATTTACGAGAATAAGTTGGAAGTTTTCTGTCATGGTCAGATATATCAGAAAAGCATGATCAAAACCTTCAACAAGAAATTCAAGCATCGAGTATATCAGACTAGGGACTTGGTAATAAAGCACATTATCCTACCGCAAGGTGATCCCACAGGAAAATGGACTCCCACCTACGAAAGGCCATTTGTAATCAAGAAGATATTTTCGGGCGGTGCTATGATACTTACCACCATGGACGATGAATATTTTCCGCACGCTGTGAACGCATACATAGTCAAAAGATACTATGCATGAAAACGACCTGCTAGGTTAACTGGCCTAGGAAAAAATAAGGGCATCCAGGTGAACCAAAAGGGTCGGGAAAAAATCAGGGATATATATATATATATATATATATATATATATATATATATATATATATATAAAGATTATACACCCGGCAAGTCGAAAACCTGAAAAGGTGGCTTGGGCAAAAAGGGGTATCCTGGTGGATTGAAAACCTGAAATGGCAGTCCAGGTAAAAGTTAGGGATTAAAGCATACGACTATGTCTCGTTGGATCACTTACAACCAGCTTTATTATCAACATCAAGTTCGAATGGTACAGATCAATTCAGTCAACTACTTCCGACAGCAAGGGATGTGATGCTCAAAGACATAGGGGCGATAGAAGAGTCGAAACCCGACGAGATCATTTACATATAGATATATGTTTTATTTTTATTTTGTACTCTTTTCATTTTACGACAATGTCCTCTTACTAGGATTTATGTCTCTTTTTACAAAACCGCATGTTTATAGGAATAATATCAATACAGTTACCTCTTCCAAATTCAAATTTTTGTTTTACTTTTTCTGTTTTGTTTGTAAAAACGTCTGTGATCGGTGGATCTGGAACTGACTGTTTTAAAGCTGGCTCGCGAAATGTCGCGGAAGCAAGAGTCGCCACCGTCTTTTATTTTCTCCAATAGGAAAGGACAAAAGCACAGAAAAATTCCTTTAAAGAGATTGCTCTCGGTTCGGGAGGTAGGTTATAGAAAGGGAAGGTGTTAGCACCCTTTCTATCCATGGTTATCCATGGGCTCTTAGATACTTGCTCAATGTGTTTTCAAAATTGTTTGCTTGCTTTTCAATGTGGGTTTCAAAAATATTCTTTGAAAAGTTTCAATTCAACTCGTACGTCAGAGTGTTTGAAAAGTTTGTTTTGAAAGTTTTTTGAAAGTGTTTGGGTGTGAACAGTATTTTGATTTGTTTTTGAAGAGAGCAAGTACCTACGAGAACCTACCTACCCTAAGGAATTCGTCTGTGTAAATGTCCTTTAAAGTAGTGCCATCCCACCATTGAGAGGTAGGTAGCACCACCGTTGGAGGTGTTCGGGTCAATTCGAGTTTTAGGGACGTGGTGGTCACCGGAGCAATAGGAAGACACCTCAGAAGCTACCCTCATGCCAGGTTCCCGGACCATGAGGACTTACTAAGACGTTTTCTACTCGACGACCACCTTTCGAAAGGCAACAGTGAGGCGTACCCTAGGGGTGGTGTGTGCGAATTGTGTGTCATTTTCAGTTCATTGTTTGTCTTGTCATGCATTGGTGATCTAACGATTCAATTTTATTTTCGGGCACTCATTCTTTCATGCATATTTATTAACAGTTATATTTGCGAGAAAATAAATCTAACTATTACAACTGGCGCGGGTCCACATCGCCAAAAAAACCGAACCCGATTTGACTGAAAGTAAAAAACAATAAAATAAAAGTGCGAGAAATAAATCTAAACTTATTACAAGGCTTTGGGGCATATACAGAGGTATTTAAACAATATAAAATAGATGCGCGAAATAAAGAGATTAAACAAAATTAGGGCGTTGGACCCTTTTACAAACAATTAAAACTAATCAAGGAATTTAAACTTAAATGAGAATGATGTTTTTGTGTTTTTTGGATTTAAAAGAAAAATGAAAAATTAATTAAAATTAAAATGCTAAACCCTAGTTTTAATGTTTTTTAAGTTTATTATGAAAAAAGATTTAATTTCTAACCTAATTAAATTTTAAACTAATTTATGTACAATTTTTGATTTATAGAAAATAAATAATAAATAATAATATTGTGAGAAAAAAGGAAAAAATTAAAAAGGATATAAAAAATTAATAATTAACCTAATTCTACATTTTTTTGGATTTTTATTATGAAAAAAAAGAATTAATGTTAAAATCCTAATTTAACTAAATTCAATTATATACAAATATTTACAAGAAAATATGAAAATAAGATATTTATTATGTTTTTATCTTTTTCTGAGTTTTTAGGCATTTTTTATATTTTATGAAAATATTAAATTGATTAAAAAGGATAATAATTAAAAGAAGAAAAAAGTAATGAAAAGATAAAAAAAATAACAAATTCTTTGCAAACCTTGGGGGTATCAGTCCCCAGATAGGAGGTATAACCCAAGCAATTCTGGCCCATTTATTGGAGGCCTTGTTTGACTTTATTGGCTTGTCTGTGACATGTCTGACTTATGCACATGGTGGTCTCCAGATCAAGGCCATTGGATGGAGCTTCTGGGACATGTGTCACGCTTGGAGATGAGGCTACATGGTGGGAATTCTGGATGAATGATGTACCTGAATACCTTGAAACAAAAATTATGCAATATGTGGGGGACCTGGGAATCGAACCCAGGTCCCAAAGCTTGCAACGCATATCCCTAGCCAACTGAGCTATCATGTTCATTCATATATAATATAATAAGAAAACATAATATATATAAAACAAACAAAAAGACTATAGAAGGCCACGACGCAACCCCTTTAGAGTTTCTGATCATTTTGCATGTAAAACAAGGGCCAATGAATTAGCGACACATTTCACTCTATTTTAAAAAACAAAAAAAACAAAAACTAGAATAAAACAAAAAAAGAAAAATGAGGAAGTACAGATCCAGTATTTGCTTCTTCTCTCATCATATATTTTCTCAATTTAAGAACAAAATCAAATGATGTGCTTTCTTTCTTCTTCCACCTACCCATTCAAAATTCCTCATCCTCCCACACAAACTTTCAGGAATACACAAGCTCAACACATAAGCTTCTGGAGGTGCAGGGGCGGAGCAGCCTCGCGTCGCCGGCGGTGAGGTCGCGATTCCGGCATGGCGGCTAGCGCCCGCCGGTTGCGATTGAGTGGGTCGTGATTTTATCAGTCCAAAATTGCTTTTCTTGAATTTGTGTTGATGTGTTTTGTAGCACAAATTTATGTTTTCATGGTATGAGATGTGAGGTAATGATAAATATATATGCAGGATGTAATAAACGTAAAAAGGCGAGTGGGTATTTTTTTGTATAAGCCAAGAAGAGTTTGATCTGGATTTCTTTAGAAAAGAAAAAAAAATTGTTAGTGTGGGAGTTAGAATGTCTCCATGATTGAGTGGAAAAAATGGTGTTTTAGTGAGAAAAAAAAAGTTGGAATGCTACCTAAGTGTGAATGTTAGGTTGTAAAAATAAGGATTTGTAGAAAGAGAAAAAAACAAAACGTGTAGTCTAGAGATCCTCCGTCCTTTTTGGATTAGGTTGGATTAGGTTTAGGTTGCTTATCTATGAGGAATGAAATTAGGTTAAGAAATAAGCCCATAACCCATTTAATTAATGATTCCATATTTTATTTAATTTAAATGAATTAATTATGATTAAAAACTCAAATAAATAAATAAAAATGATGAATAAATTCCCTTTGGGCCAAATGGTCGTGCACATGTCATGGATGATGAATTATGGAAGAAAAATGGGCCCATTAGCAAACTTAGGTCATTTGAACCATTGTTGACTTTTCAAAATTCCCAAAAATTTCCCAACTTCCACTAGGCATAACTTGCTCAATTTTTAAGCTTTTCTCATGTTCTTGGACATTTTGGAAAGGTCTTTGAGTCCTCTAACCAATGCCTTTGGTCCCATGTCATTTTGATTTACCAATCTCAAGTTATGGCCTTTGACTTAAAGTCTTTTTGTTGACTTTTGAAAATGACCTATAATGTTGAAATTGACAACTTTTTGTGAGAGCATTTCTTGGACTTGAAGTATGAAGATGAGTTGTAGGAAATGTCTTTCTCTTCAAAATGAGCTTTGGATGGAATTTTTCTGATAATCCATGTGAAAGTTATGCCCTGGTCAATTTCAGTTGACTTTTTCAGCTGTCCAAATATAGCAACTTCTGCATCTTGATGATTTTCTGAGCCAAACTTTGAGAATCATGATCAAGCATTGATCAAATGATGTTTGTGGCTTCAAAATGATAGGTTGACCAAAAATTTGAACTTTTGACTGTCAAATGACCATTTTGCCCCTACAGTTGACTGTAGTGCAATTTAGGGTTTTGACTGTGCAATCTTGAGCTGAATGCCTTGAAACTTGACATGGGGATGCTTGACCATGTTTGTATGCATATGAGACTTGATTGGACCTTTGAACACTTCCTTTTCTTGATCAACACACAAACCCTAATTTTGACTGTATGGGAAACTGTTGCACTGCACAACCCTTGGGGAATTTTCTAGCTTGGCTTGGCAATTTCTTGAGGAATATGGGAGGGCAAATTTTGGGGTATAACAGTTGCCCCTGTTCAATCTTCTTAGACCTGAGGATGGAGATTGGCTGACGTGCCTTTTGTAATCCGAGGGTAGAAGATGATTGGACACTAGAGTGCCCAGAAATTTGCGCTCACATGGTAGCAGTGTGGTGGGGGAATGGGCTTATAGATGCCATTTGGAGATTGATGGGTAGGATGATGGGCTTATAGATGCCATCTGGATGTTTGATGGCGTAGGATGATGGGCTTATAGATGCCATCTGGATGTTGATCGCGTAAGAGATTCCTTAGCGAGAACCTGCATACCTGCAAAAGAAAATGAGTACCTGACACGTCGCAGGAGCTGGTTTTCAGATGCTTGGTATAGATATGTCCTGACTGGTTACAGGAGCTGGGTCTGGATCTTCAAACGGTGATGAAGTTGTCTCTACTGACAGGTTGTTTCCAAGGACGAGTGGTCTTTAACGATGGGTGTCTATAGCGACTAGTGTCTATGACGAATGTCTATAACGACAAGTGTCTACACTGACGAGTGTCTATCACGACGAGCGTCTATCACGACGAGTGTCTATCACGACGAGTGTCTATCACGACGAGTGTCTATCACGACGAGTGTCTATCACGACGAGTGTCTATCACGACGAGTGTCTATCACGACGAGTGTCTATCACGACGAGTGTCTATCACGACGAGTGTCTATCACGACGAGTGTCTATCACGACGAGTGTCTATCACGACGAGTGTCTATCACGACGAATGTCTATCACGACGAGTGTCTATCACGACGAGTGTCTATCACGACGAGTGTCTATCACGACGAGTGTCTATCCCGACGAGTGTCTATCACGACGAGTGTCTATCACGACGAGTGTCTATCACGACGAGTGTCTATCACGACGAGTGTCTATCACGACGAGTGTCTATCACGACGAGTGTCTATCACGACGAGTGTCTATCACGACGAGTGTCTATCACGACGAGTGTCTATCACGACGAGTGTCTATAACGACGAGTTGTATCAGAGGAATCTTTAGGCATTGATTTAAACTGGATTCGTATTCTTTGACCGGATTTGTCTCTTATGACGGGATTTGTCTTTTCTGACGGTGTTTTGTCTATTTTGACATAGCTGATCATTCAACTGTATCCTTCCTGAAAGGTAAAGGTCAGTTATATGCAGTACGTGATATGAATCAAGCAACGGCATAAATGCAATTGTATGACATGATGCGTACATGCATGTGTCATGATGTACGAAAATGTGATGTTTATGAATGTATGCTTTCGTCTAGGAAAATAAATCCTTGACGGGTGCCGGGAAGTCACTCCTGGGCTGGTGTTGGAGAATAAGCTTTTGCTTCCGCTGGGGATGATAAGACTTTACTGAGGACGGTCTTTTCCGTGGCTATTGGCTGAGGATAACCCAGTTATATCTTATTAAGGAAATAACTCTTTGAATAAAGCCGGACGACGCGTTCGTGTTCTGCGGGGAGTGAAAATATCTGGGTCGCATTCTTTAGCCGAACCTATGATGGACAGAGCAACCGGATTTTTTTAGACAACTCCTTATTGCCCCAGTTTTAGTGGGAGGAGGCACTTGTGGGAGTACTTGACGAGTCTTCTGGTAGGCAGGTGCCGAGATGCTGGGACATACTCGTACGCTTTGATCCCTAACTTTTGCCTGGACCGCCTTTTCGGGTTTTCAGTCCACCGGGATACCCATTTTTGCCCAAGCCGCCTTTTCAGGTTTTCGACTTGCCGGGTGTACAGATTTTTTCATTTCATCCCTTATTTTTGCCCGAACCCTTTTGGTTCGCCGGGAATCCCTTATTTTTGCCTAGGTGTGTCAACCTAGCGGGTCTTTGATTTTGCGTAGTATTCTTTCGACTATGTCCATATTTCTCAGAATGTGGGGAGTTGCCCCTGTTGGAAGTATTTTGCCATGCCCCAGAAGATCTTCGTTTGATCGTCCAATGCCCCAGGTGACTTAGACGGAGATTTGCCCCAGGCTGGTGGTGTCGCCATATTGTCAGAAGGTGTCTGATCGTGCAAGATTCGTTGCTGGATTGCCCCAAGTGACTCAGGCAGAGATTTGCCCCAGGCTTTTTGGCCTTTTGAGAGATTCTCTGGATCTTGACTTAACTGCCCCAGATGATGGACAATAGTCCTGCCATGCCCCTTGATTGGAGGTACTTCTGTTCATTAGGCATTCGTCGTGCGAATTTCCTTGCTGTTCACACAAAAAGTCATATGCAAACAGAGTTATGTTAAAAATGCAAAGCTTATGTCTGTCTTGAAGATTTTGAAAATGCATTTTTTCATAAAACAAGTAAATGTTTGTAAAAACATGATGTCAACTCCGTATTTACCGTAGGCCTTCAGGAGTCAGGATACCTTTCGTGACAGTATGCTTTCGAACTAACCCCTGCTTCAGCTGGGACTTTTGAGGGTTATAACGTGGCCTGGTTCATGGTTTGAGAAACAAAGAATAAAGGCTCAAATTATTTGTACCCACCCACTCTTCGTGACGTTCTTCAAACCTAAACTCAGTTGATCATGCGTTAGCCCTTGTTTGAGTCTTCGTTCTGATTTTCCGGTGATGGTTAGGATGTTGATGATTTCTTTTGAACAGGCAGTCATTTTTTGCTTTGGTTGAGGGTTTGTGAGACCTCTTTCTTGATTTTTGTTATCCCTTTCTTTTTTTGCCTGAACTGTTTCCTTTTTGGAGTTACAGTCAGCGGGATGCCCCAGTTTGGTAAGTCCCCTTTGTAGGTTTAGACTTTTTGGGCTTTTCGTTTATGAATTTTGATGATGACTGCCTGTCCTTTTGATTGTTCTGAACCATCACTGTCTTTGTTTGTTTTGAAAAACTCATTTAGTGACATTCATTGTGCACTTGGATCGACTGAGAGAACTACCCTGCCCCAGGTTATGATTAAGGGTTTTGATTTTCGAAAATACAAACTCCTACTTCTTTGGCTCTGATGGGTTGACGAGGGATTATCATCCTTATAACTCCAGTGTTTAGGAATTGAAACAATGCCTGCACCTCATCAGCGGGGTCTGTTCAAAAGCATACTGTAAATTGTGGTATTGTTTTCGTCATCCTCCCTCAAGAGGCTTAGAATTATTGATTGAAAGAGTTGACATCAGAACAAATATGAAAATAATTTGCGTATAGTGAATACGAATATATTGATTCAAAATAGACATAAGCGATGCATTAATGAAATAACAATGTTTTAACAATGAGTAAATGTTTGAACAAAAGAAAATTGCAACTTGAACATTCGAATGAACAAAAATTTCTAGTCTCAGGGCTTGTCACTTCAAATGGTGAGCCTTGGAGGGATGGTAGAAAAATTCAGCCTGACCATCTTGTGTGAATTCCAGTGCTCCTTCATCAATCAGGTCCTGGATCTTGTTTTTCAAAGCCCAACATTCGTTTGCATTATGTCCTGGGCAGGCAGAGTGGTAGGCACACCTTTTATTGCGATCATAAGCAGGATGTGCTGTGTTAAGGTTCTGGGGCTGAGCCCTTAATGTGACCAGGTTCAATCTCAACAGGCGTTGTAAAGCTTGAAACAGCGACATATTGAGCGGGGTGAACTGCCTCCTGGGCTTGTCTGTCTGAAGTTGGTGAAGTTGCTGCTGAATTGGTGATACTGGAGCCATATGAGGAGCTTTCTCCTTGCCTCTTTGTCTCAAAGGTGGTGGAACGATGATTGGCTTTTTACCCTTAGATGTTTGCCCCAGTTGATTGCCCTGAAGTAGTTTGTTGATGAGAACCCCGAGCTCATCTTGTCTTTGAGTTAAACCCTGAATAGCAGTCATCTGCCCCAGCATCTGGGCTTTCAATGCATCCACCTCAGCTTGTAGGTGTTCCAGCCTTTCATCCTCAGCACTGTTCCTGACAAAAGTCTCCATGATAAGTGTCCTTAGCTCTTCCTGCCCCTTGGATAGATTCAGGAGGATTTTCCCGAACCGGGTCTCTTGAGCAAGAAAGTCCTGATTGTCTTGTTGGGAAGCCATGGCTGAAATAAACAGCGGGAAAGGTGAGTGACCTGCAAAAGGGATACCTGTGATGCAATGATGTGTATGATATGCATGCAATGTTTTCAAGGACCTCGCGGGGTAAACAAGGAAATTTGTTAGCATTTGGAATTTAGAGCTTGATTGAAGGACACCCATGTTATTGAGAACTCTTCTTCAAGAGTCAAAAGCTCACCATATCCAGTGGGTCATAGCCCCTGACTTTAGTCATCATGTCTGGTTTTGATTTCCAAACAACCTTGGTTAGGGAACCTTCTTCAGGAGTCAGAGCTCACCATATCAAGTGGGTCATAGCCTCTGACAACATTGGCTAGAGGAAAATAAATCCTCTTTGCCCCTTGCTAGATGTTTGATTTATATGACCTGTATCACAAGCCCTTGAGATCCTCGAAATGAGTTAGGATGTATGCAATGGTATGATGTCATGATATGCATGGGGTAATGTGAGTAACCCTGTTATGAGTCCCAATTAAGGACTGCAAAAACCTGCAAGAAACTTAGGATACCCTGTTATGAGTCCTAATTAAGGACTACAAACACAACCTGCAAGAGACAAATGTCAGGTAATAAGCATGCAAGTAGTTCAAGTAGGAAGGCACACAAGTCACACAAGAGAAGCCTTTAAAGTTTAGGCCAGCATGGAGTCTGGGTAGTACCCTCTTGAAGTTGGTGGGTTCAACCTGTCCTAATCAAAGTAACCGGGTTCTAAGGTTCCCAATATCACGGGACTGCTTTCATTGTTCATCGTTTCGATTTAGCCACTGAACTGGCGACCGAAATATTCCAGGAAAGCAACCCTCAATTGGGTGTAGTATCGAGTATCAACCAACCTCGGACTGCACCAAAGTCAGTTATCTCACTACCCTAAAGAGGCCAAGATGGTTCAATTAAGGTTCCTAAGGTCTGTTGATGCTTCATGACACCACATGGAGGCCCCGTACTCTCCTTGACTGACTCAAGGGTTACCGGTACACACCAAAATGCCACATCAACGTAGCAGACTGCTTCAACCATGTCGGTATACCCCGCACAGTTCCCTCACAGCCTTGTTGCTACTTTCTAAAAAGGTATCCCCCAGATCCGGGTTAGGATCTATAGAACTCCCAAGCAACCCACAATTTTAAAGCATACAAGGAAAGCAATTGAAAACACAGTTATGAACTAGCCCTAAGGTACACCTCACTTTAAGTTTATCCCCAGCAGAGTCGCCAGTTCTGTGATCGGTGGATCTGGAACTGACTGTTTTAAAGCTGGCTCGCGAAATGTCGCGGAAGCAAGAGTCGCCACCGTCTTTTATTTTCTCCAATAGGAAAGGACAAAAGCACAGAAAAATTCCTTTAAAGAGATTGCTCTCGGTTCGGGAGGTAGGTTATAGAAAGGGAAGGTGTTAGCACCCTTTCTATCCATGGTTATCCATGGGCTCTTAGATACTTGCTCAATGTGTTTTCAAAATTGTTTGCTTGCTTTTCAATGTGGGTTTCAAAAATATTCTTTGAAAAGTTTCAATTCAACTCGTACGTCAGAGTGTTTGAAAAGTTTGTTTTGAAAGTTTTTTGAAAGTGTTTGGGTGTGAACAGTATTTTGATTTGTTTTTGAAGAGAGCAAGTACCTACGAGAACCTACCTACCCTAAGGAATTCGTCTGTGTAAATGTCCTTTAAAGTAGTGCCATCCCACCATTGAGAGGTAGGTAGCACCACCGTTGGAGGTGTTCGGGTCAATTCGAGTTTTAGGGACGTGGTGGTCACCGGAGCAATAGGAAGACACCTCAGAAGCTACCCTCATGCCAGGTTCCCGGACCATGAGGACTTACTAAGACGTTTTCTACTCGACGACCACCTTTCGAAAGGCAACAGTGAGGCGTACCCTAGGGGTGGTGTGTGCGAATTGTGTGTCATTTTCAGTTCATTGTTTGTCTTGTCATGCATTGGTGATCTAACGATTCAATTTTATTTTCGGGCACTCATTCTTTCATGCATATTTATTAACAGTTATATTTGCGAGAAAATAAATCTAACTATTACAACTGGCGCGGGTCCACATCGCCAAAAAAACCGAACCCGATTTGACTGAAAGTAAAAAACAATAAAATAAAAGTGCGAGAAATAAATCTAAACTTATTACAAGGCTTTGGGGCATATACAGAGGTATTTAAACAATATAAAATAGATGCGCGAAATAAAGAGATTAAACAAAATTAGGGCGTTGGACCCTTTTACAAACAATTAAAACTAATCAAGGAATTTAAACTTAAATGAGAATGATGTTTTTGTGTTTTTTGGATTTAAAAGAAAAATGAAAAATTAATTAAAATTAAAATGCTAAACCCTAGTTTTAATGTTTTTTAAGTTTATTATGAAAAAAGATTTAATTTCTAACCTAATTAAATTTTAAACTAATTTATGTACAATTTTTGATTTATAGAAAATAAATAATAAATAATAATATTGTGAGAAAAAAGGAAAAAATTAAAAAGGATATAAAAAATTAATAATTAACCTAATTCTACATTTTTTTGGATTTTTATTATGAAAAAAAAGAATTAATGTTAAAATCCTAATTTAACTAAATTCAATTATATACAAATATTTACAAGAAAATATGAAAATAAGATATTTATTATGTTTTTATCTTTTTCTGAGTTTTTAGGCATTTTTTATATTTTATGAAAATATTAAATTGATTAAAAAGGATAATAATTAAAAGAAGAAAAAAGTAATGAAAAGATAAAAAAAATAACAAATTCTTTGCAAACCTTGGGGGTATCAGTCCCCAGATAGGAGGTATAACCCAAGCAATTCTGGCCCATTTATTGGAGGCCTTGTTTGACTTTATTGGCTTGTCTGTGACATGTCTGACTTATGCACATGGTGGTCTCCAGATCAAGGCCATTGGATGGAGCTTCTGGGACATGTGTCACGCTTGGAGATGAGGCTACATGGTGGGAATTCTGGATGAATGATGTACCTGAATACCTTGAAACAAAAATTATGCAATATGTGGGGGACCTGGGAATCGAACCCAGGTCCCAAAGCTTGCAACGCATATCCCTAGCCAACTGAGCTATCATGTTCATTCATATATAATATAATAAGAAAACATAATATATATAAAACAAACAAAAAGACTATAGAAGGCCACGACGCAACCCCTTTAGAGTTTCTGATCATTTTGCATGTAAAACAAGGGCCAATGAATTAGCGACACATTTCACTCTATTTTAAAAAACAAAAAAAACAAAAACTAGAATAAAACAAAAAAAGAAAAATGAGGAAGTACAGATCCAGTATTTGCTTCTTCTCTCATCATATATTTTCTCAATTTAAGAACAAAATCAAATGATGTGCTTTCTTTCTTCTTCCACCTACCCATTCAAAATTCCTCATCCTCCCACACAAACTTTCAGGAATACACAAGCTCAACACATAAGCTTCTGGAGGTGCAGGGGCGGAGCAGCCTCGCGTCGCCGGCGGTGAGGTCGCGATTCCGGCATGGCGGCTAGCGCCCGCCGGTTGCGATTGAGTGGGTCGTGATTTTATCAGTCCAAAATTGCTTTTCTTGAATTTGTGTTGATGTGTTTTGTAGCACAAATTTATGTTTTCATGGTATGAGATGTGAGGTAATGATAAATATATATGCAGGATGTAATAAACGTAAAAAGGCGAGTGGGTATTTTTTTGTATAAGCCAAGAAGAGTTTGATCTGGATTTCTTTAGAAAAGAAAAAAAAATTGTTAGTGTGGGAGTTAGAATGTCTCCATGATTGAGTGGAAAAAATGGTGTTTTAGTGAGAAAAAAAAAGTTGGAATGCTACCTAAGTGTGAATGTTAGGTTGTAAAAATAAGGATTTGTAGAAAGAGAAAAAAACAAAACGTGTAGTCTAGAGATCCTCCGTCCTTTTTGGATTAGGTTGGATTAGGTTTAGGTTGCTTATCTATGAGGAATGAAATTAGGTTAAGAAATAAGCCCATAACCCATTTAATTAATGATTCCATATTTTATTTAATTTAAATGAATTAATTATGATTAAAAACTCAAATAAATAAATAAAAATGATGAATAAATTCCCTTTGGGCCAAATGGTCGTGCACATGTCATGGATGATGAATTATGGAAGAAAAATGGGCCCATTAGCAAACTTAGGTCATTTGAACCATTGTTGACTTTTCAAAATTCCCAAAAATTTCCCAACTTCCACTAGGCATAACTTGCTCAATTTTTAAGCTTTTCTCATGTTCTTGGACATTTTGGAAAGGTCTTTGAGTCCTCTAACCAATGCCTTTGGTCCCATGTCATTTTGATTTACCAATCTCAAGTTATGGCCTTTGACTTAAAGTCTTTTTGTTGACTTTTGAAAATGACCTATAATGTTGAAATTGACAACTTTTTGTGAGAGCATTTCTTGGACTTGAAGTATGAAGATGAGTTGTAGGAAATGTCTTTCTCTTCAAAATGAGCTTTGGATGGAATTTTTCTGATAATCCATGTGAAAGTTATGCCCTGGTCAATTTCAGTTGACTTTTTCAGCTGTCCAAATATAGCAACTTCTGCATCTTGATGATTTTCTGAGCCAAACTTTGAGAATCATGATCAAGCATTGATCAAATGATGTTTGTGGCTTCAAAATGATAGGTTGACCAAAAATTTGAACTTTTGACTGTCAAATGACCATTTTGCCCCTACAGTTGACTGTAGTGCAATTTAGGGTTTTGACTGTGCAATCTTGAGCTGAATGCCTTGAAACTTGACATGGGGATGCTTGACCATGTTTGTATGCATATGAGACTTGATTGGACCTTTGAACACTTCCTTTTCTTGATCAACACACAAACCCTAATTTTGACTGTATGGGAAACTGTTGCACTGCACAACCCTTGGGGAATTTTCTAGCTTGGCTTGGCAATTTCTTGAGGAATATGGGAGGGCAAATTTTGGGGTATAACAACGTCTAATGACTAAATTGAATGAACATATGCATATAAATATGATTAATATTAACAAATATATACATAAAAACAGGAATAAGCATTTACTTAAGACTCTAGGAGTTGGGATAGTGCCCAAGTCATCTCCCCACAGAGCTATCTTCACAAGGTCAATCTCGACAATGATACATCCCCCGTAAGTCCAATAAGCTTTCAAGACAGGAATTGGGGCATCTTCCAGCAATTAACCTAATCATACTCCCCAACAGATCCCCCTAGCGGAAAAAGGAGTATGATCTCTTCCCCAATAACGTCGCCAACCTACGGAGTCCCGATCCTCATCAGAGATTATGTAATCAGCATAGTTCACAAGTAATCTCTTTCGTGGCTGATTTTATTTCTCCAACTATAAAATCCCCTGCAGAATTATCTTCCCCAGCAGGGCTCATTTCCTCAGTAGAGTATTTCTCCAACAGGGTTTATTTCTCCAACAGGGTTTATTTCCCCAGTAGGGTTTATTTCCCCAACAGAATATAGTCTCCTCAGCTTAAGTCTATTCCTCTAACTACTACAAATCACCGGAAAAATTCCTCTCTCCAACAAAGGGGAGTCCAGGCTGCTATCCCCAGAGATTTTCTACTAAATCTGAAATCGGACCAGACATTGTTTAAACTTATCCTCCCCAGAAGAGTCGACATCCATATCAAAAACTCGATTAGACAACACCTCAGAAGGTTATCACCTCTTTTATCCCTAGTCAGGGTATATAAGAATTAAATACCCCAGTAGAGCGATGAACGACCAATGTTCTTAAACTCTTCTCCCTAAACATAAGTCAATATTCCTCAGCGGAGTTTCCTCAAACAACAAGCAGGAATCCCCAGTGGATACATTCTAAACAAGATTGAAGAAATAATTCCTTCATCCCCAACAACAGTCCGAGATTTATTTTTAAGTCAGAGATTTTATCCAAAGCTATCAATACGTTTCACCGCATCTCACATTCATACAGCATTTACAAGTATCATAGCATATGCATACGACACGCATAGAACATTCTCATTTATTTTAAGAACATCATTACACAATTCATTACATACATCATGACATTGCATAAATACTAACCTCATCTTTTCAGGTAAAATCTACAAACAAACGAATATCATCAATTATTCTCAAACAATGCGCAGATTAATTCTCGAAATAAGACAGGATAACTATCTATTTGACAAGACACAGATTAATTCCTGAAACAAGATAGGGCATATATTTGTGAAAACAAATTGTAGATCAATTCCCGAAATAGGACGGGGCGACTATCTACATGAACAGGTCAAAGATTAACTCCCGAAACAGGACGGGGAAACTATCTCTATGACCAAGCAAAGATTAACTCTCAAAACAGAATGGGGAAACTATATTTCTATCTTTATGAGTAGGTAAAGCTTAATTCCAAAAATAGGATGGAGCGACAATCTTTATCACCAGGTGGTATGAATTCCCGAAAATGGACGAGTTTACCAACAAAACAGACTGTAGATCAATTCCCAAAACAAGACGGGGAGACTATCTACATGACAAGCATCTTTCCCTCAGAGACTAAATTTGACAAGAAGTTACTCAATCAACTTCCTCAGGGGTTCATTCTGGAAAGCATTCTTCAGATATAGTCGAGCGTAGACTCATTCTGATACTTCTGTCAACGGGTGCTTTGGATGGCATCCATAAGCCCATCTCCTAAGAAATTCCATCATCTCTTTGAATGTCATCTTTAAGCCCATTCAAGAAATACAATCAATAAACATCATTACTTCTTGCACATGCGATTGCAAATTTTTGGGCATTTAGGTGTTCAATCATCTTTTACCTTTGGATCACGGATGACGAACATGCCAATCTAACTCTTCAAGTTTAAGAAGATTGAACAGGGGAAGTTGTTGTACCATAAATATTTCCCTCCCATTTTCTTCAAAAAAACATTCTCCTAGGGTTCTGAAATGCTTAAGGTTGCCCAAGAATTAATCATACAAATTCTCCTCCTAAGCAATGGGTCCACAACTAGGGTTTCATCTTTCACAAGAAAGTTTGGGTTTCTAAGGTCTCAAATGGAATTCATGGTCTCTTATATGTCTTCAATAATGCTCATATCAAGTTTCATGCCATGCATCACAAGTTTGCTTAGTCAATTGCTCAGATGACTTTAAATCAACTGTATTGGGTAAAAAGTCAATTATGGTCAACATACAGTCAAAATTCAAGATTTTTGGCCAACATCAAGATTTTGAAGTCATATTCATCATTTGATCAAGGTTTGATCATGATTCCTCAATAAAACCCTCAAACCATCAAAAGTCAAAAGTTGCCAAATTAGGGTTTTCTTGGGAGAAGTCAACTCAACTTTGACCAAGCAAAACTTTCACATGCTTCATCAGTTTTTCCTGAACCAAAGCTTAATTGGAAGGAAATTCAATTATCTACAACTTTTAATCTCTAAGATCAATTCCAAAAAAATGCTTCATTTGAGAGATATGAGCCAATACATTATAGGTCATTTCGAAGGTCAACAAAAAGATACTTTTTGTCAAGGCAACTTACATTAAGACAAATTCTTCAAATGCCAAAATTATCAACATAGATATTGTAGAGGACATCTTGGGTTTTCAAAAACGTCCAAGATCACCCTTAAAAGATAAAATTTGAGTGACTTGTTACCAGTGCAAGTTTGGAAATTTTGAGCAAATGCATGTAGTTCAAATTGAAAAAAATTGATATTTGTGACTATTGGGCCATTGTTTTAAAGTCCAAACGTGTATTATACTCCTTATACACCTCAGAACTCATTAATACACCCCTTGTGTATTTTACTTAATTTTTTAATTTAATAATTTAAAGCCAAAATAAAATAAGATAAAATCATATCTTCTTACAAAGGTCCAAGCCCACCCTTGGTCTGACCTAATTCCTCTCTATATATGCTCTTCATTCAGACATCAATAAGGGAGAACCCTTACACGAAACCTTGCCTCACAAACTTGTCAAAAAAGATCAATTTTTTCAAGAACCCTAAAATCTTGAAACCCTTATCATAAACCCGCTCACTATAAAACAACCATTTCATTCACTCCTAGAAATCATACATAGTAAGGTTGGATCGATTTTTATGTTCCAAAGCTCATGAAAACATCATACATGCATCTCCGGTTTCATAAACTTTGCAAAATTCATATTTTAATTTTTGTTTCATTTTAAGCCATACTGATATTACTAAAATATTTCTGATAATTTTTGTTTCATCATAATTATCCCATGCATGCTAAATTGTGAACCATCATCTTTACACCGAATCATGCGTTTTTCTTCATAACTCAAAAACCATTAATTTTTAGACCAAAACAATCCTTCCATTGAACTCGCAGCCCTCAATTTAGGGGGGTAGGATGTTTTTGGATTTCTAATTTTGTGTATTTTGCTGGTTTGGAAAAAGAGGGTAACCGGAGAAGACAACCAGACTAGGGCTCCGGTGCTTCTTCGGTTCAAGCGTTTTATTTATATTATATTTTTATTGATTGATACAAGTTAATGGATGTACAGACGCCCCAACGATATAAGCGCACGCGTTAAGTCATTGGTGTTAAAGGGCCTGGGTTCGGTCCAGCCTTTTGCCACTTATTTTCCTAACATTTTCATAATCCTTGCAGGGCTAATTACAAGCGCCGGAGCCCTAGTTCTGGTTGTCTTTTCCGGCGAGCTCGTTCTTAATTCCTGCAAAATAAAGCATTTATGTGATTCAGAGGTACCCTACCCCCCCTAATTTGGGTCTTGCGAAATCAATGGAGGCATTGGTTTTGGCTAATTCATGTTGTATTGAGAAATATGACGTAAAAAACCTAAAATGGTGTAAACATGGCAAACCTTTGTTCGATCGTTATGGGACTCATGTGATGGGTTTATCCTGCATAATGATACCTCAGAAACATATTAGTAAGGTTAGTATGCATCAAAATGTAATAAAAATAAAGATGTTAATGTCATGCAATAATGGAAACTAGTGAAGCATATATTTGAGTTTCAGGCCCTTTGGATCCCCAAGACTGATCCATTCTTACCCTAAAATACTTCAGGGATCGATTTGAATAGGTATTTGGCCTCATGTAAGGCTCCAAGTAAGGTTTGAAGTTTTCCCTAGTTTTTTTATGATTTTTAGAATTTTTTGGAAGGTGATCTTGCAAGGGTTTTTCGTGTCTTGTCTTGTCTAAATAATGAGAATATATAGAAAGGAGATTTGTTTAAAAAGGTTGGGTTTGGACCTTTGTATGAAGGCTTTGATTTTATCTTATTTAATTTTGAATTTAAATAAATAAAATCAAAAATAAATGGAATAAAAAATCAAAGGGGTGTATGAATAGGTTCAGGGGTTCACTATGAGTTACAAAACACATTTGGACCTTGAAACATAAGCCCATTAGCCCAAAACTCAAGTTTGATCAATTTTAGTTTCATGCATTTTCTCAAAATTTCCCAAATTGCACCAATCATAACTCTATTAATTTTTATCATATGAATGTGATCTTAGACTTTTTGGAAAGCTCAAGATGTCCTCTACAATATCTATGTTGATCATTTTTTCATTTGAAGAATTTAACTTGATGTAAATTGCTTTGACAAGAAGTGTCTTTTTGTTGACTTTTGAAATGACATGTAATGTTTTGGCACATATCTCTCAAATGAAGCATTTTTTGGACTTGAGCTTAAAGAGACAAAGTTGTAGAGAGTTGAATTTTCTTCAAAATGAGCTTTCGTAGAGAATTTTATCATGAAATATGTGAAAGTTATGCTTGGTCAAAGTTTAGTTTACTTCTCTTAAAGAAAACCTTAATTTAGTAACTTATCTTGAGTTTTCTGGATTAATCATGATCAACCCTTGGTCAAATGATGAATGTGACCAGAATTGACTTTTTATCCAATATAGTTGATTTTTAGTCATCTGAGCAATTGACTGAGCAACCTTGTGCTGCAAGGCTTGAAATTTGGCATGTTCCTTGAGACATATGAGAAACCATGGAATCCATTTGAGGCATTAGAAAACCAATTTTCCTTGAGAAAAGTGAAACCCTAATTGTAGGTCAATTGCTTAGGAGGAGAATTTGTCTGATCAATTCTTGAGTAACCTTGGGCAAATGAAAACCCTAGGAGCATGAGGAGATGTCTTGAAAAAAATGGGAGGGAAAATTTTGGTGTGCAACAATAGTAAATTTTGAAACAAAATGATTTAAATAATGATAATAAAACATGTTTTTTTTTGAAAATTTGCGAAAACATTTTGCTTCGATTTATGAAACAAAAGAATAAAAAGCAGTTGTTCCAAGGATGGACAAATTCTAAAGCATGAAGTTTTCTCCTCTTTATTTAAGGAGCCTCCTCTGGTTACTTTTCAATAAATTGTTGAAACACTATTGCATGTTGGTGTGGCGTTTAGCTAATCCCCAAAATTTCTTGGCTTAAGGATTGTAGATAGAACTTGTTTGGGGTTTCTTCCCAACATATGTAATATTACCTTCCCCGGCAAAGCTCGTGTGTAATAACCGGCTGAAAATTATAGAGTTACCACCGTTAATAATTATCCTAAGGAAAGGAATATAACAGATAACCCTAATTTGGATCATAGATTCTAAGCTCTTGACTCACTTTAGACTAAAGGAAGGTGTTAGGCACCCTTTATCTACCTTGTTCACAAGGATACTAGGGTTTAGGTTAAAGGTTTATGAATAAGGTTTTAGTTTTTTAATTAGGGGAACTCGCCATGATTTTTTAAGTTGTATGCATACGTATCCTCTTATGAGGAATCAGAGTCTCAATTCGTAGTTCGTAGTTGTTTGGTTAGTTTCTTTATGGATTATGGAAGTATCTCGAATTCTTCTTGAACCAAGTCTTGGTGTGTGAATGGTGGAATGGTAAACAGAGTTCGCAGTCGATAAGAGAATTTTTCATAATCCTTTTTTGAAAATAAATATAAATTTGAGTTATGTTAGTAGAAAAAGTTAGTATTTGATTGGTTAGGTGTTTTCGAATATATGCTGCAATATGAGAAAAATAAGTCTTAATGCATGAGAAAAATGTTTAATGCAAATATAAAAAGGTTAATATTTTTAGAAAGATTAATGAATAATTACTTTTAATTATTAAAAATATGTTAGATATTTTAAATAAGAATACAATAATTATTTATTAATGATTTTAAATGCAAAAATATGTTTAATGCAAAAATATGTTTAATGCAAATGCTAAAGAAATATGGTAATTAAACAAATTAAACAAAATAAGAAAAAATTAGGTTAAGAAAATTAAATAAAATTAATTAAATTAAGAGCAGGGGTGTAGATATCAAAATCGGGGGTGTATTGGAAAAAAAATATTTAGGGCCAAAAGAAAAGTTGAGCCCAAATAGCAGGGGAGTGCATTTTGCAACATGGTAGTAAAATAGGGGATCTGGAAAGCAAGGGTCCAAGTTCAGATATTGAACTGGGCCCATATGCGCGCAGGGGAGGTATGGATTTTCACTATGTAGTAATTATGGGAGGCGTGTTTAGAAATTGGGCTTGGCCCAAAGTTTTGGACTATGAGAGATCCATTTGGATTGCGTGTGGGCGAGCGCGTGGGTTTACGGTACGTCTGTGTTTTCTGGCTATTTGATTTAGATCGTGCGATGGGGGTTGAGGGTGTATGGTAGGGGTGTCACACGGGATCACAAGGGAGTTTATATTTTATTTTTCTCTCATTTTCTTTTCATTCTCACCGAGCCACTTTCTCTTCTCTCTCGTTCTATCATTCTTCTTTTTTAACAACAACAACAACAAACCCTAAAACTCAAAATCCCCAAGCAGCGGCAACCTGAAGTGGCAATGATCCCACCCTAGAAGAAAATCGCAGCAAAAATCAACATTTAGAAACCCTAAGCTAAGTTTTGATATTACCTTCTATATATTTCTTCGTTCGTTCTGATGCTTGATCTCTTTGCTGATCTCATTTATCTTCTTTTTGTTTGGAGGTACGAGAGATGGAGATGATGATGATGATAGAGGTGCGGCGGCGATTCGAAATTTAAAGCTTGAAGGAGACGGCGACGGCTATCATATCTAGAGTTTCAGATATTGAAACCCAAATATTGTTTCTCCTTCTTCTGTTCTTTTGTTCTCTCTTTAAAAAAATTTCCCCCCTTTGTTCTTAGAAATTTAGAGCTATTTATAGTGTTAGGATTAAATGAATTAGGAAATTTCTTAGGTTGGTTGGCGTTATATCTTTAGAGATTGTCGTTAGAATTAGAGATGTGTTCTGAAATTAGGTTGGATTTAAGAAGATTGTACAAATTAGTGATTTAGATTGATACAAATTTAGATTTGATTAGATTTTGATTGATTTTGAATCTGTAATTGATACAAATTGTGTCATCTTGGATAATTTTGTTTGTAATTGAAAGATTTGATTTTGTTTGTATTGATTTTATATGTTTTGTTTAATTTGATTGTAGATTTGATTTAGTACATGAATTGATTTTGTTTTGCATTTCTGGGCTTGCATTTTTGGACTTTCGTAGCTTATGGATGAATGAAGAACAAGGACCGCCGCTGAGAATGCAATTAGGGTTTCTTGAGCCTCTTTGACTTTGGTCAAAATTATTCAAAAGAAACAACAACAAAAATAATTATAATAAAATGAATAATAAATTAATATTAATTAAGTACATATAAGTAATAACAGTTCTAGATAATAATTAACAATAGTAATAATATAATTAAATAAATATAAATATTAATAATAATAAAAATACTGTAATAATAATTGTTGAAAATAACTACAACGCAAATGGACCTATGTTCCAAAAAAATGGGCCTCTTAGTAAAAAACTTCTAGCCCAGCAAAAAATACCCCCTCTGTCTATTCTAATAGGGCCTTAACACATAATGGGCCAGCCCGATTTATACGGAAAAGGAAAACAACCTTAATGGGCCAGCCTGATTTATATGGAAAAGGAAAACAACCTTAATGGGCCATCAGATTTTGATGACCCTTTTGAAACATACACCCCCTTTTGTATAATAATGCCCATCTCCTCTTTCGAATTTAAACCCCCATTAAAATAAAATTAAAAATGAACAATTCTAACAATATGGTTTAAAGATTTAAAGAATAATAACATAGTATGTGTGATACGGTGGTAGAACCGACTGTTTGAAATGTTGTTTTGCGTTTTGCATTTTTTATTCGCAAAATGTCGCGGTAAGCAAGAGTCGCCATCGACTTTTATTTTATCCAACCGGAAAGGAAAAAAGTACAGAAAAAAAATCCTTTTTTGAGATATTTTGAGTACGGAGGGTAGATTATAGAAAGGGAAGGTGTTAGAACCCTTTCTATCCATGGTTTTCCATGGGCTATTAGGTACTTGCTCATCTTTTAAAATTGCTTGCATATGTGCTTTGTTTTGAAAAGTTTGACTTCGTGATAACCCTTGTATCAGTCCTCAAAGGTGTGACGAAGTTGTTTTTGAAAATTGTTTTGAAAATGTGTAAGTGTGAAGAGTTTTGTTTTGAGAAAGTATCTACTAGCATCTACCTACTCGAAAAAATATCGTTTCTATTCTCATTTCCTTTAGACAGCGCTATCCTACTATTGAGAAATAGGTAGCACCGCCGTTGGAGTTGTAAGGGTCAATTCGAAAGGGACGTACGATCACTAAAGCAATGTTAGGATACCTTAGTAATAACCCTAGAGTCTTAAGATCATATTCGAGGCAACATTTCCGAGGCAACATTCTGAGGCAACATCCGAACGGGACATTTGATCTTTTTTAGACAGAAGGGTAACCACTAAGACACCCTATACTTGATGATCGTTTACCGAAGGCAACTGAAGTGTGAGTATACCCTAAGAGTGATATGTGCGAGTGATTGGTTTCAATTATTTATCTTTGCACATTAGGGTTTTCTAACTGGATTAATTTGTCATACATTCTTATCATACAAGCCTATTAGCATACATCTAAACAGTCAATTATTTGCGAGAATTAAAATACGAGAAAGTAAATTTGCACTATTACAAGGCTTCGGGGAGGGGAATTAATTACATAGCCAATAACCCGGGAAAAAGCGATAAATAAAAAGTCCTAGATAAAACTATTACAAACCATGAACAGTTACAACAATATCGTAAAAATAATAATACGCGCGCGATGAATCGAATACGAGACAACCAGGGTTTTGACCCTTGCCTAAAAAAGGTTTTTGTTTTGTTTTGTTAGTTTAAGAAACTAAAGAAATTATTACATTTAAAAAGAAAATCCTAATCCTAATTAATTTTAAATTAAGAAAAATAAATTAATTTTCTAAAACCTATTTTTTTTTTGTATTTTTATTTATTTGAGAAAAAGAGAAAAATAAAATTAAAAGTTAACCTAATTTCTATTTTGATTTTATTTATGAAAACAAATTACAATTAAAAAAACTAATCTTAATTTTGTGAATTATTGATTTTATGGTTTTTTTGTGAAAAAAATAAATTAATTTGTGAATTAATAGTAAATAAAATAAATATTAAATAAAATGATAAAGAAGAAAGAAATAAGAAAAAGGTGATGGGCCTGTACTAGCAATTATGGGGGGTGTGTTGTTGAGATTTTGAGCCCAAAAGACCCAGGCCTGTTTGACTTTGCCTAATCCAGTGTGGCTGTTGACTTGAGGCGTATGGTGGTTGTTCAAGGGAAAGGCATTGGATCTAGAGTGTTGATGAATGGGACGGCCAGAGCTTGAGTTGCTTGGTGGATGCTTGGATGTGAGGTATACCTGATCATTTATGGAAAAATAACATGAAGCAAATATGGGACCTGGGGATCGAACCCAGGTCCTTAGGCCTATTCCCAATACACACTTGCCAACTGAGCTATTTGGCTTGTTTGAATATATAATGAAAACAAAGTCTAATATATGGAAGAAAAAAATGGTTAATGGAAAAACGCGTTGAAATTTAAATAACGCAATCAGTGAATACCACGCATCCATCTTCTTCCTCCCAACCGTCGTTTTAGGTAACAACATCTTTACCTACGGACATGGCGTTGTAGCTATAACCCTGTGTATTTCCAAAATTCTCTACAAGCAATATAAACGAAATTCAAAGGTGCCAATCAACTCGCCTCATCCTCACAAGTGTCATGGCACCAAAATCCAAACCCAATTTTTCTTATACTGCAAAGCCCTAATCAAGAACGTAAAACCCTAGCTATGGCAACATCCTGTACAGGCGTTAGAAATGCAATTGAGTGGTTCTAATAGTTTGCAAACTCAATGATGAAAACGAATATACAATCAAAACATGCATAGGATTAGTAAATCAATGAAATCGAATTTGAGTTTGGAAGCAAATCGTGATACCTGTAACTTACATTTCCAGTCGTGAAAAGGCTTGCAATTGATTGGGATATGTTCCTGGGATGTCCAGCAATCTATTGGCAATATGATAATGGCGCGAATCGGCCTCTAGTATGTAAATTGGATCACCACTTTTCTTGAATTTTTTTCAGTTTTGTTTGCCTCTTTCACGATTGCTCCCACCTTCCTCATGCCTTGGATTGCTTCTGTATATGTACTACAACATGTTAGGTCAACAAAAACGAAATCAATCTTGCCCATTATGAATATTTGATTTAGTTTTTCATGGCATATGATATCTTTCCAATTTTGCTAAAATTCAATCTTTTTCCAACCAAATCAGCCTTGCACGAATTGATTCTCAATTGACAGCATATAGGATCTTCTTTCAATGCAAAAATTATCCCTAAAACACAATATATGATGTATTAGGATTTATTTGATTTTATTTGAATTTTAAATGAATAAAAGTCAAAATAAATTAAATAAATAAATAAAGCATGGAGGGTCCCATAGGTCGTGGACTATGTTATCATTGAAGTGCAAGCATAAAAGGTTGGGCCCATTTAGCAAAAATGCAAATTTGAGCATATTTGACTTTTGGCAATTTTGCAAAAAAGGTCAACTTGGCCAATGCATAACTCTCTCAATTTTGACCCTAGAGAGGTGTTCTTGGACTTTTTAGAAAGCTTAGGATGTCTTCTAAACAACCCTTTTCGTCCCATCTCAATTAAGTTTTCCATGTTCGTGTATGAAGCTTCGACCCAAAAGGTGTTTTTGTTGACTTTTCAAAATGACCTATAATGCCAACATTCATATCTTTTTGTGAGTGCATATTTTGAACTTGGGAGCTGAAGATGAATTGTAGGTAATTACATCCTCTTCAAAATGAGATTTGTATAGGCCATTTCTGATAAAGTATGAGAAAATTATGCTTGGTCAAAGTTGAGTTGACTTTTCCTACAAAACCCTAATTTAGCAACTTTTGGGTTTTGATGAATTGTGAGAAATTATTGATGAATCATGATCAACCCTTGATCAAATGATGAATGATACTTAAAAATGAGGATGTTTGCCAAAAATCTTGAGGTTTGACTGTATGTGGGCCCTAGTTGACTTTTGACCTAGCACAATCGATTTTCAGGCCTTTGAGCAATTGAGTGAGCAAACTTCCTTTGCAAGGCTTGAAACCTGTCATGGATGATCTTGAGAACATATTAGGACAATGGTGAGAATTTGGGATCCTTTGGACTCAAACATCTTGATGCAAAATGAAACCTTAATTTGAGGTAGACTGCCTTAGGAGAGAGTTTGTCTGGTCAACTCTTGGACTTCCTTGAGCAATTTGAGGACCTCACTTGACATGTATTGAGAAATATGGGAGGGAAAAGTTTGGGGTACAACAGTATGATTTTTTGATGGGGGAAATTTTGGGGTATGACACCATGCGCTTTTTCCCAATGAAGCTTAAAGGACGTTGGTAATATCCATGCAGCTTTGTGATTTGTTATAGGATTGTGCTTTTTTGTGCTTGATCAACATTCCCTTTCCTAGAGAAGTTAAGCCTTGAAGCATAATGTTGTTTCTTCAGTCAATTTCTTACTCTCTTATGGGACCTCTATCTTGGATGTGATTTAGCCGAATGTTGTACATACTCGAGTTTGTTTTATTTGGTATTCCCTAGTATAATTTATTTGTTTTGTCAACATATACTTGACATAAATTCATTCATTCATACATACACCATACATAGTTGAAAGAAAATCCATTGCTCATTTTCACTCCTTAATATTTCTGATGATAGTTTATCCTCTTTGAAAAGTATGTATCATCTCTCTCCAATAGAGTGTCAACCTTTATCAGAAAGTGTATACCCTTTCTATTTCCCCATTTAGTTCATTACTCGTGGAAGAATTTTGCTTCATCCTTCCTGTCCAGCTTCTTATCTAGATGGGACTAATCCCCATTTGAGTTTGTTCCTCATTTGGGTAGATTCTTCGTTGACAGTTTCACTCTGGTTTGTCCCTGGTTTGAACTTTGGTCCCCCACAACAATTTTGTTTTAATCTCTCTAAGTTGTGAAACCCAAATTGAGAGTGTATTTATTTTGTACCTTTGAAGTCTCTACACTCCTCAACTGAAATTTATGTATGATTTCCCCATTTGAAGATGATAATGTTATTATCCAACAATGTTTTATGAAGCTCTCTTGGAATCTTAGCTTGACAGCAAGTGGCAGTCTCTTTATTTGAGCAACTTGTGGGCTCCCGACATGTTTTGATTGGTAACAAGAGGTGCCCTCTTTATTTGAGAAGCTCATATATCCTCTAAATATTAGTCTTATCTCCTCCAATGGATGGTTGATCTCTTCGATATGATAGAGATAGTTCGTTGTGAAGTCTTATTTACTCGAATGGATGGTTGATCTCTTGGATATGACATAGATAGTTTATTGTTGAATCCTTATAACAAGCTATTTCCTTTTAAGGAGGTTTATCAAAATAAACTGAGGCAAGTTCGTGGGGAGGTTTATCAAAAGAAACTAAGACCAGTCTGTGGCTTATGATCAAGTTCATGAGGAGGTTTATCAGAAGAAACTGAGACCAATTCATGGCTTATTACCAGGTTCATGGGGAGGTTTATCAAAAGAAAGTGAGACCAGTTTGTGGCTTATGACCAGGTTCATGGGGAAGTTTATCATAAGAAACTGAGACTAGTTTATGGCTTATGACCAGGTTCATGCGGAAGTTTATCAAACTAAAGTGAGACCAGTTCGTAGCTTATTTCGAGGTTCATGGGGAGGTTTATCATAAGAAACTGAAATTAGTCTGTGGCTTATGACCATATTCGTGGGGAGGTTTGTTACCCTTTTCAAGTGATATCTTGATCAAAGAATAATTTGAAACATGTTCTAGGTGGAATGCCAGAATTTTGGAAAAAACTTGTTATGGTTAATATGGATGCCATCTTCAGTAAAAGTTGGTGCATCTTTTATTTCTCTACCTTCAGAAAAATTTGATAGTTCACCTTCAGTAAAAGTCGGTGTATTTTGTTCTATCTTCAATCCTGAGTTGGTAGTTCACCTATTATCTTGTCCCATCTTTCTCCTCTTCGGTCCTTTTACCAGTAAGAGTTAAGTTCTCTTTTCACCGGTGGAGTTAAGTTTTATTTCTCCAATGGATTTAAGTTCTTTTCCCAGTCGAGTCGATAATCCTTTCTTAGAAGATTACTTCACTGTTGGCTCGGTTCTCGCATTGTTAAGAATCTCCTAATTGGAATCTTACTTTGCTTGTTATTTTGTCTATGATTTTGGGTTTTCCCCATTTCACAATCATCCCCAATGGAGTTGGGTCATCTTTTTCTTGAAAGAGACCTTACTTCATAATTTTGAGTATTTTCTCTTCCCCAATGGTGTTTTATATTCCCATGTGGGCTTTCTTTTCCTGTTTTTATATAGCATCTGTATTCATAAGAATTGCATGGTGTTGTACCCCAAAATTTTCCCTACCATATTTCTCAACAAATGTCATGTGAGGTCCCCAAATTGCCTAAGGAAGTTCAAGAGTTGACCAGACAAACTCTCTCCTAAGGCAGTCTACCTCAAATTAGGGTTTCTATCTTCATCAAGATGTGTGGACCACAAAGGACTCAAATACTCCCCATTGTCCTAATATGTTATCAAGATCATCCATGTCAAGTCTCAAGCCTTGCAGAGGAAGCTTGCTCAGTCAATTGCTTAAATGCCTGAAAATCAAATATGCTAGGTCAAAAGTCAATTGTGGCCCATATACAGTCAAACCTCAAGATTTTTGGTCAACATCCTCATTTTGAAGTATTATCCATCATTTGGTCAAGGGTTGATCATGATTCCTCAAGGATTGCTCACAATTCATCAAAACCCAAAAGTTGCCAAATTAGGGTTTTGTTGGAAAAGTCAACTCAACTTTGATCAAGCATAATTTTCTCATACTTTATCAGAAATTTTCCATCCAAAGCTCATTTTGAAGAGGATGTAATTCCCTACAATTCAAGTTCATCTCCCAATTAAGAATATGCACTCACAAAAATATATGAATTTTGACATTATAGGTCATTTTGAAAAGTCAACAAAAACACCTTTTGGGTCAAAGCTTCATACATGAACATGGAAGACTCAATTGAGATGAGACCAATAGGATTGCTTAGGGGACATCCTAAGCTTTTTAAAAAGTCAAGGAACACCTCTCTAGGATCAAAATTGAGAGACTTGTGCATTGGCCAAGTTGACCTTTTTTACAAAATTGCCAAAAGACAAATATGCTCAAATTTGCATTTTTTTGTCAAATGGGCCTAGTTTTTCATGATTGAATCTTGCTTATGACATGGTCCACGATCCAAATCAGCACCCACACAACTTTTGCTTTATTTGTTTATTTTATTTTGATTTTTATCATTTAAAAGTCAAATTAAATCAAATAAATAGCAAAAAATATCAAAGATTTGTTTTGTGATCAGATTTTGGGTGGAATCAAATCCAATTATGCCGGCAAATCACATCTAAAACATGCAAAACAAATTAAACCAAAATTGGCATGATTTGGCTTGATATAAAAAGATATCATACAAAGGTAAAGACCAAATCAAATCTTCATAATGGACCAAGATTCAGCTTGTTTTTGTTGACCTAATGTGTTGCATTACATATACATAACATAGCCAAGGCAAGAGAGGGAGGTCAGAGGTCGTACAGAGCCAAGAGCAAAACTGAAAAAGTTCAAGAAAAGTGGTGACTCAATTTCAATCCTAGAGGCTAATCCAAGTCATTCTAACGATAACAACAGACTCTTGGACATCTCCAGAAGGGATCTCAATCAAGTGCAAGCCTTTTCACGCCTGGAATCGTAAGTACAGAGGCCACGGTTTGTCCCAAAATTTTGATTTTGATTTCATTGATTTACTCATCATTAGCATGTTTGATTCATATATTCTTGTTTATCATTGAGTTTGCAAGCTATTAGTATTGTTTAATTGCGTTTTTAGTAAAAGAATCAAGATATGCCATAGTTAGGGTTTCGTGTTCTTGTTTAGGGTTTTCCAATGCAGGAAAAATTGGGCGTTGATTCTGGTAACATGATGCTCGTGAGGATGAGACGAGTTGATTGGTACCAGCCATGGTCATTTATCTTAAGCATATGCAATTTTTGAGATGCACAGGTCTGTACCTACACCGAGGTGTCTGTAGGTAAAAGTATCTTAGGCTAAAACGACGGTTTGGGGAAGAAGACAATGCGTGGCACTCACTGGTTGGGTGATTTGAACTTTAGCGTGTTTTTTGAATACTTTATTGGTTTTTGATTATATTATTTTACTTCCATTATGTGTACAACAAAAACGTGTGACTCAGTTGGCAGGCAGGCATTGAAGTTGGATATAAGGGCCTGGGTTCGATCCCCAGGTCCTAACCTTTGTTCATATTATTTTGTTTCATGAGATCAGGTACACCACAGGTCCTAACTTCCACCATATGCCACCAATATATGGCCATCAAATTCATCAGCAATCCAGATCCAATGCCTTTCCATTGAAGGTCCATCATGCACCTCAGGTCAACGTATGCATCAGATCTAGCAAAGTCAAACGAGCTTGGATTATTTGGGCTCAGAATTTCAATCATAAACCCCCATAATTGCTAGCAGGCCCATCATTCTTTTCTTTTTTCTTTAATTTTATTTAATTCTTTTAATATATATTTTATTTATTCTTAATTCACAAATTAATCTATTTTTTTATAAAATCATAAAATCAATAATTTACAAAAAATTAGAATTAATTTTTTTTTACTATTATCAAATTTAATTTAATTTAATTTAGTTTAACTTAGGAAAACTTTAATTTATTTTCACAATTAAAATTAAATTAGAAAATTAGGTTAACTCTTGATTTATTTTTTCTCTTTTTCCCAAAATACAAAAAATACAAAAAATAGGTTTTTTAAATTAAATTAAAATTTTTTTCTCTTAATTAAAATTAATTAGTAGTTAGGTCTTCTTTTTATTTAACTATTTCATTATTTTCTTAAAACATGACAAAAACAGTTTTAATCAATCGCGAATAGGTTTAGTCAAAGGTCAAAACCCTAATCACCCTCGTATTTAATTCGCCGCGCGTTTATTATTTTTCTAATATTTTTGTAACTGTCCATGGTTTGTAATAGTTAATTTAGGGATTTTACTTATCGCTTTCCCCCCGTGTTTTTGGCTATGTAATTAATTCCCCTCCCCGAAGCCTTGTAATAGCGTAGATTTACTTCCTCGCATCTTAATTTCTGCAAATATTTAACTGTTTAGATGTTTGATAATAGGATTGTATGACAAGAATGCATGACAAATTAATACAGTTAGAAAACCCTAATGTGCAAAGATAAATAATTGAAACCAATCACTCGCACATATCACTCTTAGGGTATACTATCCCTTCGGTTGCCTTCGGTAAACGATCATTAAGTATAGGGTGTCTTAGTGGTTGCCCTCCTGTCTAAAAGATCAAATGTCCCATTCGAATGTTGCCTCGGAAATGTTGCCTCGGAAATGTTGCCTCGAATATGATCTTAAGACTTTAGGGTTATTACTAAGATATCTTAACATTGCTTTAGTGATCATACGTCCCTTTCAAATTGACCCTTAAAATTCCAACGACGATGCTACCTATTTCTCAATAGTAGGATAAGCGTTGTCTAAAGGAAACGAGAATAGAAACAATCTTTTTTCGATTAGGTAGATGCTAGTAGGTACTTGCTCAAATCAAAACTTTTCACACTTACACCTTTTCAAACAAATTTTCAAAAAACAACTTCGTCACACCCTTGAGGACTGATACAAGGGTTATCACGAAGTAAAAATTTTCAAAATAAAGCACATAAACACAAGAAATTTAAAAATGAGAAAATGCCAAAGAGCCCGTGGAGAACCATGGATAGAAAGGGTGCTAACACCTTCCCTTTCTATAATTTATCCCCCGTACTCAGAATATCTCGATAAAGGATTTTTTCTGTACTTTTTTCCTTTCCGATTGGATGAAATAAAAGTCGGTGGTGACTCTTGATACTGCGACATTTTGCGAACAAAAAATGCAAAATGCAAACCAGCATATAAACAGTCGGTTCTGCCACCGTATCACACATGGTATCTTAGGGCTAAAATTGGGTTTGTTTTTGTATTTAATTATCTTCAATCGCGTCGAGATAAAGATTTTAACCTTCATATCTTTGGATAGAATACACTTAAATAAGGGAAGTTGTTATACCCTAATTTTCCCCCTAAAATCCTTCATCATTATCTTGCATCCTTACAATGCATCAAGATCACAAACTTTGGGTTGCCTCTCACTCTTTGCTCTCACTTCTTTAAGTTTCTCCTTGAGAGATCACCAAGCACCCATTTGTGTAAATTGTACATATTTTTTATGTTTACTAACCTCTAACTAAAATCCAAAAAGATGTCTTTGTTTCTTTTTATGCTTTGTACATTGTAGGTGTTGAGCCAAGTGCATCTATCTCACCTTCTAAGCTAGGGTTTTGAAGATTAATCCTCAGTCAACTGGTTGTTCATTGAACCTTAAGGACTTGAAATTAAAAGATATGATTCTATTATCAAAGTTCTATTGTTTAAGAACTCTCTCAACTTCATATGGTCAAGTTAAATTTATCTCGAAGTTAGTGGTTTGATTCATCGAGAAACTGCATAGGTTCATGTGTTTATTTCCATGCCTTATTCAACAAGTTTCATCAAGCCATGAGACTCATAATCAAGTGTGCTTCAAGATAATATCATTTAAAGGTCATATGTGATTCATCATGCATTATATGGCAAGCAAAGTTCAAGAGATGCAATGTTGATTCAAGTTGTTTGACCTAATTTGGCAAGTCCTTGAGTCTATGATCATAAGTGAATAACTCCCTCAATTTTCAACATTTCTAAGTGGTTATTTTTTATATGGAATCTTCTCATCATCCCCAACAATTTCTCTTTACATTACAAGATTCAATTATGCCAAGAGAATCATCAAAAGTTTTGAGAGATTATAGGTCTTTTGAAAAATCAATGAAGTTATTAACCTAACTTCCCAAGTGAAATTCTGGTATCAGATATATGATGTCGAATGACATATCATGACACAAATATCTATTTGAAAGTAAAGTGCAGTAAAATCAAAAGCAGTAAAAACATAAGAGATTGTTCACCCAGTTTAGTGTACAACAACACCTACTCTGGGGGCTACCAAGCCAAGGAAAAGTTCACTAAATAGTATCAATTCATAGACCCTCACTAAATAACCAGTTTACGATCTAATAACTTAATAACTACTCGTGCTAAACTTCTACCTAAGACTCACCTAGGTATGAGGCCCTCCTCAAATCCCTTCAATCACTTACAGTGAGAAATTAACAGAAATAATAAGTTTAAAACACTCCAATCATTCAATGCTTAAAAGCTTATGAATGATACACAATTAACAACCCAAATAAAAACACAAGTATTCAATCAATACTATAGTGTTTGACAATTAAAAGACTTAGACTTTTTAAAACAGAAAGAAAGCATTCTTCTTCAAAAGTTACAGTAGTTTGAATAAGGAAGCAAGTCCTTATATATGAGCAGTTGTGGGCTTGGGCTTTAAAATCCAATATTCAATTCTTTTGAATATTTCCATAAAAATGGGTCATGATAAAATCCATTCACTTTGAAAAATATTCCTCCATATTTTTCGTTGCTTGTGAGTTACAAATCTTGAATTATGGAGTGCTAGAAATCAGGAAACATAAAACTTAAATTGATGTTGGGTTGAGATCAGTTCAGGAGGCAGATGTCAAGCATCTACTTTGACATCATACAAAACATTTTTTCTCCAAATGTTAAGACATTTATCAAAACATTATTAAGTCATTGTTTTACCAAGATTGCTGCCAACAAACACTTATCAACTCCCCCTTTGGCAAATTTTGGCTAAAACATTATCAGAGCATCCTCATCATCATCTGTGGAGCTAACAGGTTTAGCTTTTCTTTTGCTATAGAGAGGGACCACTTTACTTCCTGGCTTTGGGGGTCCATACATGATTTTCTTCTTGGTTGTTTTGGCAGGGGGTGACACTTGCATCCTTCACTTTCCTGGATTTTAACCTTCTTGCAATACCAGGTACCACATTAGTAATGATCTCATTGTTAGACATCTCTTCAACATTGACTACATTCTCAGCATTATGACCTTTTCCATCCTTGGAGGCAACAACATTTTCTTTAGAAGGAGAGTTCTCTTCAACATTTTGTTCAACATTTTCTTCTTCCACTTCCTTCAGAGCAGAGATATCAAGCTTCTCAGGTTTACTTTCAGCAATATCTTTTTTGAAGGATGATGATTCAGTAGCAGCACTTTTAGTGTTACTTCCTATGTTAGCCGGAGGAGGCATGTGGGCAAGGGGAGTAGAAATCCTAGGCACAACGAACCCTTCATTTAATACTCTGTCTACTAGCCTTCTGATGCTTTTATCAACATTGACAATCTCTTCTTTTATCCTATTATCAGTTGCAGTGGAAGAGTTACCTCTATCATCTTTGTATTTCTTTACAGCTGATGATCTAGGTTTCTTGACCTTTTTATCAAAAGGTGGGATGTTTTTTAGAGGAGTAGCATCGAGTACTCTATCAAGGGAAAGATTTTCAGGGAGGTTGACAAATTTTAAGGAAGATGATGTATGATGCTGAGACATGTTTGAGAATTTTTGAGCAAGGTGATGAAGAATGGAAAGGGTCCTTTTTCTGTGGAGGAGAAAGAAGAGTTTGTGAAAGTAGAGAGAAGAAATTTCGTAGCGTGTGGGAAACAATTTGAGGCAGTCTTGTAATGATTGCTTTCTAAATTTTATTTGTTGAAAACACAAATAATACAATATCACTTTAATGATATTCCCACACACTTTTAATTGCTACAAACCCTCATATAAATATATCCCTAATTTTCTTCTTAAATTCTCAAATTGATTAGCATCCAAAGCATTTGTGAAGATGTCAGTCAGTTGCAATTCAGTGGCTACATGTTCTTAGGCAACAATATTTTGTTCAACAAGTTCTCTTATGAAGTGATAACGGATGTCAATATGCTTGGTCCTGATGTGTTGAATGTGATTCTTTGATATGTTTATGGCACTTAAATTGTTACTGAATAATGTCATGACATCTTGTTTGACATTGTATTCTGTTAACATTTGTTTCATCCAAACCAATTGAGAACAACTGCTTCCTGCAGCAATATACTCAGCCTCAGCAGTGGACAGAGACACACAATTTTGCTTCTTGCTGAACCATGATATGAGATTATTTCCCAGAAAGAAACATCCTCCTGATGTACTTTTTCTATCATCAGCACTTCCTGCCCAATCAGCATCACAAAAACCAATTAAGGCAGAGTTTGATCTATGAGAGTACAACATACCATAGTCACTTGTCCCATTCACATATTTAAGAATCCTCTTCACATGGTTGGGATGGCTAACTTTATGATCATCTTGATATCTTGCACACACACCTACAACAAAGGCAATCTGGTCTGCTAGCTGTGAGATATAGAAGACTGCCTATCATGCTTCTGTAGAGACTTTGATCTACACTAACACCTTTTTCATCTTTAGTCAACTTCAGATGTGTGGGAGCAGGGGTTCTTTTGTGACTGGCATTCTCCATCCCAAACTTCTTTACTATATTCTTGGCATACTTGCTCTGAGATAAAAATATGGAATCTTCCATTTGTTTAACTTGTATACCAAGAAAATAGGTTAATTCACCAATAAGACTCATCTCAAATTCAGAATGCATTTGCTTGAGAAAATGTTGAACCATCTCATTTGACATCCCACCAAATACAATATCATCAACATAAATTTGAGCAATCATAATCTTCCCTTCTTCTTCTTTGACAAAGAGGGTTTTTTCTATGCCACCTTTCCTATATCCATTCTCCCCAAGGAATTCTTTCAGTCTCTCATACCAAGCTCTTGGAGCTTGCTTCAATCCATACAGAGCTTTCTTCAGTTTGTAGACATGTTTAGGAAAACTTGGATCAACAAATCCCTTTGGTTGTTCCATGTAGACTTCTTCATTCATATACCCATTTAAGAAGGCACTTTTTACATACATTTGAAACAATTTAAATTTCAGTATGCATGCAACTCCCAATAGTAGTCTGATTAAATCAAGTATGGCCACATGAGAAAAGGTTTTATCAAAGTCAACTCCTTCAATTTGAGTGTATCCTTGTGCAACTAACCTAGCCTTATTTCTAGTGACCTCCCCTTTTTCATCATATTTATTCTTCTATACCCATTTAGTGCCAATCACATTTGTCCCTTCAAGTCTTGGAACCAGATCCCAAACTTCATTCCTACTGAATTGTTCCAGTTCCTCTTGCATAGCATTAATCTAAAATTCATCAGTTAGGGCCTCTTTGACATTTTTAGGATCAATTTTTTATACAAAGAAAGAGTTTGAAATCCATTCTCTTGATCTGGTAGTAACTCCTTTGTTTGGATCTCCTGTGATAATCTCCTTAGGATGATCTTTCTGACTTCTAGTTAAAGGTCCTTTATTGAGGTGACTAGGTTGGGGACCTTCTTGAGGAGGATTAGAATCAATTTTTGTGTCATTAAATTCGGTTAGGCTATCAAGAAAAGATGTTCCAACATCTTATGAGACATCTTCTTCAACATTCCACCATATATCATCAATAGTAACATTGATTGATTCCATCATAACTTTGGTTATGGAATTAAAAACATTGTAAGCTCTGTTGTTTGTTGAGTAATTCAGGAATATTCCTTCATCACTCTCGGGACCAATTTTCCTCCTTTGTTCACGATCAACTAAGATGTAACATTTACTTCCAAAAACATGAAAGTATTTAACAGTTGGTTTTCTTCTCCTCCATATTTCATACATAGTAGCTGGAGTGCCTTTCCTTAGAGTAACTATGTTATGGATATAACACGCATCATTCATTGCTTCAGCCCAAAAATGGTAGGGTAGCTTCTTAGCATGAATCATGGCTCTGGAAGATTCTTGGATAGTTCTATTCTTGCATTCTACAATACCATTCTGTTAAGTAGTAATGGGAGAAGAGAATTCATGGCTAATTCCTTCAGAAGAATAAAACTCAGCAAATTTGTTGTTCTTAAATTCCTTTCCATGATCACCTCTGATTCTTATGACATGGCTTTCCTTTTCCCTTTGAAGTTTTTGACAAAGATCTTTGAACACTTCAAAAGTTTCTGATTTTTCTCTAATAAATCTTATCCATGTGTATCTGGAAAAGTCATATACAACAACATAGGCATACTTCTTACCACCAAGACTTTCAACCTGCATAGGTCCCATCAAGTCCATGTGAAGAAGTTCCAAAACTTTTGATGTAGTAAGATGTTGAATCTTCTGATGTGACATCTTAGTCTGATTTCCAATTTTGCAGTCACCACATACCCTTCCTTCTTCTATTTTGAGCTTAAGAATCCCTCTCACTGCTTCTTCAGATATAATTCTTTTCATACCTTTTAGATGCAAGTGCCCCAATTTTTTATGCCATAGTTTAACTTCATTCTCTTTGGCTAAAACACATGTTGAGAAGAGGTTCAACTCATGAGGAACCCATAGATAACAATTGTCTTTAGATCTGATCCCTTTCATAATAATTTCATTCTTTTCATTGCACCAAGATATTCTTCCTTGGTGAAGTTAACTTTGAATCCTTGATCACATAATTGTCTTATACTTATCAGGTTAGTTGTTAACCCTTTAACAAGTAACACATTATCAAGTTTAGGGACTCCTGAACAATCAAGCTTGCCAATACCATTGATTTCACCTTTTTCCCCATCACCAAAAGTCACATAACTGGTGGAGTGAGATTTGACATCCACCAATAGATTCTTGACACCTGTCATGTGTCTAGAACAGCCATTGTCAAAGTACTAGTCATCTTTGGTTCATACTCTAAGAGAGGTGTGAGCAATGAAACTAACAACATTGGACTTGGGAACCCATTGTTTCTTCTTTTTGCTATTTTGGGGAATCTTATCAGTTTTGGGGAAAGAAGTATTTTAGGGTAACCATACAACTTGAAACAGAAGGGCCTTATATGACCAAGCCTTCCATAGTGATGACATCTCCAGGACTGGGGAATCTCTCTGGTGTGATTAAGCTTTTTCTTCCCATGATGATTTCCATGATGTCCTTTCTTCCCATGATGTTTTCCAATATGTTGAGACATTTGATTCGACGTCTTTGGTTTAGGATTGGCATGAGTGGAAACTGATGAAGGCTTTTCTGAGTTAGGTTCCTTTTTATCATTGAAAACTAGACCACTCTTGTCTCCTGTAGCTCTTCCTGCTTGGAGAACTTCATCTAATGTCTTAGTCCCATTATTGATCATCCTGAGAGATTTGACCATTCTATCGAGATTTAAATTCATAGAAGACACTTCACTTTCCAGATCACAAATAGTTTTAGATGCTCTTCCCTTTCCTCCTTCAGCTGAGTTATGAGGGATTTCTGTTTCTCCCCTTCAAGACACACTTCTGCACTTCTGAGACATAATTCTTTGTATTAAGCAGCTAACTCATCAAAGGTTAGTTCCCCATCACTAGACTCTTCATCAGAAACATATTTTCCTGTCAATGCTTTAACATATTTGGTAGATTCTTCAAGATCACTCTGAGTCCTCTTTAGACCAAGTAGCAGATAGATTCTTCTTCTGTTTCTTAAAATATGTATGGCATTCAGCTCTAATGTGACCAAAGCCTTCACATTCATGACATTTAACTCACTTCCCTTGAGTAGATTTTTCTCCGTTCCTTTTTCTTCCAAACCCATTGGACTTATGGATGTCAGATGAGATGTTCTTGACATTTGATCTTTGGTTCATGTCCATTCTTTTTATCAATTTGTTAAATTGTCTTCAAAGCATAGCTAAGGAATTTGATATTCCTACATCTGTATCCAGATCACAGTCCTCTTCTTCATCTTCAATATTTGATACAAAGGTTATGCTTTTGTTTTTCTTTTCAGATCTTTCATTGATGCTTAATTCAAATATTAGAAGGGATCCAACAATTTCATCCACTTTCATTTCGTCAATGTCTTGAGATTCTTCTATAGCAGTCACTTTCATATCAAATCTCTTGGGAAGAGACCTGAGCATCTTTCTCACCAATTTGTCTTCAGGAATTTTCTCTCCTGAAGCACTAGAGGCATTAGAAATTTCAAGAATGTTCATATGGAAGTCATTTATACTTTCATCATCCTTCATCCTCAAATTCTCAAATTTTAAGGTGAGCAATTGAAGTCTTGACATCTTAACTTTGGATGTGCCTTCAAGAGTAGATTGAAGAATCCCCCATGCAATCTTAACAACTTTACAGGTATTCGCTAATCTGAAAATGTTCTTGTCAATTCCATTGAATATAGCATTCAAGGATTTAGAATTTCCAAGAGCAATTTCATCTTCTTCCTTAGACCAATATTCTTTTGATTTTAATTCAAAATTAGGTTCTCCATTTTCTACCAATTTGACAGGGTGTTTCCATCCTCTTAAAACAGCTTTCCAAGCCCTGATGGCCAAGGACTTTAAAAAGGCAACCCTTCATGGTTTCCAGTAGTCATAATTGCTTCCATCCAGAGTGGGTGGTCTATTCACAAATCAATCTTCCTTGTCCATAGTATCGGAAAGCATCTTCCATAGATCTCACCCAGATAATATTAGGATGCCTTCTCTGATACCAATTGAAATTCTAGTATCATATATATGATGTCGAATAAGATGTCACGGTACAAATATCTGTTTGCAAGTAAAGTGCAGTAAAATCAAAAGAAGTAAAAACACAAGAGATTGTTCACCCAGTTCAGTGTACAACGACACCTATTCTGGGGGCTACCAAGCCAGGGACAAGTTCACTAAATAGTATCAATTCATAGACCCTCATTAAATAACCAGTTTACGATCTAACCACTTAATCACTACTCGTGCTAAACTTCTACCTAAGACTCACCTAGGTATGAGGCCCTCCTCAAATCCCTTCAATCACTTACAGTGAGAAAATAACAGAAATAATAAGTTTAAAACACTTCAATCATTCAATGCTTAAAAGTTTATGAATGATACACAATTAACAACCCAAATAACAACACAAGTATTTAATCAATACTAGAGTGCTTGACAATTAAAAGACTTAGAATTTTTAAAATAGAAAGAAAGTATTCTTCTTCAAAAGTTGCAGTAGTTTGAATAAGGAAGCAAGTCCTTATATATGCGCAGTTGTGGGCTTGGGCTTTAAAATCCAATATTCAATTCTTTTTAATATTTCCATAAAAACAGGTCAAGATAAAGCCCATTCACTTTGAAAAATATTCCTCCATATTTTTCCCTGCCAATGAGTTACAAATCTTGAATTATGGAGTGCTAGAAATCAGGAAACATAAAACTTAAACTGATGTTGGGTTGAGATCAGTTCATGAGGCAGATGTCAAGACATTTGCTTTGACATCATACAAAATAGTTTTGCTTCAAATGTTAAGATATTTAGCAAAACATTATTAAGTCATTGTTTTACCAAAATTGTTGCCAACAAACACTTACACCAAGACCATAAATTGCTCATTTTTTGTGATTTTAAGATGATCTTAATGCCACATTTCTATTCAAGGACTCCTCTTTAACTTCTCTTCAAGTACATAAGGCCAAGTTTGAGTGGAAGCTCATGTATGTTTTGAAAAGATTATAGGTCATCTATAAAATCTTCAAGTGATTTTTGCCAACTTCCAAGGATCATAACTTAATCAATTTTTATCATCTTGAGCCCATTATTTTTCTACAATGATCTTGAAGATGTATAATACAAGTTTCATTCAAGTTGAAAGACCTAAAAATGCTTGGAAAGCCATGGAATTAAAGGAAACATTATAGGTAATTTTTGTCAACTTTGAAGCATCATAACTTTCAGCTTAAGCATCCACTCTAACCCTTTCTTTCGGTATGGCTCGTACGTCTATGGTTGGAACCTCCCCTCTATCCATCGGGAAATATCAACCCTTTGCCCTCCCAAGATGGCACTGACCTAAGGTGACCAACGAGCACCTCTCAGTATGCCCGACATCAAGTCGTGAAGGCAACCAGGAACCGACCAGAGAGTTGCCCATAACTTGCCTCCTCCTTGGAACCAACGGCTAGTTACAGGCACATCTGCCCAGTTTGACCAAGTCCTGGTAGTTACCTGATTTTGCGGACCCCCATATCCAGGCGCAAAAACAGGAACCAATGGCCATAAGCCAGGGGAATTATATATACCCTCACACATGTGAGGGCCAGGTATTGAATATTCACTATTTACCACCAATACCTTAACATTTTGCTTGTATGTACTTGTTCCCACTCTTACTTGATTGTCTGAGTGCCTTGCAGGTACAACCTCATTTTCTCCTCCTCGACAACACAACCCAACTATAGATCATCACCTGGCCACCTTGCAGGTTCTAATCAACCGGTAAGATCAGTGGCACCGTCTATGGGAAACTGCTATCCCTTTCTTTATTTCCTCGAAACTCAAATATTAAAGCAATTTTTCAAGATTCCTTTCACAAATCATGGTCGAACATGATGATCTCCATCTTCTTGGAAAGGCTATTTTTTCCCTGCTCACAAAACCGACAAAATTCAGGAACATCCTCACCTCGAGGATAACCTGGGTGTCCGAGATGGACAGACTGCGTCTCCATATTCCACTGATGCCTGACGCAGAGACGACCATTTCTTGGACAAGGGACGCCCTAAGAATCCCACCGAGGAACTACTAGAAATCTTGTAACCAGTTCCCATCCCTCTCAGCACCGACCTGGCCATTGCAGCGTTGCTCGCTGCTATCAATCTGACCAAAGCCCTCATCCTACAACAGAACCAAAGGATAGGGGCCTAGGAGAATAAGCGGTCTAGGTCTCCTCCATGGAGAGCCTGACAAAGAAACTCCCCCAGTATATCTCCACCTAGGCGTGGCCCTCCACCAAGAAATGAGAAGTGCGAAGTTTCTTTCTTCAAGAAACATAACTTCACACCTCTTATGAAATATCAAGACTCCCCTTCATCCAAGAAGAAGAAGAAAGACGACCGTCAAATCGACCGCGCCAGATTACTTTCACCTGAACCAAGACAAAAGCGAAGGAGTCCCTCCCTCTGACGAGACTGCGATGATCAACGGGGCAGAAATTATCACTCCCCTTCTTCGTCCCCTGCGGATAGTGAAGACGATGATCCCCGTGGCCCGTTATCAAGGGAAATTACTAAAGCCCCACTCCTTATTGTCCTGGAGAAGCCACCTCCGTTGGGAACCTATGAAGGAATGATGGATCCTGACGAGCACATCGAGAACATTAATGCTCTCCTCGATTACCGAGGAGTTAGAGGGGCCATCAAATGCAGATTATTCCCAACCACTCTCAGGAAGGGAGCAATGTCTTGGTATAAGAGTCTCCCGGACGAATCCATCACCTCTTGGAAGAAGCTCAGGAGGATATTTTCGAGGCACTTTACTGCCTGTCGTCGACACCTGATGTCGGAGGCTTCGCTCAAAGCAATCATCCAGGGAAGAGACGAATCTCTGCGGGCATAAATTGAATGCTTCAACAAGGAAACAGTCCAGGTCTCAACGACCGATAACATGAAGAAATATATCCTCGAGCGCGGGCTCCTTCCCTGCAATGACTTTGCCAAAGTTGTGGGCATTGAGACACCGACCATGCTCGACTACCTCATTCTCAAGGACTAGGCGTACATCCAGTACAAGGAGAAGGAAGCAGCCAACAATGCCAGTGAATCGAGGCACAAAGATAGTGACAAGTCCTCGAGGAATGACGAGCCCTCGACATTATGTCGGGGAGAAAAGAAACGGGAAGAAAAATCCCTGGATTTTAAGGACTACAAGGGGTCGGCCGGTAGTTTCTATAATTGCACCCCTATGAATACCTCAAGGGAGCATATTCTATCTGAATGCGCCAATTCTGGATTTAAGCAGGCTGGGGTGCGCTTCCCCCGACAAACATCATCTAAACCAGGAACCGACAAGAGAAAATATTATAGGTTCCACAATAGTCACATGCATAACACCGAGGATTAAATTCATCTCAAGGATTCATTCGAAATACTGATTAGAGATGGGCACCTCAAACAATACAAAAAGAAGGAGGACGCTCACAAAGAAGCGTCAGAAATTAAAAACGTCGAAGAAGGGAAGAAGTCCCCCAACATCGACACCATTCTGGTCTCCATGAGCATCTCGCGGCTGAAAGATTTCTACTACCCGGGCATGGAGAATGTCCCCGTGTACTTCTCCTCTCACAGCCCTTGGAAATCTTTCCCCGCAGCCATGGTCGTCTCCGATGGGGGATTCAACAAGCACACGGTTGGCTCGGTAAAAAGAATATTTAACCAGCTCATCGAAACCAACTCAGATATGGACGCCACGCTCAAAAAATTCTAGAGAGGCTCTCATCCCCTTGCCTTCTATAGGGAGGAACTGACGGGTGGAGCCCCTAATTTGACCATCCCACTACTTGTGAGAGCTTGCATGGCGAATTTCGACATGTGATGCATATTGGTCAATCAAGGCAGCTCGGTGGACATCATGTACTCCTATATGTTCACCACTTTGCAGCTGAATGAAAGCCATCTGACATCGTACGTGGGATCAGATCTCCAGGGCTTTAACGGAGTCAGCACGAAACCCTGGGGATATGTTGAGTTGGTCATCACCTTCGGGAAAGGGGTAATATCCAGATCCACTAAGACACAATTCCTGGTGGTAGATTTCCCGTCTCTCTACCAGTGCATCTTTAGAAGACTCACTCTCGCAGTGCTCATCGTGGTTCCCTCCACTGTGCATCTTAAAATGAAGTACTACACCGCTGAAGGCTTGGTCGCCACCCTCCACGGGGACATCCAAGCAGCAAGAAGGTCTTTTGAAGCTTCAGCCAAGGGCCTCGGTTCCATCAACTTTCAACCTCGAACGACCATCGGAGCCACACTGCCCTCCAGCTCTGAGGAAGTCATGCCACTGTCGAGGGTCGACACCATTGACCTCAATAGCCGTTTCTCCAAGGAAGATCCTGTCGAGCAAAGAAGGAAGGGAAGGAGCCCATGGTCGAAGGCGAAGGTTCTACCCCCTCTACAGATTGTGACGAACTCTCGAGTCACGCACGGCCAATCCCAGATGGTGACTTCGAGCTAGTTCCCCTCAGAGAAGATCCCTCCAGAGGAGTGAATATTGGAGCATACCTCCCCGACTTCACAAACAGGAAACTCAAAGCTTTCCTAAGGGACAATACTGATTTGTTTGCTTGGAGTGAGGTCGAGATGCCCTGATTAGATCCAGAAATTGAATGCCATCATTTAAATATAGATCCTGCCCTCAAGGCGGTCGTGCAGCACAGAAGAAAACATTCTTCCGAGAAAGCGAAGGCTGCAGAACTAGTTGTAAAAGACCTCCTAGAGGCATATTTTATTTCTGAAGCCCAGTACACAACCTGGCTCTCAAATGTAGTTCTTGTAAAAAATATAATGGAAAGTGGCGCATGTACATTGATTATACTGATCTTAATTGGGCTTTCCTGAAAGATGCTTATCCCCTCCCCAATATTGACAAACTGGTCGATAAATCGGCCGGTTTCAAAAAGCTATCATTTATAGACGCATACTCTGGTTATAACCAGATCTCAATGGCGAAAACAGAAAAAAGTACACGACTTTCATGACCGAATTGGGAAACTATTACTACAACGTAATACCATTTGGCCTAAAAAACGCGGGCGCTACATATCAGCGCATGGTGAACAAAGTTTTTCGCAACAAAATAGGCGACATGCTCGAAGTCTATATGGACGACATGATTGTCAAGTCCACGGAATAGCTCGACCACTCAGCCCACTTAAAGAAAGTGTTCGAGCAGGCTCAGAAGTGCCGGATGCGATTCAATCCAGAAAAATGTACCTTCGGCATACTGGCAGGAAAGTTCCTCGAATTCTACCTAACAGAACGAGGCATTGAAGTGAACCCCGACAATTGTCAGGCATTTTCTGAATTTCCGACACCCACCTCGAAAAAGTCCATCCAAATCCAAAACGGCATGCTCACTTCTCTCTCCCAATTCGTGGCGAAATCCTCCTAGCACGCGCTTCCCTTGTTAAAACTCCTCCGCAAGGAAGCTGCCTTCGAATGGATTCCCGAAAGCAAGCGAGCCCTCGTTCATTTAAAATGAGTACTGTCACAGCCGCACGTCCTTTCTCGACCCAAGAAAGACGAGGTCCTCTACCTCTATCTAGTCGTCGCCTCTGAGGCGATAAGTGCAAGCAAGGCCCGGAGGAGAGATATCAACAAATCAAGTAAATCTATCCCTCTCTAACGCGGCAATGAGACTCAGACACTACTTCTTGGCCCACACCATAGTCGTCTGAATGGATCAGCCAATAAAGCAGCTACTCGGAAGACCAGACATGGTCGGCAAAATGTTGAAATGGTCCTTAGAACTCTCTGAATTTGATATCCAATACGAGAGTAGGAAAGCCCTTAAGGCTCAAGCCTTGGCCGACTTCGTAGCTTAAATTACCTCGCCCACAAATCCTGATGGACCGCACTACTGGATGATCTTCGTCGATGGTGCCTCCAGTTCGACAGGAAGCAGCGCTGGCATTATATTGGAAAACGAAGAAGGAACCCTAATCGAGGTCTCCCTTGTTTTATATTTTCCTACCTCTAACAATCAGGCCGAATACGATACATTCCTAACAGGCTTGTGACTAGACGAAGATCTGGGAGCTGAGGAAGTTAAGATCTTCACCAAATCTCAGTTGGTCGCTTCTCAAGTTCGAGGCGAATATCAAATCAAAAACGACTAACTCGCTGAATATTGGGCCCTGGTCCAGGAGAGGAAAGAGAAATTTAAATTTGTGGACGTACAACATGTTCCCCGTAAGCATAATGCCCGCGCAGATATCCTATCTAACCTAGAGAGAACAAACAGGGAAGAAGGGAATAAGTCAGTGATAAAGGAAATCCTTCCTCGACCAAGAACCCATAAGCCATTCTCTACCTTAGAAGTGTTCTCCATCAGGGACATCGATTGCTGGATGACCCCCATACACGAGTACCTCACTAAGGGAAGACTCCCCAGCGACCCAAAATAAGTGGTCATTGCCAGGCAAAGAGCTTGCTCGTACGTTTTAGTCGAGGGTAAACTTTACAGGAGAGGATTTTCCATTCCCCTTCTCAAATGCATCGACCGAAGTGGTGCAGATCGTGTCTTGCTCGAAATCCATGAGGGCATTAGCGACCAGCATCTAGGCGGAAGATCCCTCGCGATAAAATATTTGCGAGCAGGACATTATTGGCCCACCATGCAGCACGACTCAAAAGAGCACGTGAAAAAATGTGACAAATGCCAAGGACATAGGGACATGCATTTAGCTCCTCCTAACGAGCTTAAGTCCCTCTCCTCTCCTTGGCTCTTCGCCTGGTGGGGATTGGATCTCCTCGGTCCATTCGCATTCGGAACCAGTCAGAACAGATATCTAATCGTAGTGGTCGACTACTTCACCAAAGGGATAGAAGCCAAAGCTTTGGCCAAAATCACCGCCCAAAAGGTCCTTCACTTCTATAAAAGGAACATCCTCGACTGGTTTGGCATCCCACAAGTGATAGTCACCAACAATGGAACTTAGTTCAAATACCACACCTTTCAGGAATTTGTCACCAAACTAGGCACCACCCCACACTTCTCCTTTGTCGAGTTGAAACATCCGACCAAACCATCATACGATATAATATGAAATATCAATGAAGTCTCCACCGAACTTATTCTATCCCTCCAAAAGGGAAAAGGTAAACATCGAGAAAACCTGAGAAGGGTGAAACCACATTCTTGCAACCGAGTGATCGGGTAAGGGAGTCTGTTATGCGAGGGGAAGGTATTAGCACCCCGCACTCCCATAGTACTCTATGGTATCCACTCTTGTTGTCTAGTCTAATTGGTGTGGTCAAAATCTATGTCTAAGCTTAAGAGCTAAAAGAAAATGCAAAGAGGGAATGCATGCAAAAGAAAAGAGAAAATACTCTAGGGAAAATAAAGTTGTGCTCGCTCGGGCCCTACCTCGATGCCTACCTATCCCTTTTATGGAATCAGAGCAGCCGTAGTTCGGCTTATATATTTTGGTTGGTTTTTGTTTTTAGTTAAAAAGACAAAAGCAACAATCAAGATGGAAAAACATCAGATAGAATGATAAAACATCAACAACTATGATAAAACAACAGAAAGGAGATGTCAAGACATCGCGTGGTAACACAAACTCAGATAAGAAGATAAAAACGTTAGCATGATAGCAAAATATCAGACAAGACGACAAAACATTACACCTAACAATTATATTGAAAATCAAAGTAGGATGACAAACATACGTGATGGTGAAACATCGGCAACAAACATATGCGATGGCGAAACATCGGCAAAAAGATAGCAAGATAGCATGGCAAATATGAAGAGACATCAACAACCCAGTTGATAAAACATCACACCTAACAATGATATTGGGAATAAAAGTAGGATAACAAACATGTCTGATGGCGAAACATCGTCTACAAACTGGTGCGATGGAGAAACATCAGCTAAGAGATAGGAAGATAACATGGCAAAGATGGTGAAACATCAATAACTTAAATGGCAAAACATCACACCTAACAATGATATTAAGAATCAAAGTAGGATAACAAACATGTGCGATGGCGAAACACAATTAAGTTTATTAAAGTAGGATAACAAAGCCAAAAGGCACACACACAATTAAGAGTGGTTTATATTTTTTGACCTTGAAGAAGGACTAAGTTTATTAGAGATATTTTATGATTTGCCAAGAAGAAGTTTTAGCTTTAAGATGCAATATGCAAAGAAAAATAAAACAACTAAGGGAGACTATCCTAATCTCTAGCCCTAATGTTATCATACGATGATTGACCCTAAGGTTGAGGATGAAAGAGGGACGTTTCTACCCTATGTTACCATACATGGGTTCCTATCCTAAGGTTTAGCTCGAGGACAAACCCTACACGAGCAATCCTAAGGGAGCATGGTAAATACCAAACAAGTAAACAAACAAGTGTTTAAACATGAGTAGCAAGCAAGGTTCATATGCAAAATCGCCTTAAACAGGTCTTTAAATAAACCAGAGGGACTCCTGACATATATCAACAATGGAAATCCCATCATGCAATAGAAAGAAATGAGGAGTGTGTAGTTGCTTAGGTATTGGCTTGCATTTTTGGCAAAACCAGGTGTATGAATGTCATGACTGATGTCATAACATTCTAGTTTATTAGGTACAGATTTATTAGGTACCTTTGCAGAAAAATATTGTCATACAGGTACTGATGTTTATGAGTGTGTATCTGAGCATTTTGCAAAATGATCACATTTACCAAAATCAGTAAACAGGAATTCAGATGTCATAACAAATGTTAAGACATCCTGTTCTGAACTAACAGGTTTGCAGTTTGGTTAATTCTGAGTTTTTTCAGGAAAATGACTCAGTCTTTCCAGAACAGAATCCTGCGTTTTCTTTGGGTTAACCTAGCTCAACCCTAACCTGGTTGATAAAGTCCTGTGACCTAGTCTTAAGGTCAAATGGAATTAACCCTAGCTTTTTGGGGAAACCCTAACTGAAGATGCAGCTGCTATATATTCAACAGAGCTGATGTTTTGAAAGCAATCCCTTTTTGACAGAAGATCATTTAGAAGCTGTATAGTTTTAACTATTGTAATCCAAGCAATTATCATTGTGATAAGTGACTTGGAATAGGTTTTTAAATTGTAAGGGTTGTGTAGCACTCAAAGCTTTGAAGCAAGAGTGTTTGTATGTCTCTTGACTAAAGATGTGAAGCAGAGTCAAGTTAGGTGTGTGTATCACTCAAAGCTGTGAAGCAAGAGTGTTTGTGTTGCTTGATTAAAAAGCTGTGAAGCTTAATCAAGTGTATGTTTTTGAAGAGTGTCTTCATCAATTCATTAGTCAAATTGTTTTATGTATCACTGCTGTGATTGAGGGGGAGTGAGTAGGAACTCAGGTTTAAGTTGTACTTCGATTGAAGTTGCATTGGGTAGGTCTTAAGTGAAGGAGATAAACTAGTTGGTTTATTCCTGAATTAACATCTCTTATAGTGGATTTCCTCCCTGGCTTGGTAGCCCCCAGAGTAGGTGTTGTTGCACACTGAACTGGGTAAACAATTGACTGTGTTCTTTACTGTTTTTGTATTTACTGTCTTATAGAAAGTCAGATACGGTGTCACAACATTGAACGTGACATTGAGTATCTGTAGCCAGAATTTCAATTGGCATCAGAGCAGGCACCCTGCCTGTATTACTGGGTGAGATCTAGGGATATCACTTTCTGGCACTATGGACAAAGAAGGAGTTTTTTGAAATAGACCACCCATTCTGGATGGAACTAATTATGACTACTGGAAACCTCGTATGATTGCCTTCTTAAAATCTCTGGACAAAAAGGCTTGGAGAGCTGCTGACAAAGGATGGAACCATCCCACCATAACTGAGAAAGATGGGACAATCAGTCTGAAGCCTGAGGAAGATTGGAGTAAAGAAGAAGATGAGTTAGCCCTAGGAAATTCCAAAGCTTTAAATGCCTTGTTCCATGGAATTGATAGAAACATTTTCAGACTAGTACATCAATATGAACTGGCCAAGGAAGTTTGGGACACTCTCAAAACTACTCATGAGGGCACTTCCAAAGTAAAAATGTCAAGGCTTCAGATGTTGACTACCAAGTTTGAAAATCTAAAAATGATGGAAGATGAAACCATTCATGAGTTTCACATGAACATCTTGGAGATTGCCAACACCTCAGGAGCACTGGGAGAAAAAATGGCAGAAGAAAAATTGGTGAGAAAGATTCTCAGATCCTTGCCCAAAAAATTTGCAATGAAGGTAACTGCCATAGAAGAAGCCCAAGACATCAGCAAGTTGAAAGTGGATGAACTTATTGGGTCTCTTCAGACTTATGAGATGCGGATCACTGAAAATGGTGACAAGAAGAACAAGAGCATAACACTTGTATCCAACACTGATGTTGACAACAAGGAGGATGAAGAAGAAAATATTTCAGAAGCTATAGCCATGCTTGGAAGACAGTTCAACAAACTCATCAGAAGAATAGATCCAAAGTCAAGGTCTAATGTTCATAACATTCCCTCTGACATTGACAGTTCCAGTAGAAGACCAAGGTCAGAAGATAAGGGAAACCAAGGCAGAGGAATTCAATGCCATGGTTGTGAATGATATGGGCATATTCGAGCTGAATGTCCAACCTTTCTTAAGAAACAAAAGAAAGGAATGACTGTTACTTGGTCTGACTATGATTCAGAAAGTAATTCTGAAGAAGAATCTGCCAAACTAGTTACTGCTCTAACTGGTGTTTGCACCTCTGAAAGTGACACTAGTGATGAAGAGGTGACATTTGAAGAACTGGCTGATACTTACAAGAAATTGTGTATCAGAAGTACTGAAGTCTGTGTGCAGAATGAGAAACAATCAAAACTCATCATAAAGTTGGAGGTTGAGAAAAGGGCAAACCTTGAAACTATAAGTCATCTAGAAGGGGAAGTTCAATTGCTGAACTCACAACTGAATCAAATGACCAAATCTGTCAAGATGCTGACTAATGGAACAGACAAATTGGAAGAGATCCTTCAGGTTGGACAAAATGTGGGAAATAAATCTGGACTAGGATTTATGGAAGCAAAGAAATTTGGTACAGTCAAGAAGATCAGGCCTGATAAGCAAATGTCAAAACAGATGTCTCAACACAACTCTCAACATCAGGAACAGAGACATATGAAGAAAAGGTACCAAAGATGGAGATGTCATCATTGTGGGAGATATGGCCATATAAAACCTTTCTGCTTCAGATTGCATGGATACCCTAATCAGAACTCAGGTGTCAAACCTAAGTCTAAAAAGGTACCACATGCTCCTAAATGGAAGAAAAAGGCTACTGCCCTGATAGCCCACACTTCCCTGAGGGTCTCTGCAAAGGAAGACTGGTACTTTGACAGTGGGTGTTCCAGACACATGACTGGAATCAAGAACCTCCTCAATAATGTTAAACCTCACACCACCAGTTTTGTGACCTTTGGAGATGGTGCTAAAGGTGAAATCAAAGGAGTTGGTAATCTGGACTTCCCTGGAGTTCCAAGTCTGAATGAAGTACTGCTGGTAAAAGGACTGACTGCTAATCTCATTAGTATCAGTCAATTGTGTGATCTAGGATTCAAGGTAAATTTCTCAAAATCTGAATGCCTTGTAATCAATGACAAACAAGAAATTGTAATGAAAGGAGTCAGATCTAAAGACAACTGTTACTTGTGGGAGCCTGAGAACACTAATTTCTCCTCTGTGTGTTCCATTGCAAAAGAAGAAAAAGAGGTGAAACTGTGGCACCAAAAACTTGGCCATCTTCATCTAAGAGGAATGAAAAGGATTATCTCCATGGAGGCAGTCAGAGGGATTCCAAGACTGCAAATTTATGAAGAAAGAGTTTGTGGTGAATGTCAGGTTGGTAAGCAGACTAGGATGTCACATCCAAAGTCAAGACATCTGACCACCTCTAAGGTTCTAGAACTTCTTCATATGGATCTGATGGGACCAATGCAAGTGGAGAGTCTTGGTGGAAAAACATATGCCTATGTGGTTGTGGATGATTTTTCCAGATTCACCTGGATTAATTTCATTAGGGAAAAATCTGATGTATTTGAAGTTTTTAAAGAATTGTGAAAAGAATTCAAAGAGAAAAGGAAGGGTGTATTGTCAGAATCAGAAGTGATCATGGCAAGGAATTTGAAAACAGCAAGTTTGATGATTTCTGTTCCTCAGAAGGAATTAGTCATGAATTTTCTTCTGCTATAACTCCTCAGCAAAATGGAGTTGTGGAAAGAAAAAACAGGACCATACAGGAATCTGCCAGAGCAATGTTACATGCCAAAAGACTTCCTATGTATTTTTGGGCTGAAGCTATGAATACAGCCTGCTATATTCATAACAGGAAGGGAACCTCATCCACCATATATGAACTCTGGAAAGGAAGAAAACCAACTGTGAAGTACTTCCATGTGTTTGGCAACAAATGCTATATTCTGGCAGATCGTGAACAAAGAAGAAAACTGGACCCTAAAAGTGATGAAGGCATATTTCTAGGATACTCCTCAAACAGCAGAGCTTATAGAGTATTCAATTCCAGAACCAAAGCCATGATGGAATCAATAAATGTTATAATTGATGATTATCATGAAGAAATAGATGTTCCTTGTACTGTTGAGACATTCTTTGAGACTTCAACCCAACAGAATGATCTACCCAACTCCACCACATCAGAATCTGAATCAAAGGAAGCTAGCAAGATTCCTTCCATCAGAATTCAGAAGGATCATCCAAAAGAGCTCATCATAGGAGATCCCAACAGTGGAGTCATTACAAGATCTAGAGAAATCATCTCAAACTCTTGTCTTGTGTCCAAAATGGAACCAAGAAATGTCAAGGAAGCTTTAACTGATGAATACTGGATTGGTGCAATGCAAGATGAACTGAACCAATTCAAGCAACATGAAGTTTGGGAACTGGTTCCTAGACCTGAAGGAACTAACATCATTGGGACAAAATGGATTTTCAAGAACAAGTCAGATGCTGAAGGAGTTGTCACCAGAAATAAGGCAAGACTTATTGCTCAAGGATACACCCAGGTTGAAGGGGTTGATTTTGATTAAACCTTTGCACCTGTAGCCAGGCTGGAATCAATCAGACTCCTATTGTCAATTGCTTGTCTTCTGAAGTTCAAGTTATTTCAGATGGATGTGAAAAGTGCCTTTCTAAATGGGTACTTAAATGAGGAAGCTTATGTGGAACAACCTAAAGGCTTTGTGGATCCAAACCACCCTGATCATGTCTACAAATTGAGAAAAGCTCTATATGGCCTGAAACAAGCTCCTAGAGCATGGTATGACAGGTTAACAAAGTTTCTCTCAGACAAAGGATACAGAAAAGGAGGCTTGGACAAAACTCTCTTTGTCAAAACTGAAGGAGGGAAGTTGATGGTTGCCCAAATATATGTTGATGACATAGTGTTTGGAGGAATGTCAGAACCTATGGTTAAACATTTTGCTGACCAGATGCAGGCTGAATTTGAAATGAGTCTCATGGGAGAACTAACTTATTTTCTTGGACTACAAGTCTCACAGATGGAGGACTCAATCTTCCTATCTCAAAGCAAGTATGCTAAGAACATTGTAAAGAAGTTTGGTATGGAGAATGCCAGTCACAAAAGGACTCCTGCTCCTACTCATTTAAAGCTTTCCAAAGACTCAAGTGGGGTTAAGGTGGATCAAAGTCTGTACAGAAGCATGATAGGAAGCTTGTTGTACTTAACAGCCAGCAGACCTGATATTGCTTTTGCAGTTGGAGTCTGTGCAAGATACCAAGCTGATCCTAAAGTCAGTCATATCAATCAAGTGAGGAGAATTTTGAAGTATGTGAGTGGAACTTACAACTATGGGTTGCTGTATTCTCATGGCTGTGAACCAGCTCTGACTGGCTACTGTGATGCTGATTGGGCTGGTAGTGCTGATGATAGAAAAAGCACCTCTGGAGGATGTTTCTTCTTGGGAAATAATCTGGTTTCCTGGTTCAGCAAGAAACAGAATTGTGTGTCTCTTTCTACTGCTGAAGCTGAATACATTGCAGCTGGTAGTAGCTGTTCTCAAATGATCTGGATGAAACAGATGCTTACTGAGTATAATGTCACACAAGATGTTATGACATTGTACTGTGACAATCTGAGTACAATCAACATTTCCAAGAATCCCATTCAGCATAGTAGGACCAAACATATTGACATACGACATCACTTTATCAGAGACCTTGTAGAAGAGAAGACAATCAAATTGGAACATGTTGCCACTGAGCTACAGCTGGCTGACATTTTTACCAAGGCTCTTGATGCAAATCAATTTGAAAACTTGAGGGGTAAGTTGGGTATTTGCCAACATGAGGAATTGTAGCAATTAATTTTGCTTAAAACAAGGGTTAAAGGAGTTATGCTTGTTCTGATTGGGTTAAAATTATATTTTCCCATTTCCTTCAATTCTTTTAAGAAGTTGAATAGACACTCCTTTTCTTCCTTCCCCTCTTGTCTCCTCATCAAAACCCAGTCTCTCAATCAGAATTTTCTCTTCAGTTGCTGTTGGTCCTCTAAGACTGTCAAAATGCCTCAAACACCATCATCATCCAATACGACGATTTCAACCTCTTCCTCTGATCAAGATTCTAGGACAATCTCTTCTTGCCAGGACTCTGAAGTCCTGGAGATCTCTTCTCTTAGAAAAGTGGAATCTAACCCCACCAAGGTTAAAGAGCTGAGAACAAGACATGCAGGAAGGTCCCAAGCTTCTGCCTCTGGTAATTCATCTCATCCTACTTCTTCATTTCCCCCTGAAATTGCAAATAGGGAAGGGTCAGCCTATGTTCATCAAGCAATAGCAAAAATTGTTTCAAGAATTCTGAACGAGAACCACTTAGTTCCTGGCATTTCTGTTCCTTTAAATCAAGAAACTTCAAATGCTGAAACAAGTCCAGATGTCTCTAAGGATGTTGAGACATCAGACAAAGAGAAGAATGCTGACATTGCTCTCAAGAAAAGGAAGACGCCCGAATCCTCTGAGTCTGATGATAGTGCTTAAAGGTTGGTGGAGTTGCTTATTGGTGGAGTTGATGCTGGTACCTGGTAGAGTTTGGAAGTGTGTTCAGTTTTTTTTAGTTCTGCTCTCATTACTTTTTCTGGATGACTGTATAACTTTTAAGAACATGTATCTTTGGCCCATTTGTGGCTAAAGAGGGGGAGATATATTTTGGTACTTAATTTGACATTCCATTTTCTGCAGTCATTTTTATTCTGCTGCTATCTATCTCCGATTGCTTAGGGGCTTTAGCCAAAAATCTGCCAAAGGGGGAGTTTGTAGTTGCTTAGGTATTGGCTTGCATTTTTGGCAAAACCAGGTGTATGAATGTCATGATTGATATCATAACATTCTAGTTTATTAGGTACAGATTTATTAGGTACCTTTGCAGAAAAATATTGTCATACAGGTACTGATGTTTATGAGTGTGTATCTGAGCATTTTGCAAAATGATCACATTTACCAAAATCAGTAAACAGGAATTCAGATGTCATAACAAATGTTAAGACATCCTGTTCTGAACTAACAGGTTTGCAGTTTGGTTAATTCTGAGTTTTTTCAGGAAAATGACTCAGTCTTTCCAGAACAGAATCCTGCATTTTCTTTGGGTTAACCTAGCTCAACCCTAACCTGGTTGATAAAGTCCTGTGACCTAGTCTTAAGGTCAAATGGAATTAACCCTAGCTTTTTGGGGAAACCATAACTGAAGATGCAGCTGCTATATATTCAACAGAGCTGCTGTTTTGAAAGCAATCCCTTTTTGACAGAAGATCATTTAGAAGCTGTATAGTTTTAACTATTGTAATCCAAGCAATTATCATTGTGATAAGTGACTTGGAATAGGTTTTTAAATTGTAAGGGTTGTGTAGCACTCAAAGCTTTGAAGCAAGAGTGTTTGTATGTCTCTTGACTAAAGCTGTGAAGCAGAGTCAAGTTAGGTGTGTGTATCACTCAAAGCTGTGAAGCAAGAGTGTTTGTGTTGCTTGATTAAAAAGCTGTGAAGCTTAATCAAGTGTATGTTTTTGAAGAGTGTCTTCATCAATTCATTAGTCAAATTGTTTTATGTATCACTGCTGTGATTGAGGGGGAGTGAGTAGGAACTCAGGTTTAAGTTGTACTTAGATTGAAGTTGCATTGGGTAGGTCTTAAGTGAAGGAGATAAACTGGTTGGTTTATTCCTGAATTAACATCTCTTATAGTGGATTTCCTCCCTGGCTTGGTAGCCCCCAGAGTAGGTGTTGTTGCACACTGAACTGGGTAAACAATTGACTGTGTTCTTTACTGTTTTTGTATTTACTGTCTTATAGAAAGTCAGATACGGTGTCACAACATTGAACGTGACATTGAGTATCTGTAGCCAGAATTTCAGAGGGAAACAGTAAAAGGGAAATAGTACAATACCTAACGGAAAACTATCAGTAGAAAATGAGCAAGAAAAAGAAACCCATAGAACTTTAAGCAAGCTAGCATTAGTAAACAAATCAATTCAGAAAATCATGCCATCAAATATATGCATTGAGGCCTCAAGAGCAGGACTATAGAAGTCACAATCACATGTATATATATCCTGCAAAAGAATCACAAATATACCAAGCACCGGGATAGTGCAAACATAACCAATTGTGTTCCATAAATAAAGTGGAACACTACAATACCAAGTCTAAATGGAAAAAAAACTTTTCCTCAAAGTACCTCGCATATTCAATAGACAAATTAGTGATTTCAAAGAGAAGTGATGAAACAATAAAGATTGGATGATGATATAATCATGAGAGTGTAAAATGAATATGATGGCGGACAGCTAAAGTAGTAAATGTATGAAGTATCAAGCAGACTCAAACAATAATTAGGTCAAAACTAAAGAATTGTTGCCTCTTTCCTGTCACCATGTTGAATTGACAAGTAAATATCAATCAAGGATCAAAAGAGAAAGAGAAGAATATAATCAAAGGCTTTATAAGTCAGTAGCAAACACTTCACATCCATACTTATTCATTTCATTAAGTTTTACAAGCATAACAAAAGAGGGGTACCACAAAATGTATCACAGAGCTTGGATCACAAGTTAGCAAAGCAAGATTTTCAAACATAGACAAAGTTAGAAGACTTAAACCATTCAAAGACTTGGAATCAAGCTTTTAACATGCTATAAGGATATGATAAAGAGTTTAAAATGTTAATTCTAAAGCATGTTGCACGAGTGAATTTAATATACTTCAAAGATTCAAAAAGGAAAGGAAGATTGAACATCTAATTCACAATAAGATGAAATGGTTCAAACATTAGAAGTCAAGTGATCTCAAGTCTTTATGAGACTATCCTTGATGTATCATTTCCCAACATGTCATCATTGGTCATTTGATGATCTCAAACTTAAGCCAAAAATTCAAAATTCAAAGCAAAAACACAAAAAGAACATTACTTAAGAGGCATGAATCAAAAGGGCTCATCAACCAATTATGGGAAATCAAGTGGATTGATTTGAGTTGGTGTGAGGTAAAAAAATCAACATGATCATTAAGGGCTAAATTATAGGCCTCGCACAAGTTCATTGGCCATCAAATAAATTGCAACAAGATATGCAACATCAATTGGGAACTTTCACTTTGAAAATTCATCAAAAATAGGAAAGTACTTCTATAATTCAAACAAAAATTTTATCAGCATCTTTAAGATGTATAGAAGTCAGAAAGCAAGTCTCAAGTTCATTGATGGTTAGGAAAGGATCAAATAAGCTTCAAACATCCAAACTAGTTGATGAAACCACCAATCAAGGCAAGTTTTCAAAATAAATTAATGGAAAATACCAAACCTCATCAATGAATTCAATAAAAATATTTTTGAGATCCTCAATCCATCTATGAACTTCAAACAGGAGCTGAATTCAATTGAAACTCAAAGCAAATTGGTTTTTGGATTCAAATCAAACAAGGGGATTATAAAAACCCTAATTACTTAGAAAATAAACTTAATTATTGATCAATTAAGTTCCAATTCTAAATAATTCAAAATAAAATCATACACAAATGAAGAATACTCCATACATCAGAAAACTTATTTTTTCATATTTTTAGAATTAAAGAAAAGTCAGAAATAAAATCAAATTCAAGCAATTGATCAATTAAACAAATATTCACATTTTTAAAATAAAATTCTAATCGGAAATTAGAAAAATATTCAACCAAAATTATATTCAAATTCTAGAATTAAAAATAAACTTCTATGATTTTTTGTGGAATTTTTGGATCAAAGGAAATATCAAAATAAAATCAAATATCAAACAAACAATTAATTAAACACGCGAATTTTAAAGCCAATCAAAACATTTTCAAAAATTCTGAAAAAATGCAGAAGGTCAGAAATATTATTTTTAGGTTTCATGAATTTTTTTCAGAAATTTTCATCAAGTTTTGATCAAGAAATAAAATCTGGAAATATCAAGTTATAAAACAAGATTCAAATGAATGCAAAATTCAAATGGACCAATAGAATCGCGCCACCATATCATCTTCAACCCCTGGATAAGTTTAAAAACACGCGTAAGAACAGTCCTAGGACTCATGTTCAGATCCATCGTACATACTCATTTTCACACCATTTTTCATGAAATTTCGTGCAAATTAAAGCCAGAAATAAGATCTACATCATGTTATTCGAATCACATCGAATGATTAACCATAGATCAAGAACGGATCTCATGAAGATTGCAAAAAAAATCTGAGCAAAATATTTCAGAATCATCATGCATGTATATCTCATCAAATCAAAAGCTCTAAAGTTGCAGAAACACTCAATGAACATCCAACAACATGATTCCAAACTTAAATCATACAATGCACGGCTAGAAATCAAGATCCAAAGTTAAGGATTCTAACCTTTGAGGAAAAAATGAATCTACTGTATCCTTCACTCCAGTTTCAAACCAAGCCTCGATCTACAATCCTTAGCACTTGGAGAAGATAATGCAAGAAGAATCACTCAAAACGCACAAGCAAACTGGGAAAGTCGAAGAAATGGATTTTTGAGAGAAAATGTGATTTCATATCTGAGCTTCCAATGCAGCCTTTCGTTCTTATCTTCATCCTTCTTACTTCTTTTGAATGAGCAATGCAGTGTCTATATAGAGTGTTTAGAGTAAGGGCAATAAGGTCATAACTCATAGAAATCCGTTGGAGGGCAATTTGGCCAAAATAGGCAAGTGAAAATGTGAGAGCATGTGCTTGCATTTTATTTGTTACTTGGATTTTTATGCTGCATTTTGATAAGCTCAGAGATTAATGAAATGAGGTGAGTGAAGCGTGAGGGGGTAAGGTGGCAAGGATTGCACATGGTGTGATTTTTTTAGAGGTGAAAGTTACCAATTTTGGCAAAAAATGTAGAAATCATCGGAAGGAAAGGAAAGTGTGATTGTTTGGCCAAAAGAAGTAAGAAATGAAGTATGTGATTCGTGCCAAGCATGTGCAATATTAACCTGAAAACAAACAGAATCGAAGGGTGCACGAAATATGCAACTTGCATAACCCACACGTGCACCAAGAGTCATCTGACTTCCAACTAAAGCCACTGAAAACTGGCTCATGCGTTCTCAATTTTCCTTGGTCCAAATGAAGAGCATACCTTAGGCTTCGAAACAAGCTGAGGTTCGAAAGAAATGATGGAGAGATGAGTAAGATATGAGGCTTAGGATTCTTGGGAAACTCAAGCCAACTTTCCCAAGACTGCGCACGCGCTGGCTTGCTCATAAGGCAACACTTCAAATGGTCCAAATGGAGAGAAAGAAGAGAGCAGGAATGAGGTTTTGACTAGCCCTCAAGGTTACTTCGAATGGTCCAAATTGAGAGACAAAGAAGAGAGCAGGAATGATGCTTCGACTAGCCTATAAGGTCACTTTGAATGGTCCAAGTTGAGAGAAGACAAAGAGAGCATGAATGAGACTTCGACCATCCTATAAGGTCACTTCAAATTGTCCAAACGAAGAGAGAAGAATGAGGCTTCGACCAGCCCTCAAGATGACACTTCAAATTGTCCAAACAAAGAGAGAAGAATGAGGCTTCGACCAGCCCTCAAGATGGCACCTTGAATTTTCGAACGAATAGAAAAGAAAGAGGCTTTGACCAACCGTCAAGGTAACACTTTGAATTTCCACCCGAAGAGAGAAGAATGAGGCTTCGACCAGCCCTCAAGATGGCACCTTGAATGTACAAACAAAGAGAGAAGAATGATGCTCCGACCAGCCCTCAAGATGGCACCTTGAATGTCCAAACAAAGAGAGAAGAATGAGGCTTCGACCAGCCCTCAAGATGGCACCTTCAATGTCCAAACGAAGAGAGAAGAATGAGGCTTAAACCAGCCCTCAAGATGGCACCTTGAATGTCCAAACGAAGAGAGAAGAATGAGGCTTCGACCAGCCCTCAAGATGGCACCTTCAATGTCCAAACGAAGAAAAATCAAAGAGAGCAAAAGGAGGCTTCGGCCAGCCCAAAAAGCCACTTCGAATGGTCCAAACTGTAGGAAATCAAAGAGAGCCATTCGAATCCCTGGTTTCAATATCCAACTTCCTCAAATCACAACCTCTTCAATTTTAAACCAAATTGGAAGATTCCAAGTTTAATGAAAAGCTTTCACGTCCCTCTTTAAAGTGCACGAGGCAAATTTTCGAATTATGCCTTGAATCAACAATTACAGGCATGTCACCAACTGTTTGATGAATTGCCTAGGCCAAATGTCTTGCCTTTCCTGGCCAGACGCCCAAGATTGCCCCAAAAAATGCTCAACTTGCCTTGAACTTCAAAGGCTCATAACTTTTGATTTTGAGTAAGAAGTGTGTTTTTAGTCCTCTGTGAGGCCTTGTACATATTTTTCCCCTCTTCAATTGGAAAAAAGAACCACCAAAATCCCCTGAAAAATGAGAAAGTTATTCCCTTGTAAAGTCAGGCCTAAATTAAGAACACTTAGTGAAATTTTCAATCACCAAGATAACTTCAAATCCAAGTAGCCTCTCAAACTTGTAATTCTCATCAAAATAAATCATCAATGATCATCCCACATGAAAATACATGTAAAATGCTTCATGTTGACCAAAAGTCCACTTGGTCAACTTCGACTTTATTAACTTTGAGTAAAATGACTGTTTTTCCCCTTTGATTCAATTGAACCACTTATCTTCAAAATTGGTGATCAAAACCTCAAACATATGATATTACAAACACATAGAGACTATGGAAATAATCTTCACTCGAAATTCCAAAGAATACCTGATTAAGACTCAAACCCTAGTTTTGCACTCTACACTACAAGATAATTGATCAAGCTTCAAAACACTAGTTCCACTGGGCATCATGAGAGACTCTTTAAACAAAATTGATTCCAATGATGCTTCAATACTTGGCTCATCTAGACCCCCAATAACTCCAACTTGGGAAAAACCCTAATTTTGACTGATGAATCTAAAGGATGTGATTTTCCTTATAAACAGCACAATACTCAATCTTCTGATGATCCAATGAGGTGGGTAAGATATCTTGAGATATGTGATACCTTTGGGATTGAAAGATCCAGAGGTTAAGATAATAAGGCCCTCCTTGAGCAACTTGTCAATAAAATCAATCTTCCAAAGCTTGAGGGAGACTTGATAACCAAAATACTTTGATCCTTACACAATGTATGAATGCAATGCAATATGATGTTTATGATGAAACATAAGCCTAAATCAAGAGGGTAAATTTTGGGGTGCAACAGCTGCCCCTATTCAATTATCTTTAACATGATAAGTGAGAAAAGTGACAACTTTCGAGGGTTCAGAGTTGAAGATGATTGAATACAAAAGAAACCGAAAATTTACACTCTTGAAGAAAAAGTAGAACCCCCCAACAACAAAGAAAACCAGAATACGCGGGATTAAGAAGATGCCAAACGAAATTGGATTTAGCAAACAGAGGTTTAATGAACATTGGACCTCCCAAGAAATGCGTCAGAATGAAATTGTAATGCAGATATAAATAATGTTGAAACAGAACTAAAACTTAGAAGAGTAGATGAAACTAAACTTCAGAATAAATGTGCCAGGATAAAACTGGACCACAAAAGGGGTGAGATAAGACTCAAACCACGGAGAATATGCGAAACTAAACTCTAGAAAAGTACGCGGGGCAAGGTGGCTAGAGTGCGTGATTCTCGGGGCATCTGCTAATCTCAACCTAAGATAGACAGTATGAAGGAACTGAAAGAATCCCAGGAGTGAGGAACAAAACAAGATGAAACTCGACCCAATAACTAGTTAGACGACACTAAACTAGACGAGTACCAAGATGAAACTGGATTTCACGCACAGGTAACAAGGCGAAACTCGACCCATAGCAAAAGTGGTGAGAGTGCATGTTTCTCAAAGCACCTGTTGCTCTTAGATCAATGGATAAACAGTGACGAAAAATGATAGAAGAATCCATGGAACAAAAGAGACTGATTTCAACCAGGGATGCAGCACGAACACTGCAAAGAGACTCAGTAAACGAAAACCGTCAAAGGGTCCAAGATATGAAAACAACCACGAGACGAAACTCGCCTCAATAACTAGTTAGGTGAAACTAATCTAGATTAGTACTAGGACGAAACTGGATTTCATGCACAGGAGACGAGATCGAAACTCGACCCAAATCAAAATGATGAGAGCGCATGTTTCTCAGAGCACCTGCTAGTCTTAGATCAATGGATAAACAATGATGAAAACTGATAGAAGAATCCAAGGAACAAAAGAGACTGATTTCAACCAGGGACGCAGTACGAACACTACAAAGAGACTCGTTAAACGAAAACCGTCAAAGGGTCCAAGGTATGAAAACAACAACGAGATGATACTCGACTCAATAACTAGTTAGGCGAAACTAATCTAGATGAGTACCAGGACGAAACTGGATTTCATGAGCGGGTGAGGAGACGAAACTCAGAGCTCAATCCAAAGCGAGGTGATTAGGGCATAAAACTAAAAACCTACTGAAAGTGAATACCAGGGAGAAACCGGTATTCAAAAGGTACATCAGTAGACATTAAAATGAACCAACGAGGGTAGTAAAGACCCGAGAAGACCATTCCAGGGCAAAACTAAACTATAATCGAGAGTAGACAATCAACCAATCAAATGATTAACATTAAAAAGGATATTTGTATGGGGTGAAATTGAGATAATGAAGGCGAAGACCTCGCTGGGGATATAATATGAAGAAATAGAAAATTCACTGGGGAAAATCGAAACAGTAAGGGCTTATTTTCCGATGCATATTTGAATTTTTTATATGGCGTAATGCTTTGTATAATGGAAATGCTACGCGTTTTGGTATATGCAATGTAATGATGCATGTTTAAAATGCTTCACTGGGGAATGGCCAATCGAGAGGCCAATAACCCAGAAGTCAGAATCTGTCTAACTTGCAAAAATAAATTTCAGAATCCAAAGGAGAAGAGAAGATATAAGGAACCGCTGGAGAGGAACCCTTGAAGAGATGAAACTTTATGGGGAGTAACAATTGAGTAACAACTAGAAACAAGCTACAAACACTTAGAGGAGTTGCAAAAATAAATTGCAAACTCTACTGGAGAAGACCGGGTTGAAACTGATCAACTGCAAGAAGGAATGCCAAATGAAGATTGAGCGTTATGGGAGAAGATCAGGGCAAGACTGTAGCTCCTGAAGGAGAATGCCAAATAGAAATCGTTGTTGCTGGAGAAAATCAGGGGAAGACTGTAATCTCTGGAAAAGACGGCGTGCAGCCGTGTTGAGGATATTACCAAGATAACAAACCAGATGTGGGAATCAAAACCCTCATCGGGGAAACTTCCATCAAAAAATCCTCTACTGTTTGTCGAAGATTAACAAAATATCAATTAATCGACCAACAAGACTACACTGAGGATAAGGCAAGATCTTTAAATATGGATGCCCCAAGCAACAAAACTCCATTAGGGAATTAAAACTTCTTCGGACTTTGAATTCTCATCTAAGCAACTCCGTTGGGGACATGAGACGTCTTCAAACTTGAAGTCTCAGAATTAAACCTTTCTCTTGAAAAATATTTCTGGGCAACAAAACTCTGTTGAGGAAACAAAACTCCACTGAGGATACAAAACTCCGTTGGGGAGTATTTTGCTGGGGATTCTGGAACCTCCGATGTGCAACCATAAAATAAACTATGAAGATAGTCAAATAGTATCAACTTTACTGGGGAAGCGGAAATTTCAACCAACATCAACCCTACTGAAGATGATAAAAGATTCTTTGGATAAAGAAATTCCCCGAGTCACGACTTAGATGGGAAAATGAGAATTTCTGAATGCGAACTTCAACGATAATTTAAATCAGAAGATAAACTCCGCTGGGAATAATCTTTATTAAGAAACGAGATAGTGCTCATCTAGACTTGGTTGGGGAATGAAAGTATCCAAAAAACCTTATCGGCCTCGAGAATCCCTCACATGACAATGCTGAGGAGAAGCAACCCTGCGGCGCATTCCTTATTCCAACATTCAACAGTTAGAGGTGAGACTCTCACATTAGTGCTGAAAAGCTGCAACTTATAGAGAGAATGACAATTCCTCGAGAGGACTTCATAGGGTTCGTACCATCATTGACATGCTGCCCCAGAGTAATGGAACTTTGAGAGATCAATCCTCACTTGACTTCCCCAGATTGGTGAAATGAAAAGACCAATAACCACAAGCTGAACCTTGATAAGACTTTCAAAAAATATCACAAATTCAGCTAGAGAAGATCATATCAAAACCATAACATTTGTGAGGAAACGCCAAATAGATACTTGACGTTACTGGAGAGAGCATTAATAAAATGGGGTCTGTGGGAAATCAAAATTCACCTGACTTGTTGTTTGATAACTTGTCAATTTCTCACTGGGGATAACTTCTTGGGGAGGATACTGCAAAAATAAATTGCAGTGCAAAAGAAATCTTGACATATGTTCCACCTCTTAATCTTCTGGGGAAAAGATCCAATATCTCCTTCCACGGATAAAGAGAACATTGTTGCGAGATGGGACCTTCTGATATAAGTCCCTAATGAAATTGATCTCGACTGGGGAATCATAGAAATTCTTAGGAAAAAGAATTCTAACCAGACAGACCCGAAGATACTACCGTTGGGGAGTAACAATCTTTACTTGGGGAAGAGGAGAGCATCTTTGAACCTTAAGCTTGAGGTTCTAAACTCCATTGAGGAAATATTTCAGCAATACTATATTACTAGGGATAAAGATCCCTTATACTACCAAGTATATGAAGATCCATGATGGGGTAAGCGACCTTACAAAAAGAACTCTTGCCAGGAATGAGATATTCTTAGTATGAGAAACTCAACAAAATATGTTACTGTTGGAAACACGAGAATCTTTAGCTCCATTAGGGAATGAGAATATGCTTTAACCAGAATGAAATCCTGCTATGGTGCTCTATCCCGAGGCTAGCAACCATAATAGTGCACTCTTTTAGAGAAGTAACACTTATCAACATCCAGGATTGAGATCTACTAGGAAAAGATATAATTCTATGAATAATAAATTTCGATGAAACGACTCCATTGGATATATGAGAATTCCTGAATATGAGATTTCTTGATAAGGCAACTTCACAGGGGAGATTTCTGAAGGCATCTTTGTTGGGGAGAGCATAAATTTTGCATAAGAGATCTCAGCCAATGGTCTCTACTGGAGAGATGAAATAAACCTCAACACAAATTAGCTAGGGGGGATGAAAAATTCCTGAGAGAGAGATCTCTAATAAGGCAGTTCCATTGGGGAATGAGAAACCTTGGACAAGATATCCTCATACACAATCTCCTTTGAGGAAGTGAGATAACGCTCCCATGACTTCGCTAAGAAATAGAACAGACTTAAATAGTCTTTACAGGGGATGATAAAATATTCTCAGCATAACGAACTTCAAACCATGCTTCTGCTATGGAGATTAAAGAATTCTTGAACAAGTAATCTTTATGAAGTGACTTCACTGGGTAACAGGAGAAATTTCCGAAGGAACTCTCGACTTTGGCTGGGGATGAGAACACTCCACTTTAGGGAATAGACATTTCCTTTGCTAGGTGATACTGGGAAGACGAAACTTCAAGCACTTGGAGGATAAGACTCTCTTAATCCGAAATTTCAATTAGTAAATCTTTAAAATTCCTCGCTTTGGGAGATACACTGGGGAGCAATAGAAACTTCAGATCTTTGAAGAAACCCAAGATTAATCTCAAATAGATTTGTTCTTCATGAAATGACTTCACCGGGGCATAAAAAATATTCAACCGAATCTTTAGTCAGGGTAAAGATGCTCTGCTTCGAGGATTAGATATTCTCTTACGAACACAAACAATGTTAGATTTATCGAGAAAAATTGAAGTTCCATATCAAAAGATCATAACTTTTATCCAAAAGACTTTCCGCTAGGTGATAATGGGCGATAAAGTTTATGTATCCAGAGAACGAGACTTTTTTAATCCAGAATTCCAGTTGGTCAATCTTAAAATTTCTCATTTGAGAAGACTTACTTGGGAGAAGTAGAAACTTCAGGGTTGCCTCAGAGGAAATGATCCAAGTTAGGGACACTTTAATTATCTTGAAAGATGTTGCTCTGGTAATGGAGACTCACGCAGATAAGAAAAGCACATGAAAACTCATGTGAAACAGATCACTGAACGTGCCCCAGGCATAGTGTGACAACCTCGCTGGAGAGGGTCCTTTTAACTTGAGATAATCTGCCCCAAATTATTCAAGCTTTGAATTATTCTCTGACACAACAAGTCCACATAGAGATTCGTCGAAATTCAACATATCCGCTTCAGGTTGACTAATCTTTGAAAACACTTGCCTCGAGGACTTCCCGAGATCTGTGATGAGGATGGAAATCCTGACTTCAGTCAGAAATAAAGATCTCAACTTCTGATGAACGAACAATAATACCAAGACTTAAAATTATGATGAGCTGAGGATAACCATCTTAACTTCTCATCATGCCATTCACCTTCATAAATTGTTTATCCTGCGACCAGACTTAAACTGATCAACTATGAAATGGGAGAAATCCCCATGCATAATGCCATGCCCCAGTTTGTATGGCTGCCAAAGAACTTTCCTTAAAAGGACTTCATGAGATTTGTACCGTCCAGATAAACTGCCTCAGTGTTCCCAACTTTGAAACACGGCCTCTGACTAATCAATATTAGAAGTGGCTTCAATGAATCTTGGGCAACAGACCTTGATCACTCGACACTTTGAGAGATTTATCGAATCTAGACATAACTTCCTCAAATTGATGAGACTTTGAGAGTCAATGGATCTTGACTCGATTGCCCTATATTATCGTAATCTTGGAAAATCATTTCCTTATCTCATGCTCACAGAGGAATGAGAAGTTCAAAGATTTGGGAAGATAACACCTCCTCAAGATAAATGACTTAGGTCTTAGTACAAGCTAGTACACAATCATACTTCTCAACTCTAACTGCTTCATACGCAAGCAGATGCTTGAAGAAGATTGTCCTTTGGGACCAACTGGAAACGATACTCCATTTCTCAACAAAGATTTGGGGCAGACAAAACTTCCACACAATCAACAGACAAATAGTTTTTGATCAATCTCTCAAACTAGTCTTCTTCAATTCAAAGGAGTTGCTAGAAAGTATGCCCCAAATTAAGATCATTCTTTTCAACAGATTCCTGAAGCATTTCATCCCTCGGGATGATCAAACTCTTCATTTGATGCTCATTATGAAAGATCACTTGATGTTTAAGCACTTTTTCATATGCAAAGAATGTTTTATCCTATGAATGATAAATCTAATGGAAATCATATACTTGTCTTGAAGTTAGAAAACTTTTATTGAAAAGATGCTGAAGCATCGAAATTTTGTTTGTACAAAGAAAATAAAATATGGAGTGATACCAACTCAAAAAGTTTTTAGAAAGTCTCCTAGGAGTCAGGTTACCGTACTTCTCGTAACAGCTTTGCTTTCGAATTAACCCATGCTTCAATTAGGACTTTTAAGGGTTGTAATGTGGCCTGGTTCACAGTTTTTTAGAAAAAAGGATTTTTAAGGCTCAAAATTATTTGGTGCCCTCCCATTCTCCATGATATTCTCCAGTCCTACATTCAGTTAACTCGATATGAGCCCTCATCTCTCAAAAGATTTTATGACGATTTGAGGAACCACAACGATTCCTTGGACATGACAGTCACTTAACCTTTGGTTTTTGGGTGTTCGATCACACGAATTTTCTTTTGATGAGGATTTTTATTGGATAATCCTTTTCTTCCTTTCGGGATTTTCAAATTCTTTTTCGCTCTCCCTAACTTTTTCCTGGACAAATTCTTTTGAATTTCAATTTGGAAGTCCAGCGGGATGCCCTAACTTTTGCCTAAGCGACTTGTTTTAAAGTTTCTACTTAGAGGGGCTTTTCTTTTTCTTTATTATTCATATTTTCCATTTTAAACAAGTCGTGTGATGCTAATTCTTTGAAATTTTCAAAGGAAAGTGACTGCCTCATTCCTTGGTCGGAGAGGGATAACCATTGTAGTATCGATTTGATCTCGACCATTGGATTTTGTGAGGAAATAACCATTGTGGTTTTAATCTTTCTCCTTCCTCATAATGTGAGGGATACAATGTGGTGATCCTCAAATGGGACACTGCCTTCTGAAATTTGAATGCTCGATCTAATTAAATGAACATTTACCCTGCCCCGGGTTAAAAATAAGGGTTTTTTTTTCTGAACAGAAAAGAAACTCCTACTTCGAAGGCTCAGAGGGGTTAACAAGGATCTATCTCCCTTATATCTCTGGTGTTTGGGAATTGAAACAAGGAATGTACATCGTCAGCAAGGTTTTTACTCGAAAGTATACCATTAGAGATTCTAGGTAAATTTTTGTCATCCTCCCTCCTGAGTTATTGATTTTTAACAAGAGTTGAATATCAAAAACATAGTAAAACAAATAAAAGTGATAATGAATGGATTAATTCAAGACAAATATATTCAATGCATTATGATTATCATTCAAAAAGATGAGCAAGTTTGCATACAAGAAAGTACTAAACAAAACAATTAAGATTGCAAATGAAAATGCAAATGAAATTTGAAATTTCCATGTTTAGGAGACTTGACTCCGTATGGACTTATTTCTTCAAACGATCTTCGGCAACCTCGAGGCTCACTTGGATAAGAGATTCCCCATTGATCTGGATACAATAATCTCTAAATCGATCAAATGTTGGACTTTATCTCTGGATGACAAACCATCTTCAACTTGAATAGCCGATTTCCCCAGAATAATGTTCTCAGAAGATTCTCTCAAAAGAGAGGGTGAAAGTTGTACCAGGAAAAAAGTTTGAAATTGTCTGTCACCTTAGCAAACAGTACATACAAAACTGGAAATAAATAAACACCCAAAGAAAATAACAAACAAGAGCTAAGATCGACCCCGGGATAGACTAGCAATAGGTCAATCTATTTCCCCAGTGAAGTCGCCAGCTGAAACAACCGGCCGAACCGTCATCCGATATAATATGAAATATCAATGAAGACGCCACCGAACGTCTTTTATCCCGCCAAAAGGGAAAGGTAAACATCGAGAAAACCTGAAGAGGGTGAAATCACGGTCTTGCGACCGGGAGATTGGGTAAGGGGGTCTTTTACGCGAGGGGAAGGTATTAGCACCCCCCATACGCCCGTAGTACTCTACGGTATCCACTCTTGTTGTCTAATCTAATGGGTGTGGTCAAAATATATGTCTAAGCTTAAGAGCTAAAAGAAAATGCAAAGAGGGAATGTATGCAAAAGAAAAGAGAAAATAATATAGGGAAAATAAAGTTGTGCTCGTTCGGGCCCTACCCCGATGCCTATGTATCCCTTTTAAGGAATTAGAGCAGTCGTAGTTTGGCTCATATATTTTGGTTGGTTTGTGTTTTTTAGTTAAAAAGATAAAAGAAACAATCAAGATGGCAAAACATCAGATAGAACGATAAAACATCAACAACTATGATAAAACAACAGAACGGAGATGTCAAGACATCGTGTGGTAACACAAACTCAGATAAGATGATAAAAACGTTAGCATGATAGCAAAATATCAGACAAGACGACAAAACATTACACCTAACAATTATATTGAAATTCAAAGTAGGATGACAAACATACGTGATGGCGAAACATCGGCAACAAACATATGCGATGGCGAAACATCGAAAAAAGATAGCAAGATAGCATGGCAAAGATGAAGAGACATCAACAACCCAGTTGATAAAACATCACACCTAACAATGATATTGGGAATCAAAGTAGGATACCGAACATGTCTGATGGCGAAACATCGTCTACAAACTGGTGCAATGGCGAAACATCGGCTAAGAGATAGGAAGATAACATGGCAAAGATGGTGAAACATCAATAAATCAGATGATAAAACATCACACCTAACAATGATATTAAGAATCAAAGTAGGATAACAAACATGTGCGATGGTGAAACATCGGCTACAAACATGTGCGATGGCGAAACATCGGCTAACAGATAGGAAGATAACATGGAAAAGATGGCGAAACATCAATAAACCAGATGATAAAACATCACACCTAAGAATGATATTGAAAATTAAGGTAGGATAACAAACATGCACGATGGCGAAACATCGACGAAAGGATAACAAAATATCATGGCAAGGATGGCAAAACATCAAATTGACAAGGTTTAAAACAAAGCCAAAAGGCACACACACAATTAAGAGTGTTTTGTATTTTTTTACCTTGAAGAAGGATTTAAGTTTATTAGAGATATTTTATGATTTTCCAAGAAGAAGTTTTAGCTTTAAGATGCAATATGCAAAGAAAAAGAAAACAACTAAGGGAGACTATCCTAATCTCTAGCCCTAATGTTATCATACGATGATTGACCCTAAGGTTGAGGATGAAAGAGGGAATTTTATACCCTATGTTAGCATACATGGGTTCTTATCCTAAGGTTTAGCTCGAGGACTAACCATACACGAGCAATCCTAAGGGAGCATGGTAAATACCAAACAAGTAAACAAATAAGTGTTTAAATATGAGTATCAAGCAAGGTTCATATGCAGAATCGCCTTAAAAGGGTCTTTAAATAAACCAGAGGGACTCCTGACATATATCAACAATGGAGATCCCATCATGCAATAGAAAGCAATAAGGAGTGGAAACAGTAAAAGGGAAATAGTGCAATACCAAACGGAAAACTATCTGTAGCAAATGAGCTAGAAAAAGAAACCTAGAGAACTTCAAGAAAGCTAGCATTAGTAAACAAATCAAGTCAGAAAATCACGCCATCAAATATATGCACCGAGGCCTCAAGAGCAGGACTATAACAATCACAATCACATGTATATATATCCTACAAAAGAATGACAAATATACCAAGCACCTGAATATTTCAAACATAACCAATTGTGTACCACAAATAAAGTGCAACACTACAGTACCAAGTCTAAATGGAAAAAAAACTTTTCCTCAGAGTACCTCCATATTCAACAGACAAATTAGTGATTTTAAAGAGAAGTTATGAACCAATAAATATTGGATGATGATATAATCATGAGAGTGTAAAATGAATATGATGGAAGACAGCTAAAGTAGTAGATGTAAGAAGTATCAAGCAAACTCAAACAACGACTAGGTCAAAACTAAAGAACTGTTTCTCCTTTCCTGTCACCATGTTGAATTGACAAGTAAATATCAATCAAGGATCAAAGGAGAAAGAGAAGAATATAAACGAATACTTTATAAGTCAGTATCAAAAACTTCACATTCATACTTATTCATTTCATTATGGTTTACAATCATAACAAAAGAGGGGTACCACAAAATGTATCACAAAGCTTGGATCACAAGTTAGAAAGGCAAGGAATTCAAACAAAGATAAAGTTAGAAGACTTAAACCATTCAAAGACTTGGAATCAATATTCTAAAATGCTATGAGGATATGATCAAGAGTTTAAAATGTTAATTATAAATCATGTTGCACAAGTGCATTTAATATACCTCAAAGATTCAAAAAGAAAAGGAAGATTTGAACATCTAATTCACAATAAGATAAAATGGTTCAAACATTAGAGGTCAAGTGATCTCAAGTATTTATGAGGATATCCTTAATATATCATTCCTCAACATGTCATCATTGGTCATTTGATGACCTCAAACTTAAGCCAAAAATTCAAAATTCAAAGCTAAAACACAAGAAATAACATTACTTAGGAGGCATGAATCAAAAGCGCTCATCAACCAATTATGGGAAATCAAGTGGATTGATTTGAATTGGTGTGAGGAAAACAGAATCAACATGATAATTAAGTGCCAAATTATAGGCCTCACACAAGTTCATTGGCCATCAAATAAATTGCAACAAGATATGCAACATCAGTTGGGCACTCTCACTTTGAAAAATCATCAAAAATAGTGTTGTACCACAAAATTTGCCCTCTCATTTATCAAAGGATCATCCTGGACCCTCAGGTTTTCTTTTATCGAGTTTCAAGTCTTGAATTACAACTTTTCAAGAAAAATCATTCACAAGGGCAAAATGGTCAAAAGCACACTGAAAAGTCAAACTTTGACTTTTAGATCAAAAATCAAGTTTCAACAATTATATTTCATCAAGACATGAAATTGGTTCATCAAAAATCAGAAGTCAGAAATTACTTTGAAAAAATCAATTTTCTAAACATTTAGAAAATTTTCTAAGTGTTAAGAGAATATGATACTTCAGAACTTCTGAGCCAGCCTCCACGCAAGTGCAGTCAGAATTTGCAAACATGGTTCAGAACACCAATCTTCAATCAGAACATGGCTCTTCAGCATATGCTTCGATCAGAGCATCACCCTTCGAGTTTCACTCTGGTCTTCTTTGATCAGAACATCACAAAGCCCCAAAACCTTGTTTGAGCAGCCTACTGCACTGCTATAGCATAGTTCTGCAACTAACTGCCACAACACTCCAAATTGCTACTGATCTAGTCCACGCCTGCATTTTTCTCAAACCCTATATTTGCACCAAATTAGCATACAAAAACTGTGATTAAAAAGCAATGGAACATAATACCAAAAAGGTTTGAATCCCATTTGTTATCCCCCCAAAACCACAGCAAACCCATCTATAAATAATTGGCTCCTCACACATTCAAGGGGCTGACTTTTGGAGAGAGAAAATCATAAAAAGAGAGTGAAAAAAACTGTGAAACCTTCGTAAAAATCCAGAATTCCCAAACAGAAAACCAAAACTTTTGTTCTTCCCTTTGAGTTAAAGAACTTGGCATATTCTCTTCCGTTGCTCTTGCTGATTCCAGAACATCTGAAGGCAGCCATTCAAGTTCCAAGCCCACACTCTAAGTTTAAGGTAAGTCTTTCTAACTTTGCATCTTTTTATTCAGAACATCATTAAAATATGTAAATATCACAGTATTAATGTTGTCCATATCATTGCATAAGTAGGAAAACTGTGGATAAGAACTTCTTGATTAGGGATTTGAACTTCTATAAATTGTTGTGCTTTTATCTTTCTGACCCGCTGTTTGTTAAATACTGAATAAATTGCTAATGTGCTGATTAATATGAGGAAGGAGTTGAAATGTGGCACAAAACCCATGTTTTTTCACTCACTGTTTTAGCATAGCACAGAACTTCTGAGTTCTCCCTACACGTTAAACACACAGAACTTCTAGGCTTTCTTACTGTTTTAACACACAAAACTTCTAGGCTTTCTTACTGTTTTAACACACAGAACTTCTGATGCTCACTCACTGTTTTAGCACAACATAGAACTTATGAGTTCTCCCTACACGTTAAACACACATAACTTCTAGGCTTTCTTACTGTTAAACACACTGAACTTCTGATCCTTCCACTCGCTGTTTTAACACTCAGAATTTCTGATTTTCACACGCTGACAACACACTGAATTTCTGATGTTCACTCACTATTTTAGCACAACACAGAACTTCTGACTTTTGGCTCACTATCTTAATACCAACCAAAACCTCTGTTTCCTTTCCCTCTAACGTTTCTTGCAGGACCTTAGAGTGTATCAATCCAAAACTTCTGATTCCACTGATGTTCCTTTCTGAGTCACAATGCGCCTGGCTTCAGAACTTCTGATCCTTGTTGTTTTGCTTGCAGCAGCACGCTGTTTCTATCTTTCATTTATTTTCCTTTTATCATTTTCAATATTAATACTCTTTTTATCAATATAAAAAAGATATTAAAATATTTTCTTTTTCCTAACTAATTTATTTCCTCTTTTTAAATCCATTAAGACAAAAAAACCATTTTCTAAACAAAGTCCTTTTTCTTTCTTACATTGTACATTTTAATATGGTTGTAATAGTTAAATAGGATTTAAATTCTTGCAACCCCCATTTATGAAATATGTACCCCTCATCCCTAAAATATTGTAATAGCGTAGGACATTTATATTTCTGCAATTTAACGCTTTTCCAAATATAAAATGCTAGTAATTAGGATGTGTATGGCAAGATATGAAATCAACAAATAGATAACCCTAATCAAGACTAAATGCATGCAATCAAACACACTTTACACACACGCACCCTTAGGGTAATCTCACTTGTCGCCTATCGGAAATTAGTCATGTCCCTCGAACATGGGCATTTTAGCAAAAGACCCTTGATAAAAGATTGTAGTCCCTCGATGACCCTCGATGTTGTCTTTGGTAAACGATCTAGTCCTTAAAACGATATTGCTAAAATGTTCCATGGGTTGCCTTCTATGACTATACAAAAACATCCCGCGCCCGGCCCTTCACATCCAACGATGGGGCTTCTTACCAAAATCAATGGTAAGATTGCAATATCTAAAGGAGGAAGAAAAGAACACTTAAGACCTTTTGAGTAGGGAGATTCACTCCTAGTTGCTCGCTTGCTCACAACAAAAACATTTTATACACCAACACTCTCATTTTGAAACATTTTCAAATGACAAAACTTTGTACATGTTCTTATAGAGACGAGAACCATTACAAAGATGTTTTTTTCAAACTACTTTCAAAAACTCACAACACAAAAGCATAACTTTCGAACAAAGCAAGTGATCTAGCAAGCAACTAAGAGCCCATGGAAAACCATGGATTAAAGGGGTGCTAACACCTTCCCTTTTCATAATCTACCCCCCGAACTCAAGAAAACATCTCTAAAGGTCTTTCCTATTCTTTTCAGCCTTTCCTTATTGGATAAAAGAAAAGTCGGTGGCGACTCTTACTAAACCGCAACAATTGCGATCAAACGCAAAACAACCAAGTCATTTCTCCCACCGTATCACAAATAGGAAAGGACTTCTATAATTCAAACAAAAAATTTCTCAGCATCTTTAAGTCGTATAGAAGTCTGAAAGCAAGTCTCAAGTTCATTGATGGTTGAGGAAAGCATCAAATAAGCTTCAAACATCAAAACTAGTTGATGAAACCACCAACCTAGGCAAGTTTTCAAAATAAATTAATGTAAAAATACCAAACCTCATCAATTAATTCAAGAAAAATATTTTTGAGATCCTTAATCCATCTAAGAACTTCAAACAGGAGCTGAATTCAATTGAAACTCAAAGCAAATTGGTTTTTGGAATCAAATCAAACAAGGGGATTATCAAAACCATAACTACTTAGAAAATAAACTTAATTATTGATCAATTAAGTTGTAATTCTAAATAATTCAAACTAAAATCATACACAAATGAAGAATGCTCCATAGATCAGAAAACTTTTTTTTTCTTCATATTTTTAGAATTAAAGAAAACTCGGAAATAAAATCAAATTCAAGCAATTAATCAATTAAAAAAATATTCACATTTTTAAAATAAAGTTCTAATCGGAAGTCAGAAAAATATCCAACCAAAATTATATTCAAATATTAGAATTAGAAATAAAATTCTATGATTTTTTTGTGGAATTTTTGGATCAAACGAAATATTAAAATAAAATCAAATATCACACAGACAATTAATTAAACACACGAATTTTAAAGCCAATCAAAACATTTTCAAAAATTCTGGAAAAAAATGCAGAATGTCAGAAATATTATTTTTATGTTTCATGAATTTTTTTAGAATTTTTCATCAAGTTTTGATCAAGAAATAAAATCTGGAAAAATCAAGTTATAAAATAAGATTCAAATGAATGCAAAATTCAAATGGACCAGTAGAATCTCGCCACCACATCATCTTCATCCTCTGGACAAGTTTAAAAACGCGCGTAAGAACAGTCCTAGGGGTCATGTTCAGATCCATCGTACATACTCATTTTCACACCATTTTTCATGAAATTCCGTGCAAATTAAAGCCAGAAATAAGATCTACATCATGCTATTCGAATCACATCGAATGATTAACCATAGATCGAGAACAAATGTCATGAAGATTGCAAAAACACACTGAGAAAAATAGTTCAGAATCATAATGCATGCATATCTCATCAAATCAAAACTCTAAAGTTGCAAAAACACTCAATGAACATCCAACAACATGATTCCAAACTTAAATCATACAATGCACGGCTAGAAATCAAGATCCAAAGTTAAGGATTCTAACATTTGAGGAAAAAATGAATCTATTGTCTCCTTCAATCCAGTCGCAAACCAAGCCTCGATCTATAATCCTTAGCACTTGGAGAAGATAATGCAAGAAGAATCACTCAAAACGCACAAGCCAACTGGGAAAATCGAAGAAATGGATTTTTGAGAGAAAATGTTATCTCGGATCTGAGCTTCCAATGCATCCTTTCATTCTTCTCTTCATCCTTCTTACTTATTTTGAATGAGAAATGTAGTGTCTATATAGAGTGTTTATAGTAAGGGCAATAAGGTCATAACTCATAGAAATCCGTTGGAGGGAAATTTGGACAAAACATGCAAGTGAAAATGTGAGAGCATGTGCTTGCGTTTTGTTTGTTACATGGCTTTTTATGCTGCATTTTGATGAGCTCAGAGATTAATGAAATGAGGTGAGTGAAGCGTGAGGGGGTGATGTGGCAAGGATTGCACATGGTGTGATTTTTCTTGAGGTGAAAGTTACCAATTTTGGCAAAAAAATGTAGAAATCGTGGGAAGGCAAGGAAAGTGTGATTGTTTGGCCAAAAGAAGTAAGAAATGAAGTATGTGATTCATGCCAAGCATGTGCAATATCAGCCTGAAAATAACGAATCAAAGGGTGCACAAAATCTGCAACTTGCATAACCCACGCGTGCACCAAGAGTCAGCTGACTTCCAACTGAAGCCACAGAAAACTGGCTCATGCATTCTCAAGATATGAGGCTTAGGATTCTTGGGCAACTCAAGCCAACTTGCCCAAGACTGCGCGCGCGCTGGCTTTCTCATAAGGCAACACTTCGAATGGTCCAAATTGAGAGAACAAAGAGAGCATGAATGAGGTTTCGACCAGCCCTCAAGGTTACATCGAATGGTCCAAGTTGAGAGACAACAAAGAGAGCAGGAATAAGGCTTCGACCAGTCTATAAGGTCACTTCGAATGGTCCAAGTTGAGAGAAGACGAAGATAGCAGGAATGAGGCTTCGACCAGCCTATAAGGTCACTTCCAATTTTTAAAATGAAGAGAGAAGAACAAGGCTTCGACCAGGCCTCAAGATGACACTTCAAATTGTCTAAACAAAGAGAGAAGAATGAGGCTTCTACCAGCCCTCAAGATGGCACCTTGAATTTCCAAACGAAGAGAGAAGAATGAGGCTTCGGCCATCCCTCAAGGCAACACTTTGAATGTCCAAATGAAGAGAGAAGAATAAGGCTTCGACCAGGCCTCAAGATGGCACCTTGAATGTCCAAACGAAGAGAGAAGAATGAGGCTTCGACCAGCCCTCAAGATGGCACCTTGAATGTCCAAACAAAGAGAGAAGAATGACGCTTAGACCCACCCTCAAGATGGCACCTTGAATGTCCAAACAAAGAGAGAAGAATGAGGTTTCGACCAACCCTCAAGATGGCACCGAGAATATCCAAACGAAGAGAGAAGAATGAGGCTTCGACAAGTCCTCAAGATTGCACCTTGAATGTCCAAACGAAGAAAAATCAAAGAGAAAAAAAGGAGGCTTCGACCAGCCCATAAAGGCACTTCGAATGTTCCAAAATGTAGGAAATCAAAGAGAGCAATTCAAATCCCTGGTTTCATTATTCAACTTCCTCAAATCACAGCCTCTTCGATTTTAAACTAAATTGGGAGATTCCAAGTTTAATGAGAAGCTTTCATGGCCCTCTTTAAAGTGCACGAGGCACATTTTTGAATTATGCCTTGAATCAACAATTACAGGTATGTCACCAACTGTTTGATGAATTGCCTAGGCCAAATGCCTTGCCATGCCTGGCCAGACGCCCAAGATTGCCCTAAAAAATGCTCAACTTGCCTTGAACTTCAAAGGCTCATAACTTTTGATTTTGAGTAAGAAGTGTGTTTTTTGTCCTCTATGGGGCCTTGTAGATCTTTTTCCCCTCTTCAATTGGCAAAAAGAACCACCAAAATCCCCTGAAAAATGATAAAGTTATGCCCTTTTAAAGTCAGGCCTAAATCAAGAACACTTAGTGAAATTTTTAATCACCAAGATAACTTCAAATCCAAGTAACCTCTCAAACTTGTAATTCTCATCAAAATAAATCATCAATGATCATCCCACGTGAAAATACATGTCAAATTCTTCATGTTGACCAAAAGTCTACTTGGTCAACTTTGACTTTGTTGACTTTGAGTAAAATGATTGTTTTGCCCCTATGATTCAATTGAACCACTTCTCTTCAAAATTGGTGATCAAAACCTCAAACATATGATATTCCAAACACATAAAGACTACGGAAAGAATCTTCACTCAAAATTCCAAAGAATCCCCAATTAAGACTCAAACCCTAGTTTTGCACTCTGCACTAGGAGATAACTGATCAAGCTTCAAAACACTAGTTCCACTGGGCATCATGAGAGACTCTTTAAACAAAATTGATTCCAATGATGATAAAAGAATGATGCTTCAATGCTTGGCTCATCTAGACCCCCAATAACTCCAACTTGGGAAAAACCATAATTTTGACTGATGAATCCAAAGGATGTGATTTTCCTTATAAATATCACAATACTCAATCTTCTGATGATCCAATAAGGTGGGTAAGATATATTGAGATATGTGATACCTTTGGGCTTGAAAGATCCAGAGGATTAGATAATAAGATGTAATATGATGTTTACAGAATACTTTAATCCTTACACAATGTATGAATGCAATGCAATATGATGTTTATGATGAAACATAAGCCTAAATCAAGAGGGTAAATTTTGGGGTGCAACACGAGCATCCCCAGACGAACGTCCAAGTTGAATCTGCGAACAAAGTAATACTCAGGGGCCTTAAGCGAAGATTGGACGAAAACAAGAAAAGATGGGTCGAGGAGTTACACAATGTACTTTCGGGATATCGAACAACTACACATTTGTCTACCGAGGAGACCCCTTTCCGACTAGATAACGGGATGAAGGTCGTCATTCATGTGGAGATTGAAGAAACCTCCAGATGAGCCAAGGCTCCCCCAGATGAGGAGGTGAACAACATCTCCCTCCGGGAGGAACTAGATCTAGTGGAAGAAATCAGAACAGGAGTGGCCCTGTGAGAGGCCTCGCTCAAACAAAAAATAGCCATCCGCTACGACACTAAGGTCATACGATGGGAATTCAAGGTCGACAGCCTAGTCTTGAAGAGAAATTGCAAAGAATATCGTGAGGGCAAGCTCACAGCAAACAGGGAAGGTCCTTATCGCGTCTACGTGAAAACGGGGACTGTAGCGTATTACTTGGAAAACATACAAGGGGAAAAACTCGTTCGATCATGGAATGCTGAAAAGCTAAAACAATATTACAGTTAAAAACATTGAGCAGTCGGCAAGTTTGCTTGACAAGACAAACTCACCCAAGTCCAACGACGCGTACATGTCTAGGCACAAGCAAAGCACCCAAAGTATTCAGAAGGGGTGAAGCTGCGCTCTGATAACGAACGCACCTTTAGCCTAACATGGATAACTTGATCAAGCTCCATAATCCTCGTGCCACAATGGTAGAACGCCCCGCTCGCAATGGGAAGTTCACGTTGTTGAACCCAGGTCCCTCAAAATGAGACCTGAGTTTCGGCCCACGCCCGATAATCACCCTGGCCATTTTATCAGTTTCCCCACATTGGAAAAAATACGAACCAAACGAGCAAATCCCCGCTACAAACTCTTAAAAAAATAAAAAATGTCCCAAACAGACAAGTTTATCAATAAACATGTAAAACAAGTTAAATATTCAAAAATAATGACCACTATGGCAGAGAAATTAAAAGAAACGACCACCTAGGTCGCGATTGTGCGAATATTACAAAAAAGGCTTTTAATGCCCCATCTAAAAGAATAAATTTGTGGCTAGAGACCACACTTGTTCAAAAATTACATAAACGGGAAAAAGCCCAGAGAAACAAAAATTACAATAATATGGCACGCAGGCTAGAATAAACAACAAACAATCATCCTTCAGCTTCTTCTTCGGCGACAGGCGACAATTAGGCAGGACCCCCAGCGGGCTAAGCGACGAACTCCTTAAGATAGTCGAGGACTAGAATCTTACCGGAAGCCACGTAATAGTTGACCCCAATTCCTGAAGTGTTGAGTTCGACATCGGGTTCAATGCGTGCATTTGCTTTACAGCATTTTCAAAGCTCCCCTCTAAGGCAGCCTGGGCGTCATCCACCGCCAGCTGAAAACGGGCAACAAGCTCAGCCCGAGTCTTCAAATATTTGGTCTCCTCCGACTCATCTTCACCAGGCGTAACCTCGGCAGTTAAGGCCACCACCTTTTCCTCAAGGTCTTTCTACTCGAGCAAGAGGACTCTGTTCCTTGGAGAGCTTCCCTGATTCTTCCTCAGACAGATTTCGGGCCTTTTCTTCCTTGATCCAAGCCTTCTCACTCGCAGCCAGCTTGGCTCGAAGATTCTTTAGCTCAGCATCTTGGGAGGAACTTCCCTCGGTACAGGAAACAATAATCTCAAGAATCTGCATCAAACCACTGACATCTTGCACCAGCATCACCCTCTTCTCAGGGTGGCCTAAACCCTCGAGATGAAAGGATTCGTCCCGAGGAAGACAGAGAGTTGCACCCTCGAAGAAAGCCTTCTTCAGCCAGCAAGGGGGAAGGTCATACGTCCCCTTCCTCTTTTCGCCAATCAGGTCGATGCTTCCCTCGGGACGCGGCCTCTTCACTTTCGAGGACACAACGGTAGAAGAAAGAGCGTCTGTAGCTTAGGCCGAAGACGAGCCGCCTGAACATGAAGTAGGAGAAACCCCCAAGCCAGTCTGAGCATCCTTATGAGCCTTCCTCGCTCTAGCAGCAAGAGTCTTGGCTATGCGCTCTGGGGTAGGATTCATACTATCTACAAAACAAAAGAAATGCAGTTAGAAAACGAGGAGTCAAATAAACGACGACAACATACTATTATTTAAAACATAAATACACAAGTATTTAACGGGGTCCTCGCTCCCAAGGAGCTCTTTGACTATTATGAGGCTTGGCTCGTATACAGGTTCCCCGTTCTTGTCGATCACTGGCCAGCCTCCCCTGCCAACTCGCTGGATGCAAGGGATCCGAGCCACGAAGGAATTCAAGACAGTGAAGCTCTCTAGGTCCTCAACTCCGAGCTCCCCCTCCCTCCAGACATAGGAGCCCAATTCATTATCAAAATGCTACCTCGTCCATTGGAACGGGAACTTGTAAACCAGTTTTACCATGGGGTTTCCCAGCTTGTTCAGACGGGGAGTATCATCCTTGTTATGTATCGGTACGGTCCTAAAGACGTTCAGCATCGCCTTGCTCAAAGAGGGCTGCACCAATATGTATTTGTCTTTGAAGTGACGAACGGGCTCCAGATAAGCTTTAAACAGCTTCTCGTTGCCTTGCTTCAGGGAAACCCATCCCCATTTACCGTCGACCTTGCTCCTCTGGAGATGGAAGCAATAGAAGAACAAGGGAATGGTGGCCCCTATCTTTAAGTAATCAAAAACCATCTCGAACACTCGCATGAACATAATGCTGTTCGGGTGCAGTTTGGAAGGAGCCATGCGTAGGTGCCTGAATACGGCCACCTCAAAATCCGAGAAAGGGAGCCGAAGACCCATCTCTCGAAATACGATGTCATACATAGGAATCTTCCTCCTATCGTATTTCGAGAAGATTTTGCTCTCTTTCCCAGGGATGTATAGTGACCATTCTCCTTGGTTCCCTTCCTCGTAAGTATACACCTCTATAAAAACATCATCCCGATGATCAAAGAAATACGAGGGCCACTCCCAGGTATTGTTCGCGACCCAAGCCTGCGGATCCTCCTCATCACTGGGGGGAAAGAAGCAACCTTGGTCGGCGGAGGTCGTCTTCACATCGCCTCCCCCTACTTGCTGCTCTAACTGATTCTATCCGTCCCCAGAAATATCCAAAATGCTCAACGAGCTACTCGCCTCGTCTGAAGAACTTCTTGAATACCCAGAAGACTCGCTTGAGAGATCAACCAAGGCTTTGTCTTCCATAGTACCTGAAAAGCAGAGAACAAAGATGAGATTGACATCAATGCTAGAACCACCCTTCCACCGCTAATCAAGTGAAAGGGCATTAGGAAACAAGGATCGTGTCCTTGACCAGAACCCTCACTAAGGCGTATAAATGGGCAAAAGTTACAGAAAAAGCCTTAGGCCCTAAAGGACCATCTACTACACATCATGAAATTCCCGGGGAGAATCCACGACGGCTCCGACGATTCTAAACTACAGAACTGTCGCCTGCCACCAACACTCCCCAACGGCATCCTAACATATGAGATTCTAAACCCTAGACGCATGCATTTCTAGGGGGAAATAAAAAAAATATGAACTACTGAAAGAAAATGACAGTGAAAAACTTGAAAACTTACCAGTTAATAGAAGAAGGAATATGAAGTAGCGGCAACGAGCAATAAATCTCGAGAAACGATGGTGGTCAACATACGAGCGATTACGAGAAATTGAGAGAGAAGACTAAAAACACTAAACTCCCTACCTCTCTCATATTTATAATTGAGGCCATCCGTGTGTGCGAGACACGTGCCTGGGAAACCCTAGGGTTGTCATCATTACACCCTAGCCCATAGGCCATCATTGCGCCGCTTTGCTAGCACGCTATCTAAAACACGCTACCTCTTTAAGTCCAAGACTCATAACGACCAACTCCCCATCTCCCCGCAAGAAAGGCGCAATGGGGGAAACTCATTTTCCTCGTAAGACATACCTCGTTCCATGAGAAGGTGTTAAATTCATCACTCCTGTGCCCAGAAGGAACTACTTGGGAGGCTACTATTCTGGACTGGCCCGACTGCTGGAATGGGTCCACTCTAACCCTTTCTTTTGGTACGGCCCGTACGTCCATGGCCCAAACTGCCCCTCTCTCCATCAGGCAATATCAACCCTTTGCCCTTCCAAGATGGCACTGTCCTAAGGTGACCAATGAGCACCTCTATGTCTACGTGACACCAAGTCATGCCGGAAACCAAGAACTGACCAGAGAGTTGCCCGTAACTTGCCTCCTCCTCGGAACCAATGGCTAGTTATGGGCACATCTGCTCGATTTGACCAAGTGCTGGATTTTACCTGATTTTGCGGACCTGCATATCCAGGCTCAAAAACAGGAACCAATGGCCATGCGCCATGGGCATTATATATACCTTCACACTTGTGAGGGCCAGGTATCAAATATTCACTATTCACCACCAATAATGTAACACTTTGCTTGTATCTCCTTGTTCCCACTCTTACTTGATCGTCGAAGTGACTTGCAGGTACAACCCCCTTTTCTCCTCCTCGAAACACAGCCCGACTACAAATCATCATCCGGCCACCTTGCAGTTTCTGATCAATCGGTAATATCTTTCAAATGCAACAAGAATGAAGTAATTAAGCCACCTGAGCAAGTTGCCCCATGGATTTGAAGTTGGTGACTTATAGTTGAAGTTTGCACCATAATCAGAATTTGAAATCACTTGAATTCATGATTACAAGCCCAATTAGCACGTGTTTGTGTTTCTAATCAAGTTTATCAACCTTCCATAAGTTTCTTAGCTCATAAAATGCAACATTTGAGTGAGTTTTGAGTGCACATGAAGTCACACTTTTGTCATGACCGGGTGCACACGATTTCAATCCAATTCTTATCATTCACCCTCTGTCAGCATTTATTTCATTCCTCCAATAAATAGGGACCTTCCCCTCTTCATTTCACAAGCTTTTGATAGCCAAATCACCCCTACTAAGATCCCATTCGAACTCTTAAGATTGAATTTGTTTTCCAATTTTCATACCTTAATCACTCAAAAGCTACACTCAGTTAGTTTCCTTGAACTTCATTGAATCTAACTAGGTCATTAGCAAGTCAAATTGTGCTTCAAATCAAGCTCACCAAGTCAGTGTTCAAAGTAATCCATCTCGACTTCGTTCAGGTAGAATTCTTTATCAAATCAACTCAAACTTGTTGCTATAATGTTGCTCTTGGTTTTCTGATGCTTATAGTATCATTAGTTTTCATTAATTGATGCATTTGATATGACTGTCTTTGAGCTTTTTAGTTTCAAACTTGTCTGATTTTTCTCAAATCGACTAAGTTGTAGTTTATATAAATTTTTCGCGAGCATATGGTTGAGATCATTTTGAAAAGACACATCTAATGATACCAATATGAAAGCGTAAATTTACAATTTAAAGGATTACGACTTTTCCCTAGCTGTAGGTATTTGGAGGTTGAAGATGACATATGTGTCATCCTTAACCAATGAAACAGCGCCACTTAAAATGTTTTTACTGGCTTGACTTTTGTGGCCCACATGCGTGCGTTTTGAATATGATCCACCATGATCCCTCACCTCTCATCCATCAGATGTGCCAGCGTGTTTAAGTGAGATGGGTCCAACGCACCATATTTTTTCTGATTTAATTTCTTTTTCTATTTCTATTTATATTTCTATTTTAAATTGATTTTTATTTCAAAATTTTATAACTCCTTTACTTTTTATCCAAAAATTATGAAAAATTCACAAAAAATAATTTGAATTATTTTTTATCTCATGGATATTTTTTGAGGTTTTTTATTTTGATGTTTGCTATGTTTTTATAATTTTTGGATTGTTTGCTTTGTTTTAATTTTCTTGCTATTTTTTGGATTGTTTGCTATTTTTTTACTTTTTTAATTCTGAAAAAATTAAGGAATGATCTAATGATAGTTTGGAAACTTATGGTAACCTTGTTTGATTTTTATTTCTAACTTTTCTATTTTTTAATAATTTTTGGTTTATTTTAATTGATTTTTTTATTTTTAAAATTAGTTTTTGTCTTCTAAAAATCACGAAAAAATTTGTCAACACTTGTTGACTTATGTTTGACCTCTGGTAAATTTTTGGAATTTTTATTTGATGTTTTAATATACTTTGTGTATTTGATCAATTAATTCCAAATTATTTACCATTTTAAATTCTTTTTTTAATTGTTTTCATTGCAACTTTAATCTTCTTTTTATTTTGGTTCTGACTTTGGCCAATTTTGGTCATGTGGACATGATACCTTGATCCACTTTGGTTTTGGTTATATTCTTCTTCTTCTTCTTCTTCTTCTTCTTCTTCTTCTTTTCATTTCATTTTTTGATCATGACCTAGATCTTGATCCTTTTTGCTTTGACTTGTACTATATTGTTTTAGGAGCTTGATTTTTATCAATGTATCTAACATATATGGTACACCATCTGGACATTATTATAAGCAACTTTTACTTTTTTGGTACATTTGACTATCAATGTATTTGGTCCATATATGAACCAAATACATTGATAGTCAAATGTACCAAAAAAAGTAAAAAGTTGCTTATAATAGTGTCCAAAGGGTATACATATATTGCTATTGACCGGCCTCAAATAGGTGTGACTTCTAAATAAGTCTACTAATGACTGCTTAACATGGTGCTAAATTTGTCTCGATTCAGAAAATGATCATATGTGACTCAAACTTTATGTTTGAACGCCCAAGTATGGTTGATTTGTTGTCTTTGACCCAATTCCTATGAGACTTGTTGTTAGGAGGTTTTGATTTTATCAATCCTCTAATGAGTCTTCATTATTTTTGGTCCAAGGCCATCATTCAATCATCGTTGATTATACTTTTGACCATTAACTTTTAACTTACTAACCATTAAGAATTAACTTTACTTTGTGCCTTTACTTTATTTCTTTATTTTTGTGCCTTTACTTTTATGCACTTTTATCTTGAGCATTTATTTTTTATGTCATTTTATCTTTGTTCACTTGAGAATTTATTTTTATGTCATTTTATATTTACTCATTTGAGCTTTCTTTTTCTTTTGAAAACACTTAATAATAAATTTTAACAAATAAAAGACTTAAGGCTCTTTGTGGACTATTGATTACTACCCTTTGCATATTAGAGTTTTGGACCTCTTGGACTTAGGATTAGAAGTCTTCATACCTTGATACTTTTGAGACCTTGTAATCTTTGGATCTTGTGTTACTTTATTGTTATCTTGTTTGTGTATTGGGAAATTTTCTATGTGCATGTGTTGTTATTTTGATCTAAAGAGATTCATTTGATACATGGGCTAATAATGAAGATCTTGCTTTGGCTTAGGTTTTGTGGTTTGAGATTATTGATTCATCTGATGCTTGGTATTCATCTGAGTATTATACTTTCTTGTGGATTCAATCCAAAGGATGAGAATTCTATTTTGACTTTATTATGTCAAGTGTTGGCTTCTTGTTTGGTTATACATTTCCTACCTTAGCTTTTACTTTGTGTTTTAGGATATTCCCTTCATCTATTTCCCATCTTCTTTAATTTCAAAGTCTTCTCCCTCCTTTTCAAAAAAAAAACTCTTCTTGTTTTCAAACTTGAACCGCTTTCATAATAAAAACTTGGATCTAGGTCCATGCATTTTCAAAACTCTTTTTTTATTGATCAAAACCTGAATCCATTTAATCATACTTTGACATATTATAAAAGACTAAAAGTCATTAACCTCATTAAAAAAAATTAGCCTTAGTGCATTTTTTCTTTTAACCTTTTCAAAAAGTTTAAGATATTAGTCTTTTCTTTGAGTGTTTGCAAACCTCACCACTTTAACAAACATGGTAATATTGAAGTAACTTTCCATTTACATGTTGAGACTTGCACTGTTGACTTGGTCCAGGCTATAAGTTCTCCATATTAAAGATGAAACAAGTTCTATTTTTACCATAATTGTCATAGTTTATTGGTTTTCCACTCAGATAAGACAAAATGTCTTTTACATTAAAATCAATCATAACAAACCAATTTTGGTCTTTTTTACCCGAACTACATGGGTTTTGATTTCAACATTACACATTGTTGATATGTAGGCCCAGAGCTCATTAGAAGCTTTGTCAAATCAAAAATCATTAAAAAAAATTCTTTTTTTCTTTTATCCCTCCAGTCATCTTTTGCAAACCAACTCTTTTAGCCCAAATACATAGAATTTCAAAGAGGTTCCTGCAGAGTACCGTAGATGTTTAGGGTGATAATACCTTAGCTTTTCATAACCAACCCCTTACCTTGATCTCTATTTTATTTTGGGTTTTATTCTCTCTTTTCCCATTTCCTTTGGAAACAATAAAGTGCGGTGGCGACTTTCACTTTGTGAGTTAAGTCAATCAATGGCTTAGTCTCAAATTTTCACCGCTACACCCATAACCTTCCATATTCCTCGCAAATGGCTCAACTATTCTATTCCTCTTATTTTACTTGATAATATAGCTAAAAAATTATTTTAATTAGTAAAATAATTCTAAATTATTTTATCCTCTCCTACTTATCTCTTCATGCCCCTAACTCTAGGACCCATACCATACAAACCTCCAATAATAAAATAAATAATCATAAATGCATAATTAAATTAAATTAAATAATTTATGTGAGAAACAAGGTGTTACACCTAACTCCAAAGGTTTAAGCCTACTATCCAAAAATATTCTACCTTCACATAAGCCCCATTACAACCTTGAAAGTGTGTGCTTAGATATGACTTTGATTAACTTTGTTAGAAAATTTACCAACTTATGATAAAATGCTTTTGTACATTGATTGTGTGATTACACTATCAATTAGAGTGAATAAATGTGAGATGAGAGACAATTTGAGTACATGGATGTTGGAAGAACTTTCTTGAACTATCCCGATTGAAGCAACGAGCATATGTGATGATCAGAAATAATAGAATGATGATGTTCATTAGTAAGGATAATAATTTTATTTCTATTGAAATTTTGAGTATACATACAAGTTACTTGAGATAATAAACATAGTAAGTTTTGGTTATGATGACACTTTGTCATTGCATAATATTTACTAGCATTTTCGATAGAATCGATGTAATTTTGAGCAAAACATTAACTAAAGTGAAGTAGAAATGAGAAGAATAGAAAAAGAGAAGGAATTGTGGACTAAGAATAAAAAAAGATGAAAAAACAATAAAAATAAAAATTTTGGCTACTAGAATTTTTGCAGTCGCAATTAGAAGCTATCGCGACCATGATGGTTTCTATAGTGGTCGTGATGGATAACTTGTCATGCACATTTTTTATTGTTTAAGAGGAAAAAGAAGCCACTTTTCCAAAGGTTTTTATTTTTATATACAAAAGTGATGGTTAGGAAATATTGGAGTTCGAGAATTGGAGATTTTTACCATTGAAGACCTATTTCGTCCTTGATATTCATGAATTGTTCATCAAAGATTATGGTAATTATGAGTGTAACTATGAGTAGCTAATTTACTCTTGATTAGGTTTTCTTAGAAGGAGATGATTAGAGTTGTTGAACCATTTATTTGACTTTGTTCTATTTTATTGATTAGATATTCTAGTTTTTATTCAATTATATTTTATTGTAATGCTTTTTATGTTTTGACGAGCATATAAACTGAACTTAGGATCGTAGCGATTATTGGTCGAAACATTGTGAACTGGATCTAAGATAATTTTTCTAACTTAGTAATTAACTAGGGATAGGAAAATATATGTTTATGATAAAGATATTAACGAGCTTTTCTTGCCTATTTTTACTTCGAATTTTCCTGAGGAATTAAGGATTTTTCATTAAGAAGAGTTAGTTATACACCATGGAATTGGGTATAACGGTAGTGTTAATTTATCGTAGTTCTAGAAAATTACTTCGAGAAAGTAGACCTAGTTACCAATAATGATAATCAGTGGACTCGAAACGAAACTTTGTCTCTTTCTCATTAGTGTGTCTTTTATCAATTTTATTCACACAATTAATTTTCACAAAACAATATGAAACCCCCTCCCCCAAATATTTACTTCTTAATTCACAATTATAACCTTGCTAAAATACGTAATCCATGTAGAGACGATATTTTATGTTATTACTTCGACTGGGTTAGTTCACTTGCTAAAAAAGTTATCATAAATCGAGAATTATGGACTCAAGCAAGATTCCCAAACTTTTTAGAATTTTTATTTGCATTAAAGGTATTTTTCAAATAACTTGAATCTTACCTTCAAACTCCAATTTGTAATTGTCTACATACAAGTGTGTGCATAATTGAGTTGACTAATGCTAGATCTCAGCAGAATTTAGTTTGTTCCATCATATTTCTTATTGGTTTGAATAATTCTATTTGTCTTGTTAGATGCCAAATCTTGCTTATGCATCCTTTGCCTCATATCAACAAAAAATTTCAATAGTTATCCAACATAAAAGATAGTTCTCCTTGCACAACACATCACTTAGAATGATGATTCCCAAGTTCTGATAAATGCTTTTAGTTCTAGAAGGCCATAAGGTCATGGTAGGGGAGGATTTACTTTTCCCCCCTTAAAATTCAAGTTTTAAGAATCCAAATCCCATGTGTAGTCTTTTGGAATTACACCAAACCTATGGATAATTCCGAATTAATATTGATGAACAAGATTCAATCACACCGATCAAATTTGCTTCTTGTTCTTCACTCTTCACTCGAGTGAATCAACCAATCTTAGTTGCAAGATGATTCTGCACAACAATGATTATGGAAGAAGAAAATTGAATTGGGGAAGAAATTGAATTAGTGTTTCAGAGAAAATAAGGGAAGAAGAAGATAATATCTACAGAGTTTCTCTCTGCTCTCAAAAACTAAAACTTATATTATGTAACTGCATGTTCTACAATGATAGGGGTTACTCCATATTTATAGGTCAAGTTTTCTTTCTTACTAAGAAAACTCCAACTAACCAAATTCACCTAAAACCACAAAATAAAGCTAAGTAAAAATCCTTGTCAATCCTACCCCTTTTGACACTTCTACAACTACACAACTTCGACACACTAATCTGTTTCGATGCCACCTTGCTTCTATCGAGCAACATGCTTCTACACAAAAAATTACATTCTCAACACACCACCTAATTCATTGTGTCAAAGTTGTCTACATTCATCATTGATCTTAATTTCTTGAACATTTTGACCGGCATACCCTTTGTCATGATGTCTACAATCTGGTTCTCCATTCTTCAGTGTTCCAAGTTTGGTTTCCCTTTTGATACTTTCTCTCAAAGATAATAGAACCTTATCTAGATGTGTTTGTTTCAGCAATGTGTTATTCGATTCGTCGTTAGATTGATAGTTACATGTTGTCAATTTTCATGGTAATTGCTCCATGATTTTTTGATGTGGTCTCTTCGAACAGATTCACCATCCATGTTGCTTAGCATGCACAAAGAGAGACAACTATGTACTCCGCTTCACACGAAGATAGTGCTCCCACTAGTTCTTTTCTCAAATTCCAATAAACTGATGCATCACCAAAAAAAAACACATAGCCAACTGTGGATTTTCTAACCTCGGCGTCACTACACCAACTTGAGTCGGTGTAACCCACTATCTTGAATTATTTTCCTTCATTAACTATAGGAAACATAATGCCATAGTCAAGATTTCCTTTGATATACCTTAATATCCTCTTCATCGCTATTAGATGTGATACCTTTGGCTTCTGCATGAATCTACTCGCCATACCTACATTGTATGCGAGATAAGGCCTTGTGTGACAAAGGTATCTTAATTACCTAATATGTATGTTGTATTGTGTTAGGTCGACATCATCTTCATCTGAGTCTTTCTACAAATTCAGTCTTGGTTCAACAGGTGTCGAAGTTGCATTACAATCTTCCATCTCAAATGTTTTTGGTATTTTGTTTGGATATCTTCTTTGATACATCATAAATCTTTACTAATATTTTAGTTTGATGCTGAGGAAGTATGAAATGTTTCCCATATCATACATTCTGAATTCCTTGCTAAGATCACCTTTGAAGTCTTCGATCTCTTTCTTGCAACTACATGTTATCAACAAGTCATCGACATAGAGACACAGTATAAAAAATTCACTCTTGCTTCTTATTACATATACTCCATGCTCAGTTATGGACTACACAAATTCCTTCTCCCTTAAGAAACTATCTATCTTCTTATACCAAGCTCTTGGAGCTTGTTTAAGTCCATATACGGCTTTGTGCAACATGTATACCTTGCTTTATTGGCCTTGTTTCACAAACCCAAATTGTTGTGTAACATAAACTTCTTCATCTAATGGGCCATTTAGAAATGCACATTTACATCCATCTGACACATATGCTAGTTGTTCATGTTTGCTAAACCAACAACCAACCTAATTTTTTCGATCTTGGAAACAGGTGCAAAAACTTCATCGAAGTCTTTCTTTGTGTCGAGTTACTTCTCCTTTGGGATTCAACTTCACCTTGTATACCCACTTCACATTGATTTCCTTTTTTACTTGAGGAAATTCGACAAGTGACCAAGTATTGTTGACTTGGATGGACTTCAATTCCTCATCCATAGCTTTCATCCACTTTGAAGCCTTTAATGCCTCAGCTGCAATGACTGGTTCGACATCTGCATAGAAAGCATAGTGTACTATCTCACCTTCATTATCGACTTCATCATCTGATGTAATCACACATTCATGCAATATTGTAAGCATCTGCATAGTTCTTTGAGGTTTGATATGAAGGAAAATTGTGATCAAAAGCGCAGCGGAATTTAAAATTTTCCTTTAGCCATCCTTACGAATGAGAATGGTCAGTGATAGAAATATTTACCTCTTGTGGCAATTCAGACCTTTGATGTTGTGATCACGAGCGTTGATGAAGAACAACGCCTCTACTCAGTCCACACGAACAGATCGCTTTCGGTCACAGTGCTAGCTGATCACGAACGGAAACCTTGAGTGAGAGAGAGAATCAAAAACGAAATTGCATCAAGTGAAATTTCTTCATCACAAGGGATCTATTTATAGAATCACTCGTGTGGGCTACAAGCTAAAAGCCCAATTAAGGTTATAAGCTAAAAGCCCAATTAAGCTTATGGACATCATACCTCATGATGTACCATATATCACTTATCCACGTGGTACCTTACCACTTTCCGTATTACACTTAAGTGCACCATACCTTACGGTGTTCCTTATATATTCTATCTCTCATCAACCTGTCCTTATGTGTGTGACCCTGTAGGTTTTCGCGACGTTGGCAATTATATTAAATCACACATTTAATATAATAAACAGTGAGCGGTATCTAGCAACACATCACTGTTACCCAAGTCACGAAAATGTCATGTTATCTGATCAAACCTTTTCCGTGATAATATTTGTGTTGAACAATTACCCTTTTGCCCTCATGTTTATATTGAACACAAGGCATACTCTGCGTCACCCTTGTCCAGTTCAATATTGGGCCCTTAGACATTTATCCTGTTATGCAGGATGAGCAAATTCCATCTAGGTCACTCATGTCCCTTAGCATGCTTTGTGAAGTACCCATCAACCATCTTTATAGTCATCCAGTTACGGATGACGTTTGATAAGCAATAAAGTACTTGACTCTACATCTAGGGTCCATAGTGGTTTCAGGTCGAAGGGTGGTATGCACCATTATCATCATGAGTATAACTTATGACACTTTGCATAACATTCTATGTAGTATTCTCATAGCGGGTCAATCCAGTATAAATATTACTCCTAATATTCATACCTATGTCAAGACTTGATAACTCCTTATATATGATCCATGAGATGTGATCATCAATCTATCTTCATAATAATCTTAATGCTTTAATGTTATCCCACTTCACATTAAAGCTTGACTACGGATATTTTAAGAATAGTGTCTTATGTTTAATGGGATATCATGATTAAGTCACTTAACATTTCATTAAACAAATAAACCATTCTAGGGACTTTATTATTTTGGCAAGCAAACATAATAAAGAAATGCCTTTTATTATTAATAAATAATTCGATACAAGTACCAAAAGTATTGGCCTCTAGGGCTTACACCAACAATCTCCCACTAGCACTAGAGCCAATCAGCCATACCCTAATACCCATAGATCTAGTATGTCCATCATGCTTCAGCTGCGCAAGAGGCTTTGTTAATGGGTCAGCAACATTGTCAAGTGTAGGTACTCTGCATATTTTCACATCTCCTCGATCGATTATCTCTCGAATGAGATGATAACACCTAAGTATGTGTTTGGATCGTTGGTGAGATCTAGGCTCCTTAGCTTGTGCGATAGCACCATTGTTATCACAATAGAGATCAATGGGATCCACAATGCTATGGACTATGCCAAGTTCACTAATGAACTTCTTGATCCAAACAACTTCCTTTGCTGCAGTTGAGGCATCAATATACTCAGCCTAAGTTGTAGAATCAGCAACTGTATCTTGCTTTGAACTTTTCCAGCTCACAGCGCCACCATTTAAACAAAACACATAACCAGATTGCGATCTAAAGTCATCCTTATCTGTCTGGAAGCTAGCATCGGTGTATCCAATTACAGCAAGCTCTTCCTGACCTCCATATATCAAGAATGAGTCCTTAGTCCTTCTCAAGTACTTAAGGATATTCTTGACAACTACCCAATGAGCATCACCGGGATTAGACTGGTACCTACTCGTTGCACTTAAAGAATACGAGACATCTGGTCGAGTACATAGCATGGCATACATGATAGATCCTATTGCATATGCATATGGAATCTTATCCATGCGATCCCTTTCTTCCTTACTTGAAGGGGATTGTGTTTTTGACAGACACATGCCATGTTGCATAGGTATGAATCCTTTCTTGGAATCATGCATATTAAAGCGTCTCAACACTTTTTCTATGTATGTACTCTGACTTAGGCCAAGCAGTTTTTGTGACCTATCTCTATAGATCCTGATTCCTAATATATAGGCTGCTTCACCTAGGTCCTTCATTGAAAAGCATTTCCCCAACCAAGTCTTCACTTGTTGCAAGGTAGGGACATCGTTTCCAATGAGTAATATGTCATCTACATATAATACCAGGAATACGATCATGCTCCCACTAACCTTCTTGTAGACACAAGGCTCATCTTCATTCTTGATGAATCCATATTGTTTTACTATTTCATCAAAACGAAGATTCCAGCTTCTGGAAGCTTGCTTCAATCCATAAATTGATCGTTGTAACTTACATATCTTTTGGGCTTCTTCTGGTATGTTAAATCCTTCAGGTTGTGTCATGTACACATCCTGAAGAAGATTCCCATTAAGGAAAGCAGTTTTGACATCCATCTGCCATATTTCATAATCATGATATGCAGCGATAGCAAGTAAAATCCGAACAGATTTAAGCATTGCAACTGGTGAAAAGGTTTCATCATAGTCAACCCCATGAATTTGTTTATAGCCTTTTGCAACCAGTCTTGCCTTATAGGTATGTACCTTACCATCCATGTCAGTCTTCTTTTTGAAGACCCACTTGCATCCTATAGGGTTAACTCCTATAGGAGGCTCTATCAAGGTCCAAACCTGGTTTGTGTACATGGAATCCATTTCAGATTTCATGGCTTCTAGCCACTTCTCGGACTCAGGACCAGTTATGGCCTCTTGGTAGGTCACAGGCTCATCTTGATCCATGAGTAATACATCACCCTGATCACTTATGAGATATCCATATCTCTCAGGTTGTTGACGTATCCTGCTTGACCTACGCTGGTCTTGTTCTACTTGAGCAGGTTGCTCTTCCACAACTACTTGTGTTTCCTGCTCTAATTCCTCCATAGGTGTATCAATGCTTTGTGGTTCTTGAATTTCTTCAAGCTCTATTTTCCTCCCACTGATTCTTTTGGAAATAAAATCCTTTTCTAGAAAAACTCCAGTTCGAGCGACAAACACTTTGCCCTCAGAAGGATTGTAGAAGTAATACACTCTTGTTTCTTTAGGATACCCCACAAATAAGCATTTGTCAGATTTGGGCTCAAGCTTAGTTGAAATTTGTCGTTTCACATAAACTTCGCAACCCCAAATCTTCATGTAAGACATATGTGGTTTCTTACCACTCCATATCTCATATGGTGTCTTCTCAACCTTTTTGGATGGAACCCGGTTAAGTGTGTAAGCTGCAGTCAATAGTGCATGTCCCCAAAAGGAGTTCAGAAGATCAGCGTGACTCATCATGGATCGGACCATGTCTAACAAGGTTCGATTTCTTCTCTCAGATACACCATTCCATTGTGGTGTTCCGGGAGGAGTAAGTTGGGATAAAACCCCACATTCCTTTAGATGGTCATCAAACTCTAGGCTTAAATATTCACCGCCTCGATCTGATCGAAGAACTTTAATATTCTTACCTAGTTGGTTTTGTACTTCATTCTTGAATTCCTTGAATTTTTCAAAGGTTTCAGATTTGTGTTTCATTAAATACACATAACCATATCTACTGAAATCATCAGTAAATGTGATGAAGTATTGAAAACCTCCTCTGGCTAGTATGTTTAGTGGTCCACATACATCAGTATGTATGAGGGCCAAAAGATCATTAGCCCTTTCACCTTTTCCTGTGAATGGGGACTTTGTCATCTTTCCAATTAAACAAGATTTGCATGTCTCATATGATTCATAATCAAAAGAGTCCAAGAGTCCATCTTTATGGAGTTTGGAAATGCGTTTCTCATTTATGTGGCCTAAGCGACAGTTCCAAAGGTAGCTTGGATTTAACTCATTAGGTTTAATCTGTTTGGTATTAATGTTATAAATTTGCATTTCAAGATCAAGGACATATAGTCCATTGTTCATTTGTGCAGAAGCATAGAATATATCATTCAAATAAATAGAGCAACAGTTGTTCTTTATTATAAATGAAAAACCAAACTTGTCCAAACAAGAAACGGAAATAATATTCCTATTAATTGCAGGTACATAATAACAGTTCTCTAACTGAATTATTAAACCACTAGGTAAAGTCAAAACATAAGTTCCTACAGCTAAAGCAGCAACCTTTGCTCCATTTCCAACTCGTATGTCAACTTCACCTTTTGCCAAATCTCTACTCCTTTTTAGCCCCTTCACATTAGTACAAATGTGAGAATCCCATCCAGTATCTAATACCCTTGATGCAGAAGTAGATAAATTAATTTCAATAACAAAAATACCTGAATTTGAAGTCCCTACTCCATTGTTCATATCTTCCAGGTGCTTTGGGCAGTTTCTCTTCCAATGTTTGGTCTTACCGCAATGGAAGCAAGTGCCCTCCTTTGTTATGCCTCCACTAGGCTTCAGAGCAGGAACAGTAGGTTTAGGCTTGGCAACTTCCTTGCCTTTCCCTTTACCAACTTGCTTGGTAGGCCTCTTGTTCAGCTTCTTTCCATTACTGACCATCAGAATGGACTTCCCTTTTGTCTTCATATTCTGCTCAGCAGTTTTCAACATGCTTAGCAATTATGGAAGACTCTTATCCATGTCATTCATGTTGAAATTCATGACAAACTGATTAAATCTATCTGGCAACGATTGCAAGATAAAATCAGTTGCAAGTTCCTTTCCAAGCAGAAACCCTAACCTTTCAAGGTTCTCCACATACCCAATCATTTTGAGTACATGGGGACCTACAGGGTTTCCCTCAGATAACTTGCTGTTAAAAAGGGCCTTTGAAACCTGAAACCTCTCATTTCTTGCCTGCTCTTGATAGAGCATTTTCAGATGTCCGATCATATCGAACACTGACATGTTCTCGTGTTGCTTTTGCAACTCCGAGTTTATAGTAGCTAGCATGAGACAAGCGGCTTTGTTAACATCATCAAAATGCTTCTTATAAGCATCTCTTTCTGCCTTAGGTGCCGAACTAGGCGGTTCCTCTTCAGGAACAGGTGTCTCCAAGACATTTAGCTTCTTATCGTGCTTGAGGACAATCCTCAGATTTCGGTGCCAATCCTCATATTTCGGTGCCAATCCAGGAAATTTGTCCCAAACAATTTTTCCTTATCTAGGATTGATCGCAAAATATGGTTGTTTGTTGTCATGGTAATCTACAAAAAATTGAAAATATAAGTATCATTAAAACAACATATTTAATTAGGCCTTTAATCAAATATGCTCCCACTATTTTACTCAAACCAAATGACCCTCATCATTTGATTCGGAAAATCACGTTGGAATACTTTCTAGTGGGTCGAGATCCACATTTCACTTCGTTCTAAGTCAGCGTTAGGCTGATTACACAAAACTAGGTTATTTAGGTAGGAACTCCTTCCAATTGTATCTCATACAACTCTCGAATATTTTCAGTTGGGTGAATAACTCCTTATTCTAATTCATCATATGAATCATTCCCAACTCTTGCTTCTAAACATGTATAATCTTATTATAATGTGTTTAGTTAAGTTTGACCCATTGTTTTAGCAGTTGGATATTACAATTATCCCATCGCACCTTACTAATATAGAACATGCACCTCGCGTAGGCGAAACCTACATTGTTCGATACTAGTCTTGATGAGTGCTAAAACTTGGAAAGCATGAACTTAATATTTAACTTGAGGTATTTTGTTATTAGTTTGATCTCACCGGCTTAACATGCAATTCGTCTCTCTCATGCATCAACATACAAACACATGCATCAATATACATAAAAGGATACAGTTATGGCCCCTAGCGCAATTGTTCTCCCAAGCCAATGAGAGAACCTAAGCTAACCTAATAACGATCTAAACTTCTCCAAGCAAGATCTCCAAGGTTATCCTCCTTTGATATTGTATTCTTCTCTTTCTTCATAACATTACATTACATAAAAGAAACTCGTTTTACATACGAGGGAGTGAGATGAGAAAAGAAGTTACATCAAGAATTTTAGAGAGAGGCACGACACGCAGGCCGTATTTTACAATCCCAAAACAAAATAAAGGAAAAAACTAAGGCCATAACTGATCACCACAAGACAATAATAATAAACACACTTTTATTATTAGTTTAAATTTTGTTAATTAAAAAAAGACATATTAAATTTCGACGATTGATCACACTACACAGAGTTAGCCGGGGGTTCACAACTCTTGTGCATTCACAACCCTAATCGCATAACTCTGCAACAACACAACCCTTGTGCCGTCATGAACCCTAATGCAACAGTTTCATGCTGTCAAACACATTTCAATTGATAATTCAGTATGATTAATCACATGCCATTGCTTCACCATACTAATGTCGGATTCCGAAGCATATGAACAGTGATCGGTCAAAGGAATAACAATCATCAAGTGTTTGAATGAACGAAACAGAAACAGTATATCCCATATACCATCGTTGCATCAGATTTACTTATATCATATATAAAAGTGATCAATCTTATTTGTGTAACCTATGGACGATCGATGTATCGCTGCTTCACCATACTAATGTCGGATTCCAAAGCATAGTCAACATCAATCATCCAAATCATACACAACAAATGCCAAATTTAATTCCTTGTTTATTATTCAATTCATTCTGGTTTTAATCGAATCAAAACAGAAAATATAGAACATAAATAACTATCATATCCATGGTTTCGTAAGTGGCTCTGATACCACTGAATGAAAATTGCAATCAAAAGCGCGGCGGAATTTAAAATTTTCCTTTAGCGATCCTTACGAATGAGCATGGTCAATCATAGAAATATTTACCTCTTGTGGAGATTCAGACCTTTGATGTTGTGATCACGAGCGTTGATGACGAACAACGCCTCTACTCAGTCCACACGAACAGATCGCTTCCGGTCACAGTGCTAGCTGATCACGAATGGAAACCTTGAGTGAGAGAGAGAATCAAAAACGAAATTGCATCAAGTGAAATTGCTTCATCACAAGGGATCTATTTATAGAATCACTCGTGTGGGCTACAAGCTAAAAGCCCAATTAAGGCTATAAGCTAAAAGCCCAATTAAGCTTATGGACATCATACCTCATGATGTACCATATATCACTTATCCATGTGGTACCTTACCACTTTCCGTATTACACTTAAGTGCACCGTACCTTACGGTGTTCATTATTTATTCTATCTCTCATCAACCTGTCCTTATGTGTGTGACCCTGTAGGTTTTTGCGACGTTGGAAATTATATTAAATCACACATTTAATATAATAAACAGTGAGCGGTATCTAGCAACACATCACTGTTACCCAAGTCACGAAAATGTCATGTGATCTGACCAAACCTTTTCCGTGATAATATTTGTGTTGTACAATTACCGTTTTTCCCTCATGTCTATATTGAACATAAGGCATACTCTGCGTCACCCTTGTCCAGTTCAATATTGGGCCCTTAGACATTTATCCTGTTATGCAGGATGAGCAAATTCCATCTAGGTCACTCATGTACCTTAGCATTCTTTGTGAAGTACCCATCAACTGTCTTTATAGTCATCCAGTTACGGATGACGTTTGATCAGCAATAAAGTACTTGACTCTACATCTAGGGTCCATAGTGGTTTCAGGTCGAAGGGTTGTATACACCATTATCATCATGAGAATAACTTATGACACTTTGCATAACATTCTATGTAGTATTCTCATAGCGGGTCAATCCAGTATAAATATTACTCCTAATATTCATACCTATGTCAAGACTTGATAACTCCTTATCTATGATCCATGAGATGTGATCATCAATCTATCTTCATAATAATCTTAATGCTTTAATGTTATCGCACTTCACATTAAAGCTTGACTACGGATACTTTAATAATAATGTCTTATGTTTAATGGGATCTCATGATTAAGTCACACTTAACATTTCATTAAACAAATAAACCATTCTAGGGACTTTATTATTTTGGAAAGCAAACATAATAAAGAAATGCCTTTTATTATTAATAAATAATTCGATACAAGTACCAAAAGTATTGGCCTCTAGGGCTTACACCAACATGATAATGCCTGCTTGACCTCTAACTTCTTCTTGTCCAACTTCTCTTTCGGCTTCACTTGCTAGTTCTTCACATAATATTCTCACTGAATCATTTGTTACATTTTCAGTCCAATCCCATTCCTTAAGCTCATCTGTGATTATGTACCTGTTGATCACTACTTGCTTGTTCCCTGGGTCTAATAACTTGTATCCTCTAGTTGAATGATATCCTATTGGATTATTTGACTCGACTTTTCATCAAGTTTTCTTCTCAATTGATCAGGGACATGTTTATGTGATATAGATCCAAATAATTTTAGGTGACATAAGCTAGGCTTGATACCAGACCAACATTTTTCTGGCGTGATTCTTACTAGCTTCTTCATTGGAGATCTGTTCAAAATGTATGTTATAGTGACACAACTTCACCCCCAAATTCTTTAGGTAAACGCTTGCCTTTCAACATACTTCTCACCATGTTCATGATGGTTATATTCTTCCTTTTTGCAGTTCCATTCTACTGTGGAGTGTAGGTTGCACCACCTCATGCACCATTCCATATTTTTCACATAATGTGTCTAAGTATTTCGACATATATTCTCCACCACCATTAGTCCTCAGAATCTTGAGCTTTCTACCACTTTGTCTTTTGAGCATAAATTTAAACTTGACAAATACCTTGATCACTTCATTTTTCTTCTTGATCAGGTAACTACACAGTTTTCGACTAAAATCATCTATGAATGTGAAAAAGTATCTATTACATCCAATCAAATCCACCTAGATAGGACCACATACATCATAGTATATGATTGCAAGAATTGCCTTGGACTTGCTTTCTGCATCATTGCTGAAGTTGTTCTTGTGCTGCTTTTCCTGCACACACTCTTCACACACTTCACTTGGAATGTCAATTTCTGGTAACCCTGAAACCATATTTCTTCTTTTAAGATCTCTGATGTCTTTAAAGTTGAGATAACCAAGTCTATTGTGCCATATCCATTCATCCCTACTAGCTACAGTTGCAAGGCACTTGTGCTCCATAACATTAAGTTCAATCTTGAAGGTTTTATTCTGAGACATAGGAGTTTTCAAGATTAACCTTCCACCTGAGTCGAGAACTCTCATCGTCTTATCTTTAATCAACATGTTGTAATTATTTTCGACAAACTGCCATATGTTGAGCAAATTACTTTTCATGCTTGGTATATACACTACATTGGAAATTACTGACATTTTTCCATCTTTCCTCATAATCAGTACATCACGAATACCTTCAGCGGCTAGAGTATTGTCATTTGCAAATCTCACCATGTTCTTCATCGAGGATATTATGATGACAAACCAATATTTCCTACCAGTCATATGTGATGAGCATCCTGAATAAAAAAACCATTGGTCCTTTAATCTTTATTAATCTCTTGTTATGACCATCAGTAACATCTCTTCTTCTTCATGATTTACAATCTTTGAATCATTTTATTGATTCTTCTATTTTTTAGGATAATTGAATATCTGGTATACAGATAAAAAATGTCCTAACACATGTAAGACACTAATCTCTATTTAACATCTCACGGATAATACAAAGCATACTGATATAACACTTATCAGTCTAAAGTCATGACAGATGTTCCAACATCTTATATGACATGTCAATCAATCAAGAAACAAAACTGAAAAATGCAGAATGATAATAACACAAAGATATGATGACCCAGTTCAGTGTACAACAACACTTACTCTAGGGGCTACCAAACCAGGAAGGAAGTCCACTATCAACAATATTGATTCAAAGTCTAAATAATCCCAGTTTACAACTTCTCGATTAATCCCTACCCAATAAAACTTCTACATAGGTCCTCCCTAAATATGAGAAATCTCCATCTCACTTCCTAAATCACCTCAGTAATATCTAACTATCACAAGCTATGGTGAATGCATCAAACTACTTGAAAGATACCCCTTTCAAATAAATTTTAGCCAAGACTCTTGACAAACAAACATACTTGGATTTTCCTCAAAGCTTCATCCAAGAACAACATACAATTCATTACCTAAAGGCTACTGAATTTGTATAGAAACAAGGTCTACCACAATGTATCAAACAGATACAAAGGGTGACTTATAACATAAGAAAGTACATGACTCTCAAAACCCTAAACCCTTATATTTTCTTTAAAAAAGTTACTCACGAGGATTAGTTAAAAGGCCTAGATCTAAGTCTTCCTTTTATAATCTTCAGTTGTCCATGGGCTTCAAATCTTATGTTAAAATATGGACTCCAATAATTTGTTTCCTAATTTTTCTCCATAAATAGAAACTGATAAGACTCTTTGAAATAAGCTTGAATCTCTTCAATCTTCAACCTTAGTGCCACATTGGATAACATAATATTCCAGAATATTTTGTATTTGTAACAAACATAACTAATCCAATTGTCCAACTGATCGCAATCACAATGTCGAATGATTATACATAGGACATCTTTATTCGACATGTTTCTCCTGATGATAGAACTTCTTTGTTTGACATGTTTATTCTTGACATATTTTAACATCTTGTTCAACAACTACTTTCACCAAAATTAGTCAAATCTTTAGAGCTTTCAATATCCCCCTTTTGGAAAATTTTGGATAAAACTCCTTTTGTACAATAAACCAGAGAACAAAAATCTAGGAGAAGAAATTCCTGAGTCATTTCGTCCAGAAGCTTTAAATATTTCTGCATATGAGGAAGAAGATAACCAGAACACACATATGATCATCCAGTTACTCCCCCTTAATTCAGGAACTGATTCTTATCACAAAGGGATAAATCTTCCTCTCTGGAGGCATAAGAGAACCCTTAAGAAGAAACATAAATTCTACCCTAAGCAACCAAACACCAACCTGGATAACTCATAACACACGATACACCTGTGTTTATAACTCAACTCACGACAAAAAATTAGAAACTGAGACATGACTCAGACATGATGTTAGACATGATTTTGAGACAACCTATTAAACATCCTTGCAAAACAACTACAAGAACAATTGCAATACTCATATGGTGACCAGTACCTTTCTCCCCATTTTTAGCCAAAAAATACCAAGATATCACCCACAAAACCATACCCAGACTGTACTCACCCAGACTCGGATAAAATCCATAAGAGCTTTGATGAAAATAGACTAACATAAGATGAAAGAAAATGAAGGGATAACTCCTTTAAATACCCAAACTGTTACTTAGGGATTAACGACTCTTTACTGTAGCAACAGTCTTGGTCAAAAAGAGTGTTATTCGATATAAATAATTGCACCAAAAATTAAGTGTGCATCGTCCACAAGTCATTATTCATGCCTTAATTCATTCTGAATTGTTTATCTTGGAATTTAAAATTCCAATTAATACGCATGCATGGTTAAACACACGTGTCAAACTTCCACCTGACGTGTACTTGATTACACCGTCCACAAGCACCACTTGTTGATCTTCATAGAGCCAAGTCTTGAACAATGTCTTGACATCCAATCAGACATTGTCTATTTTCTCTTGTCTTCAAAAGTACAAACACCTTTTTCAGCATTTAGCCAGAAATTTTTTAGACTAGGTCCATAGTTTGATTGAAAGAATACTTTCTCTAAGACATACTCATAGACATTCATGTTTTGAAGCATTATCACAATGCCATCCACTGAATTCAACACGTACTCCTTTCAGCCAGACTTAGTGAGGTTTGAGTATGAACACTTCTATTTATCAACAAAGAACTTCCATTGATCTTGACTTTAAACTGCAGAGAAAAATAAATTCTCAATAATGATTCTCAGATGACCATAGTTTGATTTAGCCCACTGATTTAGCAATAACATAATCAAATTCTAACTACCAAGTCCTCCACGAACTGCACCAGTAACACAATGTCTTGACATCTTATTTGACATCACATCCTCACAAGAGGAACTTAAACTTTACTTGCTTGACCACCAAGCAATCTATATAGAGACTGAATTTTGCAACATATTCTAGACAGGAGTTCAACTTCCCCTCTTATAGGTAACCAGTCTTCCTTTGACAAAAACAACATAAATGATGAACAAAAACACATGATTCATCTTTATGTTCTCATAGCATTCCACCCCTTATTTAACACACCTCCCAAACACATTCTCATGCAGTAAGGATATCCTTCTTGAGAGTACATCTAAACCCCCTAGACTACCTCACCCAAGTATCTCCATAATAATAGATCTTAGATCACTTGTTTTACAAGACTTAAAAGGACCCATTCTTTCTAGAGTAACTTGTATCAGAAGAATACCACTTCCCCACAAGCAGTTTGATCTTAGTATGAGTCAGAGCACTAGGTCTGATTTTCAACACAGATCCCTCATACATTTTAACATCCTTAAGGATAACCTTTTCCACATCATTCTTCAGTTAACTTCCAAAGAAAAACCAATGAACATGATGTTACAACATCATCTAGGACATCAACTTCACATCACAGAACCCAATCACTTTTGTTCTTGATTGACCATCTAAAGGAATGATCATGCTTGGATGTCCTTCTTTCAAACTATACAAGAATATCTCACTAGAGTAACATGAAGAGAAATAAACTCTCATATGCTTTCTGAATTATAGTGTTCAGATTGCAGACTTGCATTAACACTCCAGGAAATTACACAACTCTTGTTAACGTATTTACCATCAGTCACATGCACACCTTCATCAGAGGAACATTTCCTTACATCATCAATACATACATCAAACTCGATCACATGGTTTTCACTTATTACTATGGTTCTGGAGACATCACCCATAGTAATCCAACCATATCTCTTGAAGGAAACACAAGAGAACCATATTGGTACTAATCAGCAATGCATAAACTTCTAAGACCAGATTAAAATTACATGTAGTTACGTGCATTTTATATACCTTAAGAGCTTTCTTATTATTAGCATAACATCCAGACCTTTTGTATGACCTTGAGGTGTTAGATGAAATCCTTATGTATCAATAGAGGATATTCCATCTACCAGACATTTAGGACAAACCATAACAAATAAAATGTTGAATGATCATCATACCACAACCAGATTGTTCAGAATAAGTTTGCTTCTTCCAATTCTTCAAGACTCAAAACTGGAAAGCTCATCCCAAGCAGTTTGGATGACACTCCTAAAATGCAGACATCAATCAACCACTTGAATGATACACACCACAACTATGAGCTAATCTCCTTGAAGAATATTAACTTAACTCAGCTTGATACATCAACACTTCATTCAACCCCTTGGATGTCTTTTCCATTACAACATAACAAGCGTTCTGTGTTCTCATAGACTTGATAATAATATCAAGTTTGAGTAAACAACATTCATCCTCTTTATTAGAAACCCAACCAAATATATTGAGAAAAAATTCTCAATAAAAATATGTCAAGACATTATATCTGACATTTCTTCAAGGCCATCCAGCTCTAGCTTAGAACATGCCACATGAGAGCAAGAACACACAGTTCTAGCTACTTAGAACAGAAAAACATCCCAGGTGTTAGTGAGAATTTCTTTGATGTCTGACCTTATCCTCTGTTGTACCCCAAAATTTGCCCTCCCATATTCTCCAAGAAATTGCCAAGTCAAAGCTTCAAAATCTCCCCCAAGGGTTGCACAGTGCAAAAGCCTCATATACAGTCAAGATTAGGGTTTGTGTTCTGATCAAGAAAATGAAGTGTCCAAAGGTCCAATCAAGTCTCATATGCCTAAAAATGTGGTCAAGCATCCTCATATCAAGTTTCAAGGCATTCAGTACAAAATTGCACAGTCAGAAACCCTAATTGCACTACAGTCAACTGTAGGGGCAAAATGGTCATTTGACAGTCAAAAGTTCAAATTTTTGGTCAACATATCATTTTGAAGCCACAAACATCATTTGATCAATGCTTGATCATGATTCTCAAAGCTTGGCTCAAAAATCATCAAGATGCAAAAGTTTCCTTATTTGGACAGCTGAAAAAGTCAACTGAAATTGACCAAGGCATAACTTTCACATGGATTATCAGAAAAATTCCATCCAAAGCTCATTTTGAAGAGAAAGAAATTTCCTACAACTCATCTTCATACTTCAAGTCCAAGAAATGCTCTCACAAAAAGTTATCAATTTCAACATTATAGGTCATTTTCAAAAGTCAACAAAAAGGGACTTTAAGTCAAAAGCCATAACTTGAGATTGGTAAATCAAAATGACATGGGACCAAAGACATTGGTTAGAGGACTCAAAGACCTTTCCAAAATGTCCCAGAACATGAGAAAAGCTTAAACATTGAGCAAGTTATGCCTTGTGGAAGTTGGGACATTTTTGGATATTTTGAAAAGTCAACATTGATCCAAATGACCTAAAATTGCTAATGGGCCCATTTTTCTTCCACAATTCATCCTTCCAAGCATGTGCACGACCACTTGGCCCAAAGGGAAGTATTTTCTCATTTTTTATTTATTTATTTGAATTTTTATTTATAATAATTCACTTAAATCAATTAAATATGTGAAAAATATTTAACCTAACCTAACCAATCTTTTTATACATGTTTTAGCCTCAAGATTTCGTGCTTGTACCAATATGGAAAGATTTGGGTTGATTGGCTTGATTTTGAACCAAAAACACATGGAAAAAGATATGAAAAAATCTTAGAAAATCAAATTTCCAAAATCAATGAATGCAATGGATTTGATTGATTTTTCTTGACCTAATTCACTACTACATATGCTAGCATCACAACCCTAATCAGAATACACGCACAGCTGCTCCAAAAGCCATTATCAAACTTTGAAAAATTTGCAAAAAAGTCAAAACTGTAAACACCTTTGCAAGGCGATTCAGGTCTCAAGACTTGTTTCAATAGCTTCCTTGGAGATTACTGAACATATTCCAATCAAAAACATTCACTCAAACTCCAAGAATCGGTATACAGGATTCAAACTGTTTCAAAAAAATTGCATAATCGTGTTTCATGTTTAAGGCATCTTCATTGCGTTTTTGTTATGCATTTATACTAATTGACTTATTCTAATGCTAATCACATAACTTAATTGAGTTTTTGCAAGTTGTAGGCAATTTCACCATTGTTGATATTTAGGGTTCAAGAAGCTTGGAATTAGGGCTTTTGTAATGGGGAAAAATTAGCCCTCAAGACCACCACCATTAGAATCAGTGCATCTGGACGATCTCAAACCAACCCTCGCGCTCAATTTATGAGTGCCTGAGGGCTAATCGCTATTTTTCAATAGCTGGCCTAAGAAAGCGCATAAGAAACCGTTGCCTAATGTTTTATATTACAGGGATGATGAAGAAGATGAGTCCGTGGCAAGACCTGATTGGTTGATTTGAAATCTTCGCGCGCGTTACAAAGCCATTAACCAACTTTCTTTTATATTATTTGATTATTATTATATGTTAACAGCGCGAATTTGGTTCAGTTGGCAAGTGACAGTGGTGGCAAAGCACATGACCTGGGTTCGAGCCCCAGGTCTTCAATAATTTCCATGTTATTTTTCCTTTAACGTTCACGTGCAGCGCTTATGTTGAAGATCATGATACACCTCTTAATCCAGCCATCCACGTGCTCCTGGAGATCAGATCAAAGGCTGAGAATTGATGAGCACCATAGGCTTGAGTCAACGCCTCTGCACGTGCCCAGTAAAAGTCCACCAGGCCTTGCTAAATGGGCCAGATTACTAAGGCCATACCTCCTAATTTGGGGTCTGAACCCCCTAGGTTTGCATAATTTCTTTGCTTTCTTTATTTATTTTTTTTTATTCTATTTTTATTTTAATTATTACTTTTTTAGTTAATTAATTATTTTTATAAAATACAAAATGTACTTAAAAATCAGAAAAGACAAAAAAAAATATAATAAACATTTTATTTTAATATTTCTTGTAAATAATTGCATGTAAATTAATTAGTTTAAAATAGGGTTTTAATTTTAATTTCTTTCATAACAAAAATCTAAAAAAAGGTAGAGATAGGTTTAATAAATGTTTTATTCCTTTTTTTAATTTTTTCTCTTACACAATAATATTATTTATTTTATTTATTTTCATATTTAAATTTGTATATAAAAATTAGGTTTAATTTAGGTTAATTCTAATGTTTTCTTAATAAATTAAAATAAAATAGAATTAGGGTTATCGTTTAATTGCAATTAATTTTTCTATTAAATCCTAAAATATTAAAAAATACCAAAAACATTTCTTTTAATTAATTCCATTGATTTAATCTTTGCAAAAGGGTCCAATGCCCTCGTTTCGATTTAATTATTAATTCGCATATTTATTTTCTTTTCCGTTTAAATAATTATGTACCTCTCCCGAAGCCTTGTAAATAATTGCTCGCACTTTTATTTCTTTTTACTTTATTTATTTTCTGTCAAATCGGGTCCTGGTTAATTTTGGCGATGTGGACCCGCGCCTCTTGTAATAGCTTAGAATTTACTTTTCCCGCAATACTTTTAACTGTTAACAAATGACATGAAAGAATGTATGGATAAAATAAAATCAAGCGTAGAACACCAATAATATGACAAGATAAATGCAAATGAAAACGACACACGAATCGCACACACCACCCCTAGGGTACGCCTCACTGTTGCCTTGCCTCGAAAGGGGATCGTCGAGTAGAGGATGTCTTAGTAAGTCCTCATGATCCGGGAACCTGGCATGAGGGTAGCTTCTAAGGTGTCTTCCCATTGCTCTGGTGATCACCATGTCCCTAACCTCGAATTGACCCGAACACCTCCAACGGTGGTGCTACCTACCTCTCAATGGTGGGATGGCACTACTTTAAGGACATTTACACAGACGAATTCCTTAGGGTAGGTAGGTTCTCGTAGATACTTGCTCTAATTTCAAAACAAATCAAAAATACTTTTCACACCAAAACATTTTCAAAAAAGCTTTCGAAAGCAATTTTTTAAACACTCTTGAGGACCGATACAAGAGTCGAACTGAAAATTTTCAAAGAAACTTTTTCTAAAACCCACAGTTGAAAAGCAAACAAACCAATTTTGAAAACACAATGAGCAAGTATCTAAGAGCCCATGGATAACCATGGATAGAAAGGGTGCTAAAACCTTCCCTTTCTATAACCTACCTCCCGAACCGAGAGCAATCTCTTTAAGGAATTTTTCGGTGCTTTTGTCCTTTCCATTTGGAGAAAATAAAAGACGGTGGCGACTCTTGCTTCCGCGACATTTCGCGAACCAGCGTTAAACAGTCAGTTCCAGATCCACCGATCACAGAACTGGCGACTCTGCTGGGGACTATCTTAAAGTGAGGTGTACCTTAGGGCTAGTTCATAACTGTGTTTTCAATTGTTTTCCTTGTGTGCTTTAAATTGTGGGTTGCTTGGGAGTTCTATAGATCCTAACCCGGATCTGGGGGATACCTTCTTAGAAAGTAGCAACAAGGCTGTGAGGGAACTGTGCGGGGTATACCGACATGGTTGAAACAGTCTTCTACGTTGATGTGGCACTTTGGTGTGTACCGGTAACCCTTGAGTTCAGTCAAGGAGAGTACGGGGCCTCCGCGTGGTGTCGTGAAACATCAACAGACCTTAGGAACCTTAATTGAACTATCTTGGCCTCTTTAGGGTAGTGAGATAACTGACTTTGGTGCAGTCCGAGGTTGGTTGATACTCGATACTACACTCAATTGAGGGTTGCTTTCTTGGAATATTTCGGTCGCCAGTTCAGTGGCTAAATCGAAACGATGAACAATGAAAGCAATCCAGTGATATTGGGACCCTTAGAACCCGGTTACTTCTAATAGGACAGGTTGAGCCCACCAACTTCAAGAGGGTAATACCTAGACCCCATGCTGGCCTAAACTCTAAGGGCTTCTCTTGTGTGACTTGTGTGCCTTCGTACTTGACTACTTGCATGCTTGTTATCTGACACTTGAGTTTCTTGCAGGTTTTGTTTATAGTCCTTAATAGGGACTCATAACAGGGTTTACTAAGTTTCTTGCAGGGTTTATTTATAGTCCTTAATTAGGGCTCATGACAGGTTTTACTTGAGTTTCTTGCAGGTTTTGGTTTATAGTCCTTAATAGGGACTTGTAACAGAGTTACCCACATCATTCCATGCATAGCATAACATCATACCATTGTATGCATCCTAATCCATTTCAAGGATCTCAAGGGCTTGTGATGCAGGTCATGATGAACCAACTGTCCAGCAAGGGGCAAAGGGGATTTATTTTCCTCTAGCCAAGGTTGTCAGGGGCTATGACCCACTAGATATGGTGAGCCTTGACCCTTGAAGAAGGACTCTCAACAATATGAAGTACCTTCAATCAAGCCACCAGTTTCCAATGCTAACTATTTTCTTGTTTACCCTGCGAGGTCCTTGAAAACATTGCATGCATATCATACATATCATTGCATAACAGGTACCCTTGTTGCAGGTCACTTACCCTTCTCGCTGTTTATTTTAGCAATGGCCTTCCAACCAGACAACCAGGACCTTCTTGCTCAAGAGACTCGGTTCGGGGAAATCCTTCTGAATCTATCCAAGGGGCAGGAGGAACTAAGGACACTTCTCATGGGGACCTTTGTCAGGAACAGTGCTGAGGATGAAAGACTAAAACACCTACAAGCTGAGATGGATGCTATGAAAGCCCAAATGCTGGGGCAGAGGAATGCCATTCAAGGTTTAGCTCAAAGACAAGATGAACTCCGGTTTCTCGTCAACCAACTGATTCAGGGTAACCAACTGGGGCAAACATCTGAGGGTAAAAAGCCAGTCATCGTTCGACCATCTTTGAGACAAAGAGGCAAGGAGAAAGCTCCTCATATGGCTCCAGTATCACCAATTCAGTATCAACCTCACCAGCTTCAACCAGACAAGCCCAAAAGGCAATTCACCAAGCTCAACGTGTCGCTGCCTCAAGCCTTACAACAACTGCTGAGGTTGAACTTGGTAACTCTAAAGGATCCTCCTAAGAATCCCAACAGGACACCTTCAAGGTATAACCCCAACGCTCACTGCGCTTATCATTCTGACAGCCCGGGGCATGCTACAGAGGATTGTTGGACTTTGAAGAATAAAATCCAGGACCTGATTGAGGAAGGAGCTGTGGAATTCACCCAAGACGGCCAGGCCGAGTGCTTCTATCATCCCTACAGGAGGCACCATTTGAAGTAACAAGCCCTGAGATGAGAAGAATTTTTGTTCATTCGAATGTTCAAGTTGCAATTTTCTTTTGTTCAAACATTTACTCATTATTAAACATTGTTATTTCATTAATGCATCGCATATGTCTGTTTTGAAGCAATATATTCGCATCCACTATATGCAAATTATTTTCATATTTTTTTCTGATGTCAACTCTCAATTAATAATTCTAAGCCTCTTGAGGGAGGATGACAAAAACGATACCACGATCCTTACAGTATGCTTTTGAACAGACCCCGTTGATGAGGTACAGGCATTGTTTCAATCCCTAAACACTGGAGTTATAAGGAAGATAATCCCTCGTTACCCCCTTCGAGCCAAAGAAGTAGGAGTTTTCTTTTCGAAAATTAAAACCCTTAATCATAACCTGGAGCAGGGTAGTTCTCTCAGTTGATCCAAGTGCATAATGAATGGCACCGAAGAAGTTCTTACAAAACGAAGAAAGACAGTGATGGTTCCGAATAATCAATAAAGAAAGGCAGTCATTACCAAAATCAAAAAGCCCATTAAGTCAAAACCCATGAAGGAGACTTACAAAACTGGGGCATCCCGCTGACTGTAATTCCAAAAAAGGAAACCGTTCAGGCAAAAAAAGAAAGGGATAACAAAATCAAAAAGAAAGAGGTCATACAAACCCTCAACAAAAAAAGAAATGACTGCCTATTCGAAATAAGTTATCAACATCCGAATCATCACCGAAAAATCAGAGCAAGGACTCAAACAAGGTCTAATGCACGATCAGCTGAGTTTAGGTTTGGAGAACATCACTAAGAGCGGGTGGGTACAAATAAAATTTGAGCCTTTATCCTTTGTTTCTTAAACCGTGAACCAGGCCACGTTGTAACCCTTAAAAGTCCTAGCTGAAGCATGGGTTAGTTCGAAAGCATATTGTGACGAAAGGTATCCTGACTCCTTAAGGCTTACAGTGAATGCAGAGTTGACATCACGTTTTACAAACATTTATTTGTTTTATGGAAAAAATGCATTTTCAAAATATTCAAGACAGACATAGGCTTTGCATTTTTAACATAACTTTGTTTGCATATGACTTTTTGTTTGAACAGCAGGGAAATTCGCACGATGAATACCTAGTGAACAAAAGCACTCCCAATCAAGGGGCATGGCATGATCATTGTCCATCATCTGGGGCAGTTAAGTCAAGATTCAGAGAATCTCTCAAAGGCCAAATAGCCTGGGGCAAATCTCCGCCAGAGTCACTTGGGGCATTCCAGCAACGAATCTCGCCTGATCAAACGCTTTCTGGTGGCATGACAAAACGCTTCTGACAGGGGCAACTCCCTACATTCTGAGAACGTGGATATAGTCAAAAAAAAATACTACGCACAATCAAAGACCCGCTAGGTTAACGTACCTAGGCAAAAATTAGGGCTTCCCGGCGAACCAAAAGGGTTCGGGCAAAAATAAGGGATGAAACGAAAAAAATTTGTACACCCGGCGAGTCGAAAACCTGAAAAGGCGGCTTGGGCAAAAATGGGTATCCCGGTGGACTGAAAACCCGAAAGGGCGGTCCAGGCAAAAGTTAGGGATCAAAGCGTACGACTATGTCCTGTCATCTTGTCACTTTCCTACCAGAAGAAGGTTTGTCCATCAACCATTATCAGCATCCCACGTGTGCCTCCCCACTAGAAACAGGGGCAATAAAAAGTTGTCCAAGCAATCTAATGGTTCTATCCTCCAAGGTACCAAGGTAGCTTCAGCTAAAGAACATAACCGGTACATCTTAATTCCCCAGAGAGTAAGTCAGCAGTCAGTGCATTCTTCTCCAAGCAGAGTTAGCAAATCTCAAGGAAGGTGGGTATCCTCCAGCAGATATCAACATTCTCCAGCAGCATATGTATTCATAACAAGCATCCCCGACAGTCTTGGTCTAAAGATTGTTCCCCCGGCGGCATATCAACATTCAAAGGAATCGATTCCCCAGCATATCAAAACTTCCCCAAGAGTCCAGTCCAATCCAGTTCCCCAGGAAAGATGGAATTCATATCCCCAAGCAATAAGCTTATCCCCAGTAGATTCTGGAAGCTTATCCCTCGCAGAGCACGAGAACGCGTCCGGCTTTATTTAAAGAGTTATTTCCTTAACAGGATATAACTGGGTTATCCTCAGCCAAAAGCCATGGAAAGAGCGTCGTCGACAAAGACTTCCTATCCCCAGCGAAGTCCATCAATACTCCAACAACAAGGGTATCCCCAGCAAATTATTATCAACACTCAGCAAGGCATCCCTCTTCCCACAGAGTATTGCTTCCCAGCATGGTCGCTAGAGTATCTTTTCTCCCCGCAAAATCTTCTATTTGCCAATTTTATTCCGCAACAGAGTCATCTTCTCCTACCGGTATTCTTGCAGTTATCATCCCCAGCGGAAGCAAAATCTATTCTTCAATATCAGCCCAAGATACGACTTCTCGGCACCCGTTAAGGATTTACTTTCCTAGACGAAAACATACATTCATAAAATATCACATACATCATTATAGCATGCATAGACGCATTATGTCATACAAATCTCATTTATGTTGAGAACATCATTGCTTGATCCATATCATGCATTGCATATGACTGACCTTTACCTTTCAGGAAGGATGCAATTGAAATTCTCAATCATATTTCAAGACCTAGACCGGTTCAGTTAATCGACTCAAAAGATTTCTTATCCAGTCCCAGGCCTTCTCTAGTCCAGCTAAATCGACTCCCAACAGATTTTTCTAATAAAGACTCAGCAGAAGTTATTCCAGATTATAATTTCCCATTGGTCCTCTCTCCGACGGTGCATGAGATTTCCATTTTAGGGTTTTCTTTAAGATTACAATTTTCAGATGTTTCCCTCTCTGACGGTGAGTGAGGTGATAGTCTCCTATGGTTCCCTCTCCGACGGTGAGTGAGGTGGTAAGTCCTTTTCAGATGTTTCCCTCTCCGACGGTGAGTGAGGTGATAGTCTCCTATGGTTCCCTCTCCGACGGTGAGTGAGGTGGTAAGTCCTTTTCAGATTTTTCCCTCTCCGACGGTGAGTGAGGTGATAGTCTCCTATGGTTCCCTCTCCGACGGTGAGTGAGGTGGTAAGTCCTTCTCAGATGTTTCCCTCTCCGACGGTGAGTGAGGTGATAGTCTCCTATGGTTCCCTCTCCGACGGTGAGTGAGGTGGTAAGTCCTTTTCAGATGTTTCCCTCTCCGACGGTGAGTGAGGTGATAGTCTCCTATGGTTTCCTCTCCGACGGTGAGTGAGGTGGTAAGTCCTTTTCAGATGTTTCCCTCTCCGACGGTGAGTGAGGTGATAATCTCCTATGGTTCCCTCTCCGACGGTGAGTGAGGTGGTAAGTCCTTTTCAGATGTTTCCCTCTCCGACGGTGAGTGAGGTGATAGTCTCCTATGGTTCCCTCTCCGACGGTGAGTGAGGTGGTAAGTCCTTTTCAGATGTTTCCCTCTCCGACGGTGAGTGAGGTGATAGTCTCCTATGGTTCCCTCTCCGACGGTGAGTGAGGTGGTAAGTCCTTTTCAGATGTTTCCCTCTCCGACGGTGAGTGAGGTGATAGTCTCCTATGGTTCCCTCTCCGACGGTGAGTGAGGTGGTAAGTCCTTTTCAGATGTTTCCCTCTCCGACGGTGGGTGAGGTGATAGTCCCCTATGGTTCCCTCTCCGACGGTGAGTGAGGTGGTAAGTCCTTTTCAGATGTTTCCCTCTCCGACGGTGAGTGAGGTGATAATCTCCTATGGTCCCCTCTCCGACGGTGAGTGAGGTGGTAATTCCTTTTCAGATGATTCCCTCTTCGACAGTGAGTGAGGTGATAATTCCTTTTCAGATGATTCCCTCTCCGACGGTGAGTGAGGTGATAATTCCTTTTCAGATTATAATTTCTTATTGGTTCTCTTCCCGATCCTGCGAAGATGGTAATTCTCACCAAGATTTTCTCAACGAGCGTTGTTGAAGTTAAAATCGCCCAAGGTTCTTTTACCATTCATGCTAAGGTAGTAACCATCCCTGGTTCATTCATCATCTTTTGAAGCTCCAGACTCAACTCCTGTAACCAGTCAGGACATATCTATGCCAAGCATCTGAAAACCAGCTCCTGCAACGTGTCAGGTAATCATTTTATATTTTGCAAGTATGCAGGTTCTCGCTAAGGAATCTCTTACGCGATCAACATCCAGATGGCATCTATAAGCCCATCATCCTATTCATCAACCTCTAAATGGCATCTATAAGCCCATTCCCATCATCACACCGCTACTATGTGAGCGCAAATTTCTGGGCACTCTAGTGTTCAATCATCTTCCACCTTCGGATTACGAAAGGCACGTCAGCCAATCTGCATCCTCAGGTCTAAGAAGATTGAACAGGGGCAACTGTTGTACCCCAAAATTTGCCCTCCCATATTCTCCAAGAAATTGCCAAGTCAAAGCTTCAAAATCTCCCCCAAGGGTTGCACAGTGCAAGAGCCTCCTATACAGTCAAGATTAGGGTTTGTGTTCTGATCAAGAAAATGAAGTGTCCAAAGGTCCAATCAAGTCTCATATGCCTACAAATGTGGTCAAGCATCCTCATATCAAGTTTCAAGGCATTCAGTACAAAATTGCACAGTCAGAAACCCTAATTGCACTACAGTCAACTGTAGGGGCAAAATGGTCATTTGACAGTCAAAAGTTCAAATTTTTGGTCAACATATCATTTTGAAGCCACAAACATCATTTGATCAATGCTTGATCATGATTCTCAAAGCTTGGCTCAAAAATCATCAAGATGCAAAAGTTTCCTTATTTGGACAGTTGAAAAAGTCAACTGAAATTGACCAAGGCATAACTTTCACATGGATTATCAGAAAAATTCCATCCAAAGCTCATTTTGAAGAGAAAGAAATTTCCTACAACTCATCTTCATACTTCAAGTCCAAGAAATGCTCTCACAAAAAGTTATCAATTTCAACATTATAGGTCATTTTCAAAAGTCAACAAAAAGGGACTTTAAGTCAAAAGCCATAACTTGAGATTGGTAAATCAAAATGACATGGGACCAAAGACATTGGTTAGAGGACTCAAAGACCTTTCCAAAATGTCCCAGAACATGAGAAAAGCTTAAACATTGAGCAAGTTATGCCTTGTGGAAGTTGGGACATTTTTGGATATTTTGAAAAGTCAACATTGATCCAAATGACCTAAAATTGCTAATGGGCCCATTTTTCTTCCACAATTCATCCTTCCAAGCATGTGCACGACCACTTGGCCCAAAGGGAAGTATTTTCTCATTTTTTATTTATTTATTTGAATTTTTATTTATAATAATTCACTTAAATCAATTAAATATGTGAAAAATATTTAACCTAACCTAACCAATCTTTTTATACATGTTTTAGCCTCAAGATTTCGTGCTTGTACCAATATGGAAAGATTTGGGTTGATTGGCTTGATTTTGAACCAAAAACACATGGAAAAAGATATGAAAAAATCTTAGAAAATCAAATTTCCAAAATCAATGAATGCAATGGATTTGATTGATTTTTCTTGACCTAATTCACTACTACATATGCTAGGATCACAACCCTAATCAGAATACACGCACAGCTGCTCCAAAAGCCATTATCAAACTTTGAAAAATTTGCAAAAAAGTCAAAACTGTAAACACCTTTGCAAGGCGATTCAGGTCTCAAGACTTGTTTCAATAGCTTCCTTGGAGATTACTGAACATATTCCAATCAAAAACATTCACTCAAACTCCAAGAATCGGTATACAGGATTCAAACTGTTTCAAAAAAATTGCATAATCGTGTTTCATGTTTAAGGCATCTTCATTGCGTTTTTGTTATGCATTTATACTAATTGACTTATTCTAATGCTAATCACATAACTTAATTGAGTTTTTGCAAGCTGTAGGCAATTTCACCATTGTTGATATTTAGGGTTCAAGAAGCTTGGAATTAGGGCTTTTGTAATGGGGAAAAATTAGCCCTCAAGACCACCACCATTAGAATCAGTGCATCTGGACGATCTCAAACCAACCCTCGCGCTCAATTTATGAGTGCCTGAGGGCTAATCGCTATTTTTCAATAGCTGGCCTAAGAAAGCGCATAAGAAACCGTTGCCTAATGTTTTATATTACAGGGATGATGAAGAAGATGAGTCCGTGGCAAGACCTGATTGGTTGATTTGAAATCTTCGCGCGCGTTACAAAGCCATTAACCAACTTTCTTTTATATTATTTGATTATTATTATATGTTAACAGCGCGAATTTGGTTCAGTTGGCAAGTGACAGTGGTGGCAAAGCACATGACCTGGGTTCGAGCCCCAGGTCTTCAATAATTTCCATGTTATTTTTCCTTTAACGTTCACGTGCAGCGCTTATGTTGAAGATCATGATACACCTCTTAATCCAGCCATCCACGTGCTCCTGGAGATCAGATCAAAGGCTGAGAATTGATGAGCACCATAGGCTTGAGTCAACGCCTCTGCACGTGCCCAGTAAAAGTCCACCAGGCCTTGCTAAATGGGCCAGATTACTAAGGCCATACCTCCTAATTTGGGGTCTGAACCCCCTAGGTTTGCATAATTTCTTTGCTTTCTTTTTTTTTTTTTTTTTATTCTATTTTTATTTTAATTATTACTTTTTTAGTTAATTAATTATTTTTATAAAATACAAAATGTACTTAAAAATCAGAAAAGACAAAAAAAAATATAATAAACATTTTATTTTAATATTTCTTGTAAATAATTGCATGTAAATTAATTAGTTTAAAATAGGGTTTTAATTTTAATTTCTTTCATAACAAAAATCTAAAAAAAGGTAGAGATAGGTTTAATAAATGTTTTATTCCTTTTTTTAATTTTTTCTCTTACACAATAATATTATTTATTTTATTTATTTTCATATTTAAATTTGTATATAAAAATTAGGTTTAATTTAGGTTAATTCTAATGTTTTCTTAATAAATTAAAATAAAATAGAATTAGGGTTAGCGTTTAATTGCAATTAATTTTTCTATTAAATCCTAAAATATTAAAAAATACCAAAAACATTTCTTTTAATTAATTCCATTGATTTAATCTTTGCAAAAGGGTCCAATGCCCTCGTTTCGATTTAATTATTAATTCGCATATTTATTTTCTTTTCCGTTTAAATAATTATGTACCTCTCCCGAAGCCTTGTAAATAATTGCTCGCACTTTTATTTCTTTTTACTTTATTTATTTTCTGTCAAATCGGGTCCTGGTTAATTTTGGCGATGTGGACCCGCGCCTCTTGTAATAGCTTAGAATTTACTTTTCCCGCAATACTTTTAACTGTTAACAAATTACATGAAAGAATGTATGGATAAAATAAAATCAAGCGTAGAACACCAATAATATGACAAGATAAATGCAAATGAAAACGACACACGAATCGCACACACCACCCCTAGGGTACGCCTCACTGTTGCCTTGCCTCGAAAGGGGATCGTCGAGTAGAGGATGTCTTAGTAAGTCCTCATGATCCGGGAACCTGGCATGAGGGTAGCTTCTAAGGTGTCTTCCCATTGCTCTGGTGATCACCATGTCCCTAACCTCGAATTGACCCGAACACCTCCAACGGTGGTGCTACCTACCTCTCAATGGTGGGATGGCACTACTTTAAGGACATTTACACAGACGAATTCCTTAGGGTAGGTAGGTTCTCGTAGATACTTGCTCTAATTTCAAAACAAATCAAAAATACTTTTCACACCAAAACATTTTCAAAAAAGCTTTCGAAAGCAATTTTTTAAACACTCTTGAGGACCGATACAAGAGTCGAACTGAAAATTTTCAAAGAAACTTTTTCTAAAACCCACAGTTGAAAAGCAAACAAACCAATTTTGAAAACACAATGAGCAAGTATCTAAGAGCCCATGGATAACCATGGATAGAAAGGGTGCTAAAACCTTCCCTTTCTATAACCTACCTCCTGAACCGAGAGCAATCTCTTTAAGGAATTTTTCGGTGCTTTTGTCCTTTCCATTTGGAGAAAATAAAAGACGGTGGCGACTCTTGCTTCCGCGACATTTCGCGAACCAGCGTTAAACAGTCAGTTCCAGATCCATCGATCACATCCTCCATATCCTTACATAGAAAAATTCAATACTTCATCAGTTGAATACCAAAAACTCATTTATAGGTAGAGGCCAGGCTCTTGAGCTCCTATAAACTAGATCAGAAATAAACTGAATAGAGAATATCCAACACACTAATCAGACATCTTCAACATCAGATGACACATGTATCAAACTTCTAGAACTCTCACTTTTCATGAATTTATCAGATTCATAAAAAAGTTCTTAGGATTTCTTAACAATTGATGTTGCACCTTGGTGTAACATCTAGACTACACATCTCTTGGATTCTAAATAAAGGATGAGTAATTAAATACTTGGGATGTCACAAATAAAAATTGATTTTAAATCAATGTTCAGATGGCCATGCAAATGCAAATCATGTATTTTCTCATGTCAAGGACAATGTAAAGACATCAAAGCTGACATTCTTGATTCAACTTACCATAAACTATTATGAATTTCTCTTGCTGACTTAGTTGACAAAGCCATATCAACCTTTCCTTGAGAAGGAGAACATCCTAACAAAACAAATTAAGTTATAGGGTTACCTTCATCAGAAATCCGAAATTAAGCTCTTCAAGAGAAAAAATAAATTGCTCTTGTCTTCCCAGAGTATATTCATCATGATTACTTTCTCTTTTGAGCCCTTTTCACAGATAGAAGTTCCTTTATGAGTGGACTTGAAAGAGATTCCAAGTATCTTTGGCTACTTTATATGTGATAAGAGTGATTATGAATCGGAATGTGAAAGAATCAACACAACCTCTTCTCTTTGTCTTACTCTTAGTCGGTCTTGTACTTTTATAAACATCGGCACCATCTTGCATCATTAAATGTATAAAGAACACCTCAAATTATTCCAAGAGTAGATCTTCCTTGGACCATAGCTTAAATAACACACATCAGATACATATGCAGTGGAACAAATCACATCCTCCACAGCCTCCAGGCAGGATGTCAAAAAAACATCTTATAGGACATCATACAAAGAGACATCCCCAGAATCATCCAGCAGCTAGTGATAAGAGTATATGGACATAACTCCCTCTATCATGCCTAATACAGCCTCCTCCTAAAGGGAAAACCAAAAACATCAGAAGACAAACCAACTTGAACATCACAGGTTAACAAATCAGAGTCACATACAATAGAAGAAAAGTATGCCTCACAAATAACACCACAGTCATAGCAGCAGCTACAATTAACACTCTGTTCCTTCAAGTCAAATGCACCAGGAAGTATCTTCCCTAGATCTCACCCGGAATAGAATGCATGCTCTGATACCAATTGAAATTTTGGTATACAAATAACAAATGTCCTAACACATTTAAGACACTAATCTCTGTTTAACATCTCACGTACAAAACAAAGCATATTGATATAACACTTATCAGTCTAAAGTCGTGACTGATGTTCCAACATCTTATATGACATGTCAATCAATCTAGAAACAAAACTGAACAATGAAGAATAATAATAACACAAAGATATGATGACCCATTTAAGTGTACAACAACACCTACTCTGGGGGCTAGCAAGCCAAGTAGGAATTCCACTATCAGTCGTATTAGTTTAAAGCCTAAACAATCCCAGTTTATAACTTCTCGCATAATCTCTACCCAATGCAACTTCTACATAGCTCCTCCCTAAATATGAGAAATATCCATCTCACTTCCTAAATCACCTCAGTGATATCTAACAATCACAACCTCTGGTGACTGGATCAAACTACTTGAAAGATAACCCTTTCAAATAAAGTTCAGCCAAGACTCTTGACTAACAAACACACTTGGATTTCCTTCAAAGCTTCATCCAAGAATAATATACAATTCATTACCTAAAGACTTCTGAATCTATATAGAAACAAGGTCTACCATAATGTATCAAACAGATACAAAGGGTGACTTAGAACATAAGAACGTACACGACTCTCAAAACCCTAAACCCTTATATTTTCTTTACAAAAGTTTTTCGCAAGGATTAGTTAAAAGGCCCAGGTCTAAGTCTTCCTTTATAATATTCAGTTGTCCATAGGCTTCGAATCTTCTGTTAAAAATAGGAATTCAATCATTTGTTTCCTAATTTCTCTCCGCAAATAGAAACTGATATGACTCCTTGAAATCAGCTTGAATCTCTTCAATCTTCAACCTTAGCGCCACATAGGATAATATAATATTCCATAATATTTTGTCTCTATAACAAACAGAACTAATCCAATTGTCCAACTGATCGCAGTCACAATGTCGAATGATTCTGCATAGGACATATTTATTTGACATGTTTCTCCTGATGATAGAACTTCTTTGTTTGACATGTTTCCTCTTCACATGATTTAACATCTTGTTCAACAACGAGTTTTACCAAAATTAGTCAAATCTTTAGAGCTTTCAATATCCCTCTTTTAACAAAATTTGGCTAAAACTCCTTTTGTACAATAAACACAGGAACAAAAATCCAGGAGCTGAAAGTCCTGAAGTCATTTCATCTGGAAGCTTTTAATCTTTCTGCACGTGAGGAAGAAGATAACTAGAACACACATATGATCATCCAATTACTCCCCCTTAAATAAGGAACTGATTCTTCTCACGAAGGGATAAATCTTCCTCTATGGAGCATAAGAGAACCCTTAAGAAGAAACCGAAATTCTATCCTAAGCAATCAAACACCAACCTTGATAACTCGGAACACAATACACAATTATGTTCATAACTCAAATAACAAGACACAAAAACAGAAGTTGAGACATGACTCAGACATGATGTTGAGACAACTTGTTAAACTTCCTTGCAAAACAACTACAAGAACAGATGTAATACTCATTTGGTGACCAATATCTTTCTCCCCTTTTTTACCCAAAAAATGAAAAAGATATTCCCCATGAAACCATACCCAGACTAAACTCACCCAAACTCGGATAAAAGCTATAAGAGCTTTGATTAAAACAGACTAACATAAGATGAATGAAAGTGAAAGGATGGCTCCTTTAAATATCTGAACTGTTACTTAGGGATTAACGACTCTTTACTGTAGCAACAGTCTTGGTCAAAAAGAGCATTATTCGAGGATAATAACTACACCAAAAATTAAGCGTGCATCATCCACAAAGCAATCTTCATGCCCTAATTCATTCTGGATTGTTTCTCCTGGAATTTAAAATTCTAATGAATATGCATGCATGGTCAAACACACGTGTCACACTTCCATCTGACATGTACTTGATTACACCATCCACAAGTACCACTTGTTGATCTTCATAGAGCCAAGTCCTGAAAAATGTCCTGACATCAAATCGGACATTGTCTACTTTCTCTTATCTTCAAAAGTACAAATACCTTTTTCAGTATTCTGCCATAAATATTTCAGACTAGGGCCACAATGTGATTGAAAGAATACTTTCTCTAAGACATACTCATAGAAATTCATGTTTTGAAGCATTATCACAATTCCATCCACTGAATTCAACACGTACTCCTTTCAGCTAGACTTAGTGAGATTTGAGTATGAACACTTATATTTATCAATAGAGAACTTCCATTGATCTTGACTTCAAACTGCACAGAAAAATAAATTGTCAAAAATGATTCTCAGATGACCATAGTTTGATTTAGCCAACTGATTTAGCAATGACATAATAAAATTCTAACTACCAAGTCCTCCATGATTTTCACCAGTAACACAATGTCTGGACATCTTGTTTGACATCACATCCTCACAAGAGGAACTTAAACTCTTCTTGCTTGACCACCAAGCAATTTATATAGAGACTGAATTTTGCAACATATTCTAGATAGGAGTTCAAATTCCCCTATTATAGGTAACTTGTATCAGAAGAATACCACTTCCCCACAAGCAATTTGATCTTAGTATGTGTGATCGGTGGAAATAGAACTGACTGTTTTAAAGTTGGTTCACGAAATGTCGCGGTAAGCAAGAGTCGCCACTGTCTTTTATGTTCTCCAACAAGGAAAGGACAAAAGCACAGCAAAATTCCTTTTCGAGATGTTTCTCGGTTCGGGAGGTAGATTATAGAAAGGGAAGGTGTTAGCACGCTTTCTATCCATGGTTATTCATGGGCTCTTAGGTACTTGCTCACTATGTTTTCAAAAATTGTTTGCTTTTCTTGTGTTTGTGGGTTTTGAAAAAGTTTAGTTTGAAAACTTCTAGGTAACTCTTGTATCAGTCCTCAAGAGTGTATGAAGTATTTGTTTGAAAACTTTTTGAAAGTGTAGGTGCGAAAAGTTGTTTTTTTGTTTTGAAAGAGCAAGTACCCAGGAGAAATCTACCTACTCTAAGGAATTAAGCTGTGTAAGAGTCCTTTAGACAGTACTATCCCACTATTGAGAAGTAGGTAGCACCGTCGTTGGAGTTATTCGGGTCAATTCGATTATTAGGGACATGTGCGGTCACCAAAGCAATAGTAGGACGCCTTAGCGGTAACCCTAATGTCCTAGATCCTTTTTATCCGAGGCACCCGTTTCGAGGCAACTGGATCTTTAGACAGGAGGGCGACCTCTAAAACACCCTATACTTAATGACCACCTCGAGGCAACCAAGTGAGGCGTACCCTAAGAGTGGCATGTGCACGTGTGTCAAGTTTCATTTTAAATTGTCTTTACACATTTTTATGGTGAGCTACGGATTGATTTTATTTGTCAGGCAAGTCTTGTCATGCATATTTAACAGTTAATAATTGTGTGGAAAGTAAATTGCGGAAAATTGAATCTACACTATTACAAGGCGTCGGGTATTTACATCGCCAAAAGCAACCCTTGAAAAGTAAATGCGAGAAAGTAAAAGAAAGCGATAAAAGTCCTAATTATCTATTACATCCTCGGAGCAGATACATAAATATAATCAAAATAGGAATTAAAAATAAATATGCGCGCGAAAGAATTGAATCAGGACGTCCTTAGGGTTTTGACCCTTTTTGAGAAAAGAAAGCAATTTGGTCCTTTTTTGCAATTAAATTAACTATTAACCCTAATTAAACTAATTAATTAATTAAAAGAAAAAGTATTTTTGTGTTTTTTATGTTTTAATGAAAATAAAAATAAAAAGAGATTAAAAGTCAAAAGAAAAACCCTAATTCTAATCTATTTTATTTATTGTGAAAAAAGTCAAAATTAAACCTAATTATACTAAGTTAATTTGTTAGCATTTATTTACAAAATAATTAAAATTAATAAATAAGAATAATAATAATTATTATTAAAAATATTTACATTTTTAATTGTCTGAATTTATTATGAAAATAATATTAATTATGTTAGTTAAATAAATAATAATAATAATAGTTAGAAATTAGTAAAAGAAAAATAAAAGAAAAAATATTTAACCAGGGGGGTGTTGACCCAATAATGGAGTTATATTAGCAATTCCAGCCCATTAAGCTTCCAGGCCTGTTTGACTTCTGGGATTGTCTGCACGTTGCTTTGACTGGGAGTATGGTGTTCAGCACCTTATGGCCATTAGATCAATGCTTGAGGACACATGGCGTATTGCTGATTGAAGTTCATGGTGGGACGCTTTGGATAGCCTGCATAGGAACATGTTATGAAAAATAATAGAACATTTGGGTGGACCTGGGAATCGAACCCAGGTCCCAATGGTTAACGTCCACCTCACTAGCCACTCAGCCACTTGCCTGCGTTTGTTAGTAAGATAAGCACTAAATATAATATATCAAAACAATCACATGTGCTGGAAGCAAACCAAATCGCGCGCGTATTTTAAACCGTCCAACCAGGAACTAACACGTCCTTCGCCTTCCCTAGATTCCCTGTAAAACAAAGTTAAATAGCGGGGGTTTTTAACCCCCACAACTTGCAAGGACGAAAAATAGCGAACAGGCCTATGGTTAATATAAATTGTTCGCGAGGGTTGGGTTCAATTCGTCTTGTCTCCCCGAATTCAACCTTGGGTTTTTCAAAGCTTAATTTTTCCTATATCACTAAGCCCAAATTTGAGAGCTTGGAAAACCTAGAATTCATCAATGGCGTTTTCTGTTTCAGGGCATTTCAATGCAATTAAATCACACCATTAGCTTCATATGAGTCCTATGAACACAAAACAATCACAATAGCATGTCAAATATGCATGAATCAAAGTATATAATTTTGAAAAAATGCTTCAAACCGTGAAACTGTTTGGAATGATTTCTTGAGCTAGGAAGCTTGGTTTTGATTGCAAATCGTCCTGGGCACCTCCAGCAATGTATTTGGGTCCACAAAAGTCCTTAATTTGCCCTAGAACACAGAAAACAGGTTTGAGTTTTCTTTGATTTTTTTCAATATGGTAATGGCCTTTCTGCAGCAATTCTCACGTTCCAGGCATCAGGTTTAGCTTGTGCATATATAGTAGAATGGTTTTAGGTTAAATCTTGCACAAGAAATCCCTTGCATTGATGTTTCAATATTTGATTGAAAATCAAATATTTTTCAATCTTTTTGATTGAGAAACTTGCCAAACATGGAGATTTTGATGTCCTTGATTGATACACGAATTTTCCAGCTTGTCTTGAGCTTGTTTGCTTCACCAAAGATTGAAAAAACCATATCTTTGAATTTCCTACATTTTAAATTAATTAAATGAATTAAAAATCAATTAAAAATCCAATTAATTAATAAAAATAAGAAAATAAATCAATTTAGGCTTGATGGGTCGTTCATAGGCTTTGGACAAAGTTTCAAGAAGGAATTTGAGGCCCATTAGCAAAAATGATGTATTTTGAGCAAAGTTGACTTTTGCAAATTCACAAAAATTTCCCAACTTCTCCAATGCATATCTTGCTCAATTTTGATCCTATGAACATGTTCTTGGACATTTTGGAAAGGTCTTGAAATTCTCTAAACAATGCCTTTGGTCCCATGTCATTTGTATTTACCAATCTCAAGTTATGGTCTTTGACTTAAAGTGCATTTTTGTTGACTTTTGAAATTGACCTATAATGTAGAAATTGATAACTTTTTGTGAGAGCATTTCTTGGACTTGGAATGTGAATATGAGTTGTAGGAAATTTCATCCCCTTCAAAATGAGCATTGGATGGGATTTTTCTGATGAACCATGAAAAAGTTATGCCCTGGTCAAGTTACAGTTGACTTTTCAACTGTCCAAAAATAGTAACTTTTACATCTTGATGATTTTTGAGCCATGCTTGAGGAATCATGATCAAGACTTGATCAAATGATGATTGTGGGCTCAAAATAAGATATTGACCAAAAATTCTGACTTTTGACTGCAAAATGACCATTTTGCCCCTGCAGTTGATTGTAGAGCAATTGGAGCTTTTGACTGTGGAATTTGACCCTGTGAGTCTTGAGACTTGACATGTAGATGCTTGACAATGTGTATAGGCACATAAGACTTGATTGAGCCATTGAAAACCTCAATTTCCTTGGAAGAAACAAAACCCTAATTTTGACTGGCTTAGGAGGATGTTTGGACTGGGCAATCCCTTGAGTAGTCTTGAACCATTTGAGGATGATTCTTGACAAACCTTGAAGAATATGGGAGGGCAAATTTTGGGGTACAACAGTTGCCCCTGTTCAATCTTCTTAGACCTGAGGATGTAGATTGGCTTGCGTGCCTTTCGTGATCCGAAGGTGGAAGATGATTGAACACTAGAGTGCCCACAAATTTGCACTCGCATAGTGGAGTATCAGCAATGTGATGTCGGGAATGGGATTACAGATGTCATTTGGGGAGATGATGGATAGGAGGATGGGCTTATAGATGCCATCTGGAGATGTGACAGAGTCTTGTCGGGAATAGGCTTATAGATGCCATTTGGAAATGTAATGGATAGTTGTGGAGATGGGCTTAAAGAAGCCATCCGGAGGTGTCGATCGCGTAAGAGATTCCTTAGCGAGAACTTGCGTACTTGAGAAAGAAAGATAATTTTCTGGCCTGTTACAGGTGTTGATCTTCAAACTCTTCATGCAGATATGCCCTGGCTAGATACAGGTATCGAATCTACAATCAATCACTCACAAATATGCCCTGGCTAGATACAGGTATCGAATCTGGAACTTCAAACTCTTCATGCAGATATGCCCTGGCTAGATACAAGTATCGAATCTACAATCAATCGCTCACAGATATGCCCTGGCTAGATACAGGTATCGAATCTGGATTAGTCGTCCACAGATATGCCCTGGCTAGATACAGGTATCGAATCTGGAATTAGTCGTCCACAAATATGCCCTGGCTAGATACAGGTATCAAATCTGGAACTTCAAAAGGTTGGTCGAGATAACTTTCCTGGCTGGATACAGGCGTAGACCTCTGACCTGTCGCTCACAGATATGCCCTGGCTGGATACAGGTATCGAATCTGGAACTTCAAAAGGTTGATCAAGATAGCTTTCCTGGCTGGATACAGGCGTAGACCTCTAATCATTCGCTCACAGACATGCCCTGGCTAGATACAGGTATCGAATCTGGAACTTCAAAGGTTGATGGGTTGTCTCTACTGACAGGTTATCTCAGAAAAATCTTTAGGGATCGATTTAACTGAACCAGAGGAGGTTTTGTCTTCTTTGACGAGTTGTCTCTTTTAACGGGTTGTCTTCATGGACGGGTTGTCTTCAATGACGAGTTGTCTTTATTGACAGGTTGTCTTCAACGACAGGTTGTCTTTAATGACAGGTTGCCTTCAATGACGGGTTGTCTTCAATGACGGGTTGTCTTTATTGACGGGTTATCTTCAATGACGAGTTGTCTTCAATGACAGATTGTCTTTGATGACGGATTGTCTTTAATGACGGATTGTCTTTAATGACGGATTGCCTTCAATGACGGGTTGTCTTTTTTGACTGAATTTGTTTCTATTGACTGGATTAGCGTCAGAAAAATCTTTAGGACTTGATTTAACTGGATTGGTCTTCTTTGACTGGATTTGCGTCAGAAAAATCTTTAGGACTTGATTTAACTGGATTCGTCTTCTTTGACTGGATTTGTCTTCTTTTACTGGATTTTCTTCTTTGACTGGATTTGTCTTCTTTGACTGGATTTGTCTTCTTTGACTGGATTTGTCTTCTTTGACTGGATTTGTCTTCTTTGACTGGATTTGTCTCTACTGACTGAATTTAGAGTTTAACTGCATCTTTCCTGAAAGGTAAAGGTCAGTCATATGCAATGCATGATATGGATCAAGCAATGATGTTCTCAACATAACTGAGGTTGTATGATATGATGCGTATATGCATGTATCATGATGTATGACAATGTGATGTTTATGAATGTATCTTCGTCTGAGAAAATAAATCCCTGACAAATGCCGGGAAGTTTGTTGAATCCTGGGCTGATGTTGAAGAGTAGAATTCTTCGTTTCCCCTGAGGAGGATGAACAAAGATATTTGCAAGAATAAACCGATAGGAGAAGATGACTCTGTTGGGGAATAAACTTTGGTGGAGAGATTACTCTGCGGGGAATTACTCTGTGGGAAGAGATGCTTCACTGAGATTTTGATGATAACTCCGTTGGGGATTCCGTTGATAAATTTTGTTGAGGAATTTGATGAACTCCACTGGGGATAGGAAGAACTTCGCTGAGGACGATCTTTCCTTTGTAATTTGCTGAGGATAACCCAGTTATAGGCTCTGGTGGGGAATAACCTTCTGAATAAAGCCGGAGAGATGCTTTTGCACTCTGCAGGGGATAAGCTTCCAGAATCTACTGGGGATAAGCTTCCAGAATCTATTGGGTAGATGATTCAACTATCCTGGGGAAACTTTTGGACTGCACTGGAGAGATTGATTCCACTGGGGTGTCTGTATTCCGCCGGGGATCAATCTTATATTTCCGTCGAGGAATATTAAGACTGTCGGGGATGCTTGCTTAGGAACATCTGTATACTCCGCTGGGGAATATTGAGATCTTCTGGGGATACCCAACTTCTTTGAGGATGACAGTAGACAACCTCTGCTTGGGGGGAGAGTGCTGCTGATTTGCTAGGGATACTGTGCCTTTTTGGGGCTGATGGGAGACCAACTCTGCTTGGAGAGAGTATTGCCGAACCTTATCTTACTCTACGAGGAGTGAAGGTATCTTGGTTACATTCTTCAGCCGAACCTACCTTGTACTCGGAGGACAGAGCAACCAGATCGCTTAGACAATTCTTATTGCCCCAGTTTCTGCGGGAGAAGGTACCTGTGGAGGTCTTGATAACTGCTGATTTGATAAATCTTCTTCTGGTAGGCAAGTGACGAGATGACGGACCATAGTCGTACGCTTTGATCCCTAATTTTTGCCTGGACCGCCCTTTCGGGTTTTCAGTCTATCGGGATACCCATTTTTGCCCAAGCCGCCCTTTCAGGTTTTCGACTTGCCGGGTGTATAGATTTTTTCATTTCATCCCTTATTTTTGCCCGAACCCTTTTGGTTCGCCGAGAAGCCCTTATTTTTGCCTAGGTGTGTCAACCTAGCTGGTCTTTGATTTTGCGTAGTATTTTATCGACTATGTCCACGCTCTCAGAGTGTAGGGAGGTGTCACTGTCAATAGTGTTGTGTTGCCGTACTACCAGAAGATGTTTGGTCATGCAGGATTCGTTGCTGGAATTCATGTCCAATGCCCCAATTGATTCAGATGGAGATTTGCCCCTGGCTATTTGGCATTTTGAGAGATTCCTTGAATCTTGACTTGACTGCCCCAGATGATGGAAAATGATCATGTCTGCCCCTTGGTTGGAAGTGCTTTTCCATTTGAGGTGACCTTTTTGCTGAGAAGATTTTTGTTCACTGGATATTCATCGTGCGAATTTCTCTGCTGTTTGAACAAATGGTCATATGCAAACAATGTTATTTTAAAAATGCAAAGCTTATGTATGTCTTGAAGTTTTTTGAAAATGCATTTTTCAGTAAAACAAGCAAATTTTTGTAAAATGTGATGTAAACTCAAGATTTTACAGCGAGCCCTACAGGAGTCAAGATACCTTTTGTAACAGTATGCTTTCGAACTAACCCATACTTCAGCTAGGACTTTTAAGGGTTATAACGTGGCCTGGTTCATGATTTAAGAAACAAAGGATAAAGGCTCAAATTTTATTTGTACCCACCTGTTCTTCGTGATGTTCTTCAATCCTAAACTCAGCTGATCGTGCATTTAGATCCTGTTTGAATCTTCGCTTTGATATACCAGTGATGGTTCGGATGCTGACAGTTTATTTTGAACAGGCAGTCAGTTCTTTTGTTGAGGGTTTGAAGGACCTCTTTCTTTTCGATTTTATCATCCCTGTTTTTTGCCTGAACTGTTTCTTTTTGAATTTACAGTCAGCGGGATGCCCCAGTTTTGTAAGTCTCCTTCATAGGTTTTGACTTATTGGGCTTTTATTTTGAGAGATAACGACTGCCTGTCTTTATGATTATTCGGAACCATCACTGTCTTTTGTATTGGAAGGCCTCCTTTGATGCTATTTGTTGTGCACTTGGATCAACTGAGAGAACTACCCTGCCCCAGGTTATGATTAAGGGTTTTAATTTTCGAAAAGAAAAAACTCCTACTTCTTTGGCTCGAAGGGGTTGACGAGGGATTATCTTCCTTATAACTCCACTGTTTGGGATTTGAAACAACGCTTGTACCTCATCAGCGGGGTCTGTTCAAAAGCATACTGTAAATGATCGTGGTATCGTTTTCGTCATCCCCCCTCAAAAGGCTTAGCATTTTTTAATCGAGAGTTGAATCATCAAAGAGTGGAAGCAATTTTAAGCATGGTGAAAACAATTAATTCAAAACAGACATATGCGATGTGTTGTACCCCAAAATTTGTCCTCCCATATTCTTCAAGATTTGGCAAGAGCATGGTCCAAAATCTCTCAAGGGTTGCACAGTCCAATTGCCTCCTAACACAGTCAAAATTAGGGTTTTGGTTCTTGCAAAGAAAATGAGGTTTTCAAGGGTCCAAACAAGTCCCATATGCCTATATACATTGTCAAGCACCCATATGTCAAGTTTCAAGACTCACAGCATCAAGTTGCACAGTCAAAAAACCCTAATTGCTCCACAGTCAACTGTAGGGGCAAAATGGTCATTTGACAGTCAAAAGTCAAAAATTTTGGTCAACATCTTATTTTGAAGCCACAATCATCATTTGATTAATTCTTGATCATGATTCTCAAAGCATGGCTCAAAAAGTCTCAAGATGCAAAAGTTTCTATTTTTGGACAGCTGAAAAAGTCAACTGCAAATTGACCAAGGCATAACTTCTTCATGGTTTATCAGAAAAATTCCATCCAATGCTCATTTTGAAGAGAATGACATTTCCTACAACTCATCTTCACACTCCAAGTCCAAGAAATGCTCTCACAAAAAGTTATCAATTTCAACATTATAGGTCATTTTCAAAAGTCAACAAAAATGAGCTTTAAGTCAAAGACCATAACTTGAGATTGGTAAATAAAAAATAACATGGGACCAAAGGCATTGGTTAGAGGACTTCAAGACCTTTCCAAAATGTCATATAACATGTTCATAGCTTCAAAATTGAGCAAGATATGCATTGGAGAAGTTGGGAAATTTTTGGGAATTTTCAAAAGTCAACTTTGCCTAAAACACTTCAAAATTGCTAATGGGCCTCAAATTCTTCCTTGAATCATTACCCAAAGCCTATGCACGACCCATTGAGCTTAAAAGGATTTATTTTCTTATTTTTAATTAATTAATTGAATTTTTATTCTTATTAATTCATTTAATTAGTTTTAATTGTAGAAAAATATCAAATAATGGTTGTCAAATCTTTTTATGCAGCAAATATACTCCACACATGCTAAGGATTTCGTGCATCAATCAACAAGACAAGATCTTCCATAATTGGCAAAGTTTCCATGGAAAAAGATTGAAAAAAGATATGATTAGCAATCAAAGATTCAAGTCATCAATTCATGGATTCATGGGCTTTATTTTGACCTAATTTGCATCACATGCATATGCAAGACCTAACTCCATTCAGAAACACACGTGAAAACTGCTCAGAGGCCATAACCAATTTGCAAAATAATCAAGAAAGTTGTGAAACTGAAACCATACTTGCAGTACCTTTCCACGCCTAAAAAGAATTCCATCATCTTGCCTGAGTTACCAGGAAGCTATTGCACCCAAGAACAGGCTCTCATACTCAAAGAAATGGTAGAACAGAGTCACGTTTGTCACAAATATTTCCATAATCGAATTCTGATTTCCATGCATCATTCATGTGTTTTGATTATTTATTTATGCTACTAACATCTCCCTGAAGCTTTTGGTAACGTTTAATTGTTCTAAAACTGCTTGTATCAAAATCCACCATTGAAGGATATTAGGTTTTCAGAACATCCAAATTAGGGCTTTCCTTGTATGGAAAAATTAGACTTCCAAACCTATATGGACAAAATCGTGGCAACAAGACGAATTGATTGAAACCCTCGCGCTCAATTTATTTAATTTGTGCGCGTGTTCGCTATTTTTCACAGTTTCAGTTTGTGGGGGTTTAAAACCCCCGCTACTTGTTTTATGTTTGCAGGAAGAATGAAGAAGAAGGTATGCGTGGCGTCCTGTAACTGGAGCATTTGAACTTTAGCGCGTTTTTTTGGTTTCATACCGTTAATATCTGTTTCTTTATATAATATTTGTTGTGTAAATATTTAACAAACGCGTTGCCTAGCTCAGTTGGTGGAAGATGTGGCTGGAAGGTATAGGGACCTAGGTTCGATTCCCAGGTCCCCCCACATAATTCATGATTTTTGCTTTAACGTGTTCAAGTGCAGCACTCCTTCAACGCTCTACCATGCATCCTCACACGTTAGCCTGCCACGCGCTCATGATGATCAATCCAAGGGCCACTGAACGAGATCCAGGGTGCACTCCAGTCAACAACGTACACACAATCATGGAAAGTCAGCAAGGCCTTTGGCTAATGGGCCTGAATTCCTCACAAATACCTCCATATGGGCCTGACACCTCCCTTGGTTTGCAATTTAATTTTCTTTTCTTTCTTTTAAATTTCTTTCAATTGTTTTATTTTTATAATTATTATTAATTCACTAAAATTAATTTTCCATAGAAAAATCAGAAACTCAAAAAATGTTTTTTTAATTAATATTTAATTTCACCATTTGAATATTTTTGTAAATAAATAACTAACAATTAATTTAGTTTAATTTAGGTTTTAAATTTCAATCATTTCTTAATAAATAAAAATTACATAGAATTAGGTTTTTGACACTTTTTTTTTCTTAATTAATTATTTACATCATTATTCACTATTACTATTTATTAACCATTATTTTTGTACATAAATATGTAAATTAACTAATTAGTTTAAATTAGGTCAACTTTGACGTTTCATTAATAATTAAAATATATAGAATTAGGGTTTCCTCTTGATTTTTCTTTTCTTTACTCCATAAATACAAAAAACGTAAAAAAACATTTTCTTTCCTTTAATTAAATAATTAATTAGACTTTAATTTAATTTAATTTCTCAAAAGGGTCAAAACCCTCGGACGTCCTGATTTTAGATCTTTTCGCGCATCATTATTTTATTGATTATTATGTAACTGTTCAAGGAATGTAATAGTAATTAGGTTTACCGCATTTTTTTACTTTCCGCATCTTTTATCAAAATTGGGTCTTTGTACTTTGGCGATGTATAGACCCGCGCCTTGTAATAGCGTAGCTTTTATCTTTCCGTCTTTTAATTTTCCGCACTCCTAACTGCTAAACTTGCATGAAAGAATGTATGTTAATTAAAAACAAGCGTAGCTCACAATGCCATGATCAAAGATAACTGTTAAACTGAAAACAACACACAAATACACACACCACTTCTAGGGTACGCCTCACTTGTTGCCTTCGAAACATGGTCGTCAAGTATAGGATGTTTTAGCGGTCCTTATGTCCATGATCCAGTTGCCTCGAAACAGTTGCCTCGAAACAGTTGCCTCGAAACGGTTGCCTCGGATTAAAAAAGGATCAAGGACATAAGGGTAGCTTCTCAGGTGTCCTACTGTTGCTTCAGTGACCACACTGTCCCTACAATCGAATTGACCCGAACACCTCCAACGGTGGTGCTACTTACCTCTCAATGGTGGGATGGCACTACCTTAAGGACTTTTACACAGCCTAATTCCTTAGGGTAGGTAGATGACTCATGGATACTTGCTCTCTAAAAAACAAATCAAAACATCTTTTCACACCGACACTTTTCAAAAAGCTTTCAAAACAATTTTTCAAACACTCTTGAGGACTGATACAAGAGTTATTCAGAAATCTTTCAATGAAACTTTTGCAAAACCCACTCACATTTTGAAAAGCAAAACTTTTTGAAAACATAAGAGCAAGTACCTAAGAGCCTGTGGATAACCACGGATAGAAAGGGTGATAACACCTTCCCTTTCTATAAATCTACCTCCCGAACCGAGAAACATTCTCGAAAAGGAATTTTGCTGTGCTTTTGTCCTTTCCATGTTGGAGAACATAAAAGACGGTGGCGACTCTTGCTTACCGCGACATTTCGTGAACCAGTGTTAAACAGTCAGTTCTAAATCCACCGATCACAGAACTGGCGACTCTGCTGGGGATACTTAAAGTGAGGTGTACCTTAGGATAGCTCATACTTGTGTTTTCAATTGCTGTGTTTTGTTTGCTTTATTATGGGAATTTGTCTTGGAGTTTCATATATCCTAACCCGGATCTGGGGATACCCTATTAGGTAGCATAAGCTGTGAGGGACCTGTCCGGCGTAGACCGACACGGGTGAAGCAGTGGCTACGTTGGTGTGGCACCTTGGTCTGTACCGATATCCCTTGTGTTGCAACGAGGAGAATATGGGTCTTCTGAGGAGTCATTAAGCACCAACCGACCTTAGAACCCTAATTGACCCAACTTGGCCATAGAACAGTAACAGTAGGCTACACCCATTGAGGCTAAACTCTCGTGATGGTTCTGGCCGCAAGAAAAGATTGCGATGCTGGAGTTATGACCGATTGAGGGTAGTCAGTGATATTGGGATCCTCTAGAACCCGGTTACTTCTGATAGGACAGGTCTTAACCAACAAACTGAAAGAGGGTAATACCTAGACCCCATGCTGGCCTAAACCCTAAGGGCTGTCTTGTGTGACTTGTGTGCCTTATCATGTTTGCCTTTGTGAATATTTGTGGTGTGCTTTATCATAACATCATGCCATCATAAACATTGCATGCATACTGCATAAGGACTGACCATTTCAAAGACAAAAGGGTTTCACCTTTGCTCTGTTTTGTAGGACATCATGATGCCTGTGCGAAGGAACACTATCCGGTTCAATTTTGTTCACCCACCTGAGTTGCTTGAAGAATTGGTTAGCAGAATTCCAAATACCACTTCCTTCATCCAGAGGCATGGTTCTCTTCTCGGTTTAGTCACTTCAAAGTGGGACCAACAACTGATGAGTGTTCTGACCCAGTTTTATGATCCCTTGTACAACTGCTTCACCTTTCAAGACTTCCAGCTGGTCCCTACCCTGGAAGAATTCTCTGATTTGCTGGGTATCCCTATCTTGGATCAGACTCCCTTCACTGGTTGGGAAAAGACTCTTAGGCTTGAGGATATTGATGCAGCCCTGCCCTTGACCCGCAAGGAGGTAATGGACAATTGGGTGACTAGAAGCAGAGTTAAGGGTTTCTTGGCCAAGTTTCTGATCGGTAAAGCTAACAGTTTCTGGAATGACTTAGACTTCAGGGCGTACGAGGACATTCTGGCTCTCTTAATCTATGGTCTGGTTTTGTTTCCTAATCCTGATAACTTCATTAACATCACTGCCATAAGGATCTTCATGTCTCGGAACCCTGTGCCCACTCTCTTGGGTGATATCCTGCAACAACTCTATGCTCGTACTTCCCGAAGATGAGGAACTTTGTGGTGTTGTATTCCTTTGTTAGTGAGGTGGTTTATTTCGCACCTCCCTAAGTTCGTGCTGAAGAACAAAGGAGGAAGAGGTTGGGCTCATAGGTTAATGTCTCTCACTGACAATGACATCATTTGGACTTTCAGGGGTTTGGATGAGGTAGCTGTTATTGATCGTTGCGGAGAATACCCTAATGTTCCTTTGATTGGTACCCAAGGAGGAATCTCTTATAATCCATGTCTAGCTCTCCGTCAGTTTGGAAGAGCCAGAAGAGCAGGGCCTCATGAGATGTTGGTGCCTCACATCAGTTTTGAGTTTCAGGTAGACAGTGACGAGTTGCGTCGTAGGTTCATCAAGGCCTGGGACAGAATTCACAAAGCTGACCCACAAGAGTTGGGACCAAAGACTTCTCTACCTATGGAAGCCTACTACAAATGGGTCCGCATTCGTGCTCAAAATTTAGGTATTCCATATGAAGCTGTCAGACCCATCATTCTTGAATATCCTAATAGAGATGGGGCTCCTCCAACTGTTCTCCCTCCTCAGATACCTACTGATGTTGATACACTAAAGAGGTCTCGGTTGCAACTACGAAAAGAACGGGATTCTTATCAGGAAAAGTTCAACGAGCAGGAATTGAAGATCCAGAAGCTGACAAAGCAGTTGGAGAACGAGCGGGCCTTGAATGACTACATCCGTACTGAGAAGAGGAGACCCTGGGATCAATGATGAACTTTGGATGTTCTTTTACAGTTTTTATTTCCCTTTCCAGTATTTCCATTTTATGTAACGCCTAAGGGCAATCTGTTGAACAATCTAAATTTCAAAATTGAATCTAATAAAGTGTGTTCCTTTTTGTTTACAAAGTTAAATCCCGATTGTCTTTGAAAACATAAATCATACGCATTCCATCCATCATGTGCATCACAGGTACTCTTCTTTTCAGGTTGCTTAATGTTCTTCGCTGTTTATTTCAGCATCATGAACCCTGAATCATCTACTGAGCAATCCATCAAGGCCCTCCAGGCTCTGAACGCCCAATTCCAAGAGCTGATCATGAGTTTAGCCCAAGGACAGGAGGAATTGAAGGCTCTGCTGGTCAAGAAGAAGAAGAAGAGAACGGTACTATTCAACACTGGCCGGAGGTTTGGTAACACACTGTAGAATAAGGCTGATCAAGCTGGTTCTTCTGTGGGAAAAGGCAGTCCCCAAGGGGGAAGGGTTCCTAGTCCGTTGGTCTCTGACAACGAGACTAATTTCAATGAGGAGCAGTATCCTCCAGCTGAAGACAAGTACAAGCAGTTAGAGGATCGTCTGAATGCCATGGAAATTCAACAAGTGCCTGGGTTAGATTTTGGAGACTTGGGTCTATCTTCTGGTGTGGTGATCCCACACAAGTTCAAAGCACCATCTTTTCCAAAGTATGACGGGGCATCCTGCCCTAAGCTACATCTCAGATCTTATGTGCGGAAGATCCAACCATACACTGTGGACAAGAACTTATGGATCCATTTCTTCCAGGAGAGTCTTTCAGGGACTCATCTCGAATGGTTCTATCAGCTGGATGGAACCAAGGTTCGTAACTGGGAGGACTTGGCTACTGCTTTTTACAAGCAGTATCAGTATAATGCCGACCTCGCTCCTACACGTACCCAACTCCAGGGTATGTCGCTAGGATCGGGAGAAGGTTTTAAAGAGTATGCGCAGAAGTGGAGAGACCTGGCTGGCAGGGTGCAGCCACCATTGACAGACCGTGAACTAGTGGACATGTTCTTAGGGACCCTATCCGGGCCATTCTTCAATCATCTCATCGGTAATTCATCTGCAGGGTTCACAGATCTCATTCTGACTGGGGAAAGGATAGAAGCTGGCATGAAATCAGGGAAGATACAGAAAGGTGCGTCCTCAAGTTCTGAGAAAAAGCCTTTCAAGAAGGAAGCCAGTTCTGTGTATGGCCCCAGGAGGCAAAATAAACCAGAACGCTGCCAAGCTGTCAACGCGGTGGTAATTGCAAAGCCTGCTGCCGCTCCTCGGCAACCTAACCAACCAAGGGGTGAGAGACCCAGAAGAGAATATACTCGGCTTAGTATGACCTTGTCACAAATCTTGTCGCAATTGCTATCGACCAACTTGGTAACCGTCAGAGAAGCTCCGAAGGAGGTAAACACCACATCTCTGAAATATAACCCCAACGCCCGCTGCGCTTATCACTCTGATAGCCCGGGGCATTCTACTGATGATTGCTGGGCCCTGAGAAATAAGGTCCAGGACCTTATCGATGCCAAGGAAATACAGTTTGAGGCACCCGAAAGGCCCAACGTTGTGACTGCTCCTATGCCCCAGCATGGAGTAAAGGCTATTGAGGAAGACCTGTATGCAGTTTCTGTGGATGATGTTGCTACTCCTTTATTGACTGTCAAAAGGAACCTGTTGCTGGCCGGTTTATTTCCAGGTTGTAGCAAGGGTTGCCTTCTGTGTGCCGTTTCCCCTGCTGGTTGTCCGTTGCTGAAATCAGGCGTCCAAAACCTGATGGATAGCAAAGAAATCTTGTTCAAGAAGACCGCTGCTCCTTTTGTTCCTACTGAAGAAATATCCGTTGTCACCATTTTCAACAATCCTACCAAGGCTCCCCCGAGGAAGCCCGTCAAAATTATGTCTGTTGCACCTATCATTATTACTGTTCCGGGGCCCCTCCCCTATAAATCTGACAAGGCTGTCCCATGGCACTATGGGGCAGATGTGTATGTACTTGGAGTAAAGCAGGAGTTCAACACTAGTACCGGTATCAGTAACATCACCGGTCCCGCTAAAGTTACTCGCAGTGGCAGGCTCTTCTCGCCTGACATCGCGCCACCAGTTATCCGAAGACCTCTTATCATCACGCCTACAAGTGCGCCTGTTTCCCCTTCTGATCAAGTTTCTACCCCTGCTGCCGAGTCATCTGACACTCGGGGCAAAGGGATTGATGATGTGCCTGCCCGGATGGAGGCACCAAAGACTGTTAATGTTGAAGCCTCCCAGCAAGAGATGGAGGAAATCCTTAAGATCATCAAGAAGAGCGATTTCAACATCGTTGAACAGCTGGGGCATACCCCCTCCAAGATCTATATGCTATCATTGCTGCTATGTTCAGAGGCCCATGCCAAGGCCCTGATTTCATTCCTGAAGACGGCCCATGTGCCACAAGAGACATCTGCGGATCAATTTACTGATTGTGTGGCCAACTTGACCGCTGACAATGGGTTGGGATTCTCTGATGTTGATCTGACCGCTAAGGGAAAGAACCACAATGATGCCCTGCATGTTTCCATTGAATGCAGGGGCACTACTCTTACACACGTGTTGGTAGACACTGGTTCGTCACTGAATGTATTGCCCAAGAAGGCCTTAGACAGGTTGGATTATGAGGGCCTGGAGTTGAAGCCTAGTAACATCGTGGTCCGAACCTTTGACGGGTCGAAAAGGATGGTACATGGTGAAGTGGTTATTCTGATTCGTGTTGGTTCTCAAGTCTTCGATTCAACGTTCTATGTGATAGGCATTCGTCCATCCTATTCTTGTTTGATGGGTCGTCCTTGGATCCACAAGGCTTGGGCTGTGACCTCCACTCTACACCAGAAGCTCAAGTACCCTGTCAGAGGGAAGATTGTTACAGTGCAAGGGGAGGAAGAATACATGGTTAGTCATCTGAACTCATTCCGGTATATAGAGATGGACGGGGAGTTTATTGAAACACCCTTTCAACATTTTGAAGAGGTGCCTCCAACATTGGCGTCAGCTGAAACAGTAATTTAAGAAGACTTTCCTTTGAAGATGGCTTCCTTGAAAGACGCTCGGGCTGTAATTGAGAAAGGTGAATGTGCTAACTGGGGCAGGCTTCCTGACTTCACTCCTAAGACTGACAAGTTTGGGCTGGGTTTTACTGCAGAGGCTCAGAGGGCTGTACGCAAAACAAGGATCGGAAAACCTCCCGTGTTCATCACCAACCCGGGAGTGAATGCTATTGAAGGCGATGCGGAGGAATCAAAGTTTGATAGCTGGATCTACCCGACGACCGACGGTGGACTGAACAATTGGACTGCAAAAGACTACATACCTGTTACTTTTGTTACTCAGTAATGAATTCCTTTGTTTTTAAATTTGTAATGAACAATAAATTGAAACTTTCTGGCCCGGTGTTTTACCCGGGGCACCGTTGGCTTCATTTGTGAGGGCTTATTACTTGTCATTTCCATATATCATGAATAAAGACATTGGACGTTTTTCGCATTTCAAATCTTGTGCTCCCTTTCTTTCTTTCTTTTATATATTGCAAAACAGTTGTATTTACACACACTCACTCATACAGGTTCCAATCCACTCTGGATCTTACTGGTAACGACTCTGCTACTACCAGTTATGACTTCGAAAATCCGATCAACTTAGCCGAAGACGAAGGTGAAGATGATTGCGAAGTGCCTGGTGAGCTTGCAAGACTGTTACTCCAGGAAGAGAGGGCCATTCAGCCACATGAAGAGCCAGTGGAAACGGTAAATCTGGGTACTGAGACAGACAGAAGGGAAGTTAAGATTGGTGCCAATCTAGAGCTCAGCGTGAAACAACGGTTGATTCAGATGTTGCATGATTATGTGGAAATCTTCGCCTGGTTCTACGAAGACATGCCTGGGTTGGATACCGACATTGTGGTCCATCACCTGCCCACCAAGGAAGAGTGCCCTCCGGTTAAGCAGAAGGTTCGTCGTATGCGTCCAGAGATGTTCGAGAAGATCAAAACTGAGGTTATGAAACAGTTTGATGCCGGTTTTCTAGCAGTGACTTCTTACCCTCAGTGGGTGGCCAATGGGGTTCCAGTACTGAAGAAAGATGGTAAGGTCAGAATGTGTGTTGACTACAGGGATCTGAATAGGGCGAGCCCCAAGGATGATTTCCCTCTGCCTCACATCGACGTTCTTGTTGACAATACTGCTCAGCACAAGGTGTTCTCCTTCATGGATGGTTTCTCAGGATATAATCAGATCAAGATGGCTCCTGAAGATATGGAAAAGACTACCTTTGTTACTCAGTGGGGCACCTTCTGCTACAAGGTCATGCCTTTTGGACTAAAAAATGTTGGGGCAACTTACCAACATACCATGGTTGCTTTATTTCATGACATGATCCACCATGAGATAGAAGTATATGTCGATGATATGATTGCAAGGTCCCAAACTAAGGAGGAACACCTTGACCATCTACAGAAGCTGTTTGACCGTCTGAAGTTGTACAAGCTAAGGTTGAACCCAAACAAGTGCACCTTCGGGGTAAGATCTGGAAAATTGCTAGGCTTCGTCGTGAGCGACAAAGGTATTCAAGTGGACCCTGCCAAGGTTAAAGCCATACAAGAGATGCCAGTTCCCAAGACAGAGAAAGAAATTAGAGGCTTTCTAGGACGGCTGAATTACATTGCCCGATTCATCTCGCATCTAACTGCTACCTGTGAACCAATCTTCAAGCTGCTGGAGAAAGATCAAGTAGTACGTTGTAATGATGAATGTCAGGCCGCTTTCGACAGAATCAAAGAGTATCTCCAAGAACCACCCATTCTTATGCCACCGGTTGAAGGGAGACCTCTAATACTATACTTGACAGTACTTGACAGCTCAATGGGGTGTGTGCTGGGGCAGCATGACGAGTCTGGCCGAAAAGAGCACGCCATTTATTACCTTAGCAAAAAGTTTACCGACTGTGAGACCCGATACTCACTGCTCGAGAAAACTTGCTGCGCTTTGGTATGGGCTGCTCGCTGGCTGAGACAGTATATGCTGACTCACACTACTCTGTTGATTTCAAAAATGGATCCAATAAAGTACATATTCGAAAAGCCTGCTCTGTCTGGAAGAATAGCAAGATGGAAAATGATCTTGACGGAATACGACATCCAGTACACGACTCAGAAAGCAATCAAAGGAAGTGTATTGGCGGACCATTTGGCACACCAGGCAGTGGACGACTACCAGTCAATGAACTTTGAGTTTCCTGACGAGAACATCATGGTAGTGACTGATTGTGAAGTACCTGGACAGGATGAAGGACCTGAGGAAGGATCCTGATGGTCCATGCACTTTGACGGAGCCTCCAACGCTTTCGCTAACGGCATCGGCGCTGTGATCATATCCCCCAAAGGCACTCATACTCCACTCACTGCCCGGCTATGTTTCAGCTGCACCAACAACATGGCGGAGTATGAGGCATGCATCATGGGTCTTCAAGCTGCGATTGACTTAAGGGTCAAGTTTCTAAGTGTCTTCGGAGATTCCGCTCTCGTGATCAATCAAATCAAAGGCGAGTGGGATACGAAACACCCAAACCTTATTCCTTACAAAGAGTGTGTGTTGACATTGATCCCCCATTTCACAGAGATAACTTTTGAACATTTCCCAAGAGAGGAGAATTAGTTGGCGGACGCATTAGCTACGATGTCTTCCATGTTCAAAGTCAAATGGGATAACGAGGCTCCCCGGATCATTATCTGGAAACTGGACGAACCTGCATACTGCTGTGATCTTGAGGCTGAAGAGGTAACTGAAAAACCCTGGTATCATGAGGTGAAGAGGTACTTGGAAGCTCAAGAATACCCCGAGGGTGCATCCATCAATGACAAAAAGTTTCTGAGAAGGTTCGCAGCGAAGTTCTTCCTCAGCAACGGCATTCTATACAAGTGAAACCATGATTCAACCTTACTGCGTTGTGTGGATAAGACTGAAGCAGAAAGGATCATGGAAGAGCTACATGAAGGTACCTTCAGAACACACTCCAGTGGATATACCATGGCAAAGAAAATCCTTCGGGCAGGATATTTCTGGTCCACATTGGAAGCTGACTGTTACCAACATTCTCGGACATGTCACAAGTGCCAGATTTATGCAGATAAGGTGCACGTTCCTCCAGTTCCTCTGAATGTCTTGAATGCACCTTGGCCTTTCGCAATGTGGGGCATTGATATGATCGGCGAGATTAAACCTACGGCATCCAACGGGCATCGCTTCATCCTGGTAGCGATTGATTACTTTACGAAGTGGGTTGAAGCAGCTTCCTATGCTACAGTAACAAAGAACATCGTGGCACGGTTCATTCGGCATAATCTGATCTGTCAATACGGCGTCCCAGAAAGGATCATTATGGACAATGGTACCAATCTTAATAACAAGATGATCATTGAGCTCTGCGAGCAATTCAAGATACAGCACCACAACTCTTCTCCTTACCGGCCAAAGATGAATGGGGCTGTAGAAGCAGCTAATAAGAATATCAAGAAGATTGTGCAGAAGATGACGGTGACCTATAAAGATTGGCACGAGATGTTACCGTTTGCTCTTCATGGGTACCGTACCTCAGCAAGAACGTCAACCGAGGCAACTCCCTTTTCCTTGGTCTATGGCATGGAGGCAGTCTTGCCGATTGAAGTCCAAATACCCTCTCTCCGGATAATGAAGGATGCAGACTTGAGCGAAGATGACTGGATCCAGACTCGACTTGATCAATTAAACCTAATTGACGAAAAGAGACTCACTGCTATTTGTCATGGTCAAACGTACCCAAAACGGATGATCAGGGCATTTAACAAGAAAGTCAGACCACAAGAGTATCAAGTTGGGGACCTGGTAATCAAGCGCATCATTCTTCCTCAAAGTGATCCCAGGGGCAAATGGACCCCCCCGTACGAAGGGCCATTCGTGGTTAAACATGTCTTCTCAGGAGGAGCCATGATTCTAACCACCATGGATGGTGACGACCTTCCTCACCCTGCCAATGCAGACATAGTAAAAAGATACCACGCATGATAAAAGACCCGCTAGGTTGACATACCTAGGCAAAAATTAGGGCTTCCCGGCGAACCAAAAGGGTTCGGGCAAAAATAAGGGATGAAATGAAAAATATGTACACCCGGCAAGTCGAAAACCTGAAAAGGCGGCATGGGCAAAAATGGGTATCCCGGTGGACTGAAAACCCGAAAGGGCGGTCCAGGCAAAAGTTAGGGATAAAGCGTAATACTATGTCTCATTAGATCACCTTGCATCCAGAATCCGGTATCAACTATCAGGCTCAGACGGCATCGATCAATCAACTTCATCTTCAACCGAGCAGCCAAGTGATGAGACGCTCGAAGATATAAAGGCGATAACATAGTTGGAACCCAGTGGGATTATCTTTTCACATAGCTGTTTTGTTTTCTTTGTATAAATTGTATAAACTCTGTTGTTCGGCGGCGTCCTCCTACTAGGACGTCAGCCTCTTGTACATAAAACGCCTATTTACAGGCAAATTCAAAAATCAATACAAATTCACTTTTCAGACCAATTGCCAATTGTTTTTCCTTTTCTGTTTTCTTTTGCGAAGAACGTCCAATGTTCAATTGTGATATATGCATTTGACACTAATTGCTAACTCATAAATATTTGAATACGAAACAAAGGATTAATTACAGGTAACAGGGGCAATAATGAGTTGTCTAAGCAATCTAATTGCTCTGTCCATCAAGGTACCAAGGTAAGTTCGACTGAAGAATATAACCCAGATACCTTCACTCCCCGCCGAGTAAGACAAGATTCAACAATTCTCCCCAAGCAGTTGGTCTCCCATCAGCCCTAAACAGGCACAACATCTTCAGCAAGTTAGCAATGCTCTCCCCGAGCAGAGTTAGCCTACAATCAGTCTCAAGGAAGGTGGATTATCCCCAGAAAATCTCAATATTCCCCAACGAAGTATACAGACATTCCTTAAACAAGCATCCCCGGCAATCTTGATCTAAGATTGTTCCCCGGCGGAATACCGGACAACCCCAGTGGAACCATTCCCCAGTCCAATCTGAAAAGTCTCCCCAGAAGATTTCAATCAATCTCCCCAGTAGATTCAGGAAGCTTATCCCCAGTAGATTCTGGAAGCTTATCACCTGCAGAGTGCGAACACTCCCCCAGCTTTATTCAAAGGTTATTTCCCCACCAGGATATAACTGGGTTATCCTCAGCCGATTGCCACGGAAAGATCGTCCCCGGCGAAGTCTTCCTATCCCCAGCGGAGTTCATCAAATCTTCCAACAGAGCTCAACAATGGTATCCCCAGCGGAGTTATCATCAACCTCAGCAAAGTACATCCCTTCCCCACAGAGCATTCCCCGCAGAGTAATCTCTTCACCAAGTTTATTCCCCAACGGAGTCATCTTCTCCTATCGGTTTATTCTTGCACTCATCATCCCCAGCAGAAACAAAGAACGCTACTCTTCAACATCAGCCCAGGATTTGACTTCCCGGCACCCATCAAGGATTTATTTTCTGGGACGAAAATGCAATTCATAAACATTTACATACACAATGCATGCACATACGCATCATATCACACAATCTCATTTCTCCCTGAGAACATCATGACATCATGCTTTTCATACATCATGACATTGCATACAACTGATGTTTTACCTTTTCAGGACAAAGATCAGTACAAAGATGATTACTATCAACTGTCGCAATTCCAGACTCGATTCCTGTATCTTGCCAGGGCACGTCTGAAGAGTTTGAAGATCCGATTCCTGTATCTTGCCAGGGTGTATCTGTTGACGACTAATTCCAGACTCGATTCCTGTATCTTGCCAGGGCACGTCTGAAGAGTTTGAAGATCCGATTCCTGTATCTTGCCAGGGTGTATCTGTTGACGACTAATTCCAGACTCGATTCCTGTATCCTGCCAGGGCACGTCTGAAGAGTTTGAAGATCCGATTCCTGTATCTTGCCAGGGTGTATCTGTTGACGACTAATTCCAGACTCGATTCTTTTATCCTGCCAGGGCACGTCTGAAGAGTTTGAAGATCTGATTCCTGTATCTTGCCAGGGTGTATCTGTTGACGACTATATTCCAGACTCGATCCCTGTATCCTTCCAGGGCACGTCTGAAGAGTTTGAAGATCTGATTCCTGTATCTTTCCAGGGTGTATCTGTTGACGACTTATTCCAGACTTGATTCCTGTATCCTGCCAGGGCACGTCTGAAGAGTTTGAAGATCTGATTCCTGTATCTTGCCAGGGTGTATCTGTTGACGACTATATTCCAGACTCGATTCCTGTATCCTTCCAGGGCACGTCTGAAGAGTTTGAAGATCTGATTCCTGTATCTTGCCAGGGTGTATCTGTTGACGACTATATTCCAGACTCAATTCCTGTATCCTGCCAGGGCACGTCTGAAGAGTTTGAAGATCTGATTTCTGTATCTTGCTAGGGTGTATCTGTTGACGACTATATTCCAGACTCGATTCCTGTATCCTGCCAGGGCACGTCTGAAGAGTTTGAAGATTCGATTCCTGTATCCATCCAGGGCACATCTACATAAAGAGTTTGAAGATCAACCCCTGTAACAGGCCAGGTAATTATCTTTCTTTCTCAGGTACGCAAGTTCTCGCTAAGGAATCTCTTACGCAATCGACACCTAGATGGCATCTATAAGCCCATCCTCCTATCCATCAGTCTCCAAATGGCATCTATAAGCCCATTCCCTACATCACACTGCTGATACTCTACTATGTGAGTGCAAATTTCTGGGCACTCTAGTGTTTAATCATCTTCCCCCTTCGGATTACGAAAGGCACGAAAGCCAATCTACATCCTCAGGTCTAAGAAGATTGAACAGGGGCAACTGTTGTACCCCAAAATTTTCCCTCCCATATTCTTCAAGATTTGGCAAGAGCATGGCCCAAAATCTCTCAAGGGTTGCACAGTCCAATTGCCTCCTAACACAGTCAAAATTAGGGTTTTGGTTCTTGCAAAGAAAATGAGGTTTTCAAGGGTCCAAACAAGTCCCATATGCCTATATACATTGTCAAGCACCCATATGTCAAGTTTCAAGACTCATAGCATCAAGTTGCACAGTCAAAAAACCCTAATTGCTCCACAGTCAACTGCAGGGGCAAAATGGTCATTTGACAGTCAAAAGTCAAAATTTTTGGTCAACATCTTATTTTGAAGCCACAATCATCATTTGATCAATTCTTGATCATGATTCTCAAAGCATGGCTCAAAAAGTCTCAAGATGCAAAATTTTCTATTTTTGGACAGCTGAAAAAGTCAACTGCAGATTGACCAAGGCATAACTTCTTCATGGTTTATCAGAAAAATTCCATCCAATGCTCATTTTGAAGAGAATGACATTTCCTACAACTCATCTTCACACTCCAAGTCCAAGAAATGCTCTCACAAAAAGTTATCAATTTCAACATTATAGGTCATTATCAAAAGTCAACAAAAAGGAGCTTTAAGTCAAAGACCATAACTTGAGATTGGTAAATCAAACTGACATGGGACCAAAGGCATTGGTTAGAGGACTTCAAGACCTTTCCAAAATGTCATATAACATGTTCATAGCTTCAAAATTGAGCAAGATATGCATTGGAGAAGTTGGGAAATTTTTGGGAATTTTCAAAAGTCAACTTTGCCTAAAACACTTCAAAATTGCTAATGGGCCTCAAATTCTTCCTTGAATCATTACCCAAAGCCTATGCACGACCCATTGAGCTTAAAAGGATTTATTTTCTTATTTTTAATTAATTAATTGAATTTTTATTCTTATTAATTCATTTAATTAGTTTTAATTGTAGAAAAATATCAAATAATGGTTGTCAAATCTTTTTATGCAGCAAATATACTCCACACATGCTAAGGATTTCGTGCATCAATCAACAAGACAAGATCTTCCATAATTGGCAAAGTTTCCATGGAAAAAGATTGAAAAAAGATATGATTAGCAATCAAAGATTCAAGTCATCAATTCATGGATTCATGGGCTTTATTTTGACCTAATTTGCGTCACATACATATGCAAGACCTAACTCCATTCAGAAACACACGTGAAAACTGCTCAGAGGCCATAACCAGTTTGCAAAAAAATCAAGAAAGTTGTGAAACTGAAACCATACTTGCAGTGCCTTTCCACGCCTAAAAAGAATTCCATCATCTTGCCTGAGTTACCAGGAAGCTATTGCACCCAAGAACAGGCTCTCATACTCAAAGAAATGGTAGAACAGAGTCACGTTTGTCGCAAATATTTCCATAATCGAATTCTGATTTCCATGCATCATTCATGTGTTTTGATTATTGATTTATGCTACTAATATCTCCCTGAAGCTTTTGGTAACGTTTAATTATTCTAAAACTGCTTGTATCAAAATCCACCATTGAAGGATATTAGGTTTTCAGAACATCCAAATTAGGGCTTTCCTTGTATGGAAAAATTGGACTTCCAAACCTATATGGACAAAATCGTGGCAACAAGACGAATTGATTGAAACCCTCGCGCTCAATTTATTTAATCTGTGCGCGTGTTCACTATTTTTCACAGTTTCAGTTTGTGGGGGTTTAAAACCCCCGCTACTTGTTTTATGTTTGCAGGAAGAATGAAGAAGAAGGTATGTGTGGCGTCCTGTAACTGGAGCATTTGAACTTTAGCGCGTTTTTTTGGTTTCATACCATTAATATCTGTTTCTTTATATAATATTTGTTGTGTAAATATTTAACAAACGCGTTGCCTAGCTCAGTTGGTGGAAGACGTGGCTGGCAGGTATAGGGACCTGGGTTCGATTCCCAGGTCCCCCCACATAATTCATGATTTTTGCTTTAACGTGTTCAAGTGCAGCACTCCTTCAACGCTCCACCATGCATCCTCACACGTTAGCCTGCCACGCGCTCATGATGATCAATCCAAGGGCCACTGAACGAGATCCAGGGTGCACTCCAGTTAACAACGTACACACAATCATGGAAAGTCAGCAAGGCCTTTGGCTAATGGGCCTGAATTCCTCACAAATACCTCCATATGGGCCTGACACCCCCCTTGGTTTGCAATTTAATTTTCTTTTCTTTCTTTTAAATTTCTTTCAATTGTTTTATTTTTATAATTATTATTAATTCACTAAAATTAATTTTCCATAGAAAAATAAGAAACTCAAAAAATGTTTTTTTAATTAATATTTAATTTCACCATTTGAATATTTTTGTAAATAAATAACTAACAATTAATTTAGTTTAATTTAGGTTTTAAATTTCAATCTTTTCTTAATAAATAAAAATTACATAGAATTGGGTTTTTGACACTTTTTTTTTCTTAATTAATTATTTACATCGTTATTCATTATTACTATTTATTAACCATTATTTTTGTTCATAAATATATAAATTAACTAATTAGTTTAAATTAGGTCAACTTTGACGTTTCATTAATAATTAAAATATATAGAATTAGGGTTTCCTCTTGATTTTTCTTTTCTTTACTCCATAAATACAAAAAACGTAAAAAAAACATTTTCTTTCCTTTAATTAAATAATTAATTAGACTTTAATTTAATTTAATTTCTCAAAAGGGTTAAAACCCTCGGACGTCCTGATTTTAATTCTTTTCGCGCATCATTATTTTATTGATTATTATGTAACTGTTCAAGGAATGTAATAGTAATTAGGTTTACCGCATTTTTTTACTTTCCGCATCTTTTATCAAAATCGGGTCTTTGTACTTTGGCGATGTATAGACCCGCGCCTTGTAATAGCGCAGCTTTTATCTTTCCGTCTTTTAATTTTCCGCACTCCTAACTGCTAAACTTGCATGAAAGAATGTATGTTAATTAAAAACAAGCGTAGCTCACAATGCCATGATCAAAGATAACTGTTAAACTGAAAACAACACACAAATACACACACCACTTCTAGGGTACGCCTCACTTGTTGCCTTCGAAACCTGGTCGTCAAGTATAGGACGTTTTAGCGGTCCTTATGTCCATGATCCAGTTGCCTTGAAACAGTTGCCTCGAAATGGTTGCCTCGGATTAAAAAAGGATCAAGGACATAAGGGTAGCTTCTAAGGTGTCCTACTGTTGCTTCGGTGACCACACTGTCCCTACAATCGAATTGACCCGAACACCTCCAATGGTGGTGCTACTTACCTCTCAATGGTGGGATGGCACTACCTTAAGGACTTTTACACAGCCTAATTCCTTAGGGTAGGTAGATGACTCATGGATACTTGCTCTCTAAAAAACAAATCAAAACATCTTTTCACACCGACACTTTTCAAAAAGCTTTCAAAACAATTTTTCAAACACTCTTGAGGACTGATACAAGAGTTATTCAGAAATCTTTCAATGAAACTTTTGCAAAACCCACTCATATTTTGAAAAGCAAAACTTTTTGAAAACAATAGAGCAAGTACCTAAGAGCCCGTGGATAACCACAGATAGAAAGGGTGCTAACACCTTCCCTTTCTATAAATCTACCTCCCGAACGAGAAACATTCTCGAAAAGGAATTTTGTTGTGCTTTTGTCCTTTCCATGTTGGAGAACATAAAAGACGGTGGCGACTCTTGCTTACCGCGACATTTCGCGAACCAGCGTTAAACAGTCAGTTCTAAATCCACCGATCACACGATGCATTAATGAAATAAGAAAGTTTGACATGATAATTATTTGAACAATCAAAGAAAAATACAACTTGAACATTCGAATGAACAAAAGTTTTTTCAATCCTAGCCATGTTTTGGCAAGGGAGCAGTGATCACATTGGGAGTCTCGGGCGCTTCGAACTCGACCTCCTTTGCATCGATTAGGTCCTGAACCTTGTTCCTCAAAGTCCAACAATCATCTGTAGCATGCCCCGGGCTGTCAGAATGATAAGTGCAGCGGGCGTTGGGGTTATACCTTGAAGGTGTCTTGTTAGGATTCTTAGGAGGGTCCCGTAGAGTTACCAAATTGGTCTTCAGCAACTGTGGCAATATCTGGGACAAGGTCATGCTGAGGGGAGTGAATTGCCTTCTAGGTCTCTTTTCCCTTTGTTGGTTGCGATGTTGAGGATCACTGGCCGGTTTTGAAATAACTACCGCGTTGACAGCTTGGCGGTGTTCGGACCTATTCTGCCCTCTTGAACCATAGACAGCATTGGATTCTTTCTTGAATGGTTTCTTCTCAGTGTTCGAGGAGTCCCCCTTTTGTATCTTCCCAGACTTGATACCAGCTTCTATCCTCTCACCAGTTAAGATCAGATCTGTGAACCCAGCAGAAGAATTCCCGATCAGATGGTTGAAGAAAGGACCAGACAGGGTCCCCAAGAACATGTCAACGAGTTCACGGTCAGTCAAAGGTGGTTGCACCCTGCCAGCCAGGTCTCTCCACTTCTGAGCATATTCCTTGAATCCTTCACCCGTCCCTAGTGACATACCCTGGAGTTGGGTACGCGTAGAAGCGAGGTCGGAATTATACTGATACTGCTTATAGAACACAGTAGCCAAGTCCTCCCAGTTACGAATACTGGCTCCATCCAGCTGATAGAACCATTCGAGTTGAGTCCCTGAAAGACTATCCTGGAAGAAATGGATTCATAGATTCTTGTCTGCAGTATAACGTTTGATCTTCCTTACATATGATCTGAGATGCAGCTTAGGACAGGAAGCTTCGTCGTACTTTGCAAAGGCAGGTGCCTTGAACTTGTGAGGGATCACCACCCCAGAAGATAAGCCTAGGTCTCCAAAGTCCAACCCGGGCACATGTTGACTCTCCATGGCACTTAGGCGGTCTTCCAGCTGTTTGTACCTGTCCTCAGCAGGAGGGTACTGTTCATCATTGTAATCTGTCTCGTTGTCGGAGACCACGGGACTAGGAACCCTTCTCTCTTGGGGACTGTCCTTGCCCACAGATGAGGTAGTCAGCTCTGCCTCATTCGGGAGTCCATTCCCAGATCTGTGTCTAGTGTTGAACAAAACAGTCGTCTTCTTCTTCTTCTTCCTCTCTTTTAGAATCAGAGTTTTCAAGTCCTGTTGACCCTGGGATAGGCTCATAACCAACTCCTGGAACTGGGCATTCTGGGCCTGGAGGGCCTGGATAGCTTGTTCAGTGGATGGTGCATGATTCATGCTGATTGCTGAAATAAACAGCGAAGAAGATAAGTGACTTGTAACAAGGGTACCTGTTATGCAATGATGTGTATGTATGCATGCAATGTTTTCAAGGATCTCGCGGGGTAAACAAGAAAATTGTTAGAATTTGAATCCGGTAGCTTAATTGAAGGAACTTCATGTTGTTGAGAGTCCTTCTTCAAGAGTCAAGGCTCACCATATCGAGTGGGTCATAGCCCCTGACTCAAGGTATCATGTTTTGATCTCCGACAACCTTTGCTAGAGGAAAATAAATCCTCTTTGCCCCTTGCTAGACAGTTGGTTCATCATGACCTGCATCACAAGCCCTTGAGATCCTTGAAATGGGTTAGTCCTTATGCAGGATGTATGCAATGGTATGATGGTATGATGCTATGCTATGCGTGGAGTGATGTAAATAAACCCTGTTATGAGCCCAGATTAAGGACTGTAAACAAAACCTGCAAGGAATTCATGTTGTCAGATAACAAGAATGTGCAAGTAGTTCAAGTTTGAAGGCACACAAGTCACACCAGACAGCCCTTAGAGTTTAGGCCAGCATGAAGTTTAGGTACTACCCTCTTGAAGTTGGTGGGCTCAAAACCTGTCCTATCAAAAGTAATCGGGTTCTAAGGAGCTCAATATCATTGGGTTGTTTTATATGTTCATTGTTTTGATTTAGCCACTAAACTGGCGATCAAAATATTCCAAGAAAACAACCCTCAATGAGTGTAGTATCGAGTATCTACCAACTTCAGACTGCACCAAAGTCGGTCATCTCACTACCCCTAAAGAGGCCAGGATGGTCAAGTAAGGTTCCTAAGGTAAGTTGATGCTTCACGACACCACGCGGCGGCCCCGTACTATCCTTGACTTGACTCAAGGGTTACCGGTACTCACCAAAGTGCCACATCAACGTAGCAACTACTTCAACTGTGTCGGTATACCCCGCACAGTTCCCTCACAGTTTGTTGCTACTTCTAAAAGGTATCCCCCATATCCGGGTTAGGATCTATGAAACTCCAAGACAAGCCCACAATATTAAAGAAAATAAAGCAAGCAATTGAAAACAAGAGTGGTCTAATCCTAAGGTACACCTCACTTATTAAGTTTCCCCAGCAGAGTCGGCAGTTCTGTGATCGGTGGAAATAGAACTAACTGTTTTAAAGTTGGTTCGCTAAATGTCGCGGTAAGCAAGAGTCGCCACCGTCTTTTATGTTCTCCAACAAGGAAAGGACAAAAGCACAGCAAAATTCCTTTTCGAGATGTTTCTCGGTTCAGGAGGTAGATTATAGAAAGGGAAGGTGTTAGCACCCTTTCTATCCATGGTTATCCATGGGCTCTTAGGTACTTGCTCACTATGTTTTCAAAAATTGTTTGCTTTTCTTGTGTTTGTGGGTTTTGAAAAAGTTTAGTTTGAAAACTTCTAGGTAACTCTTGTATCAGTCCTCAAGAGTGTATGAAGTATTTGTTTGAAAACTTTTTGAAAGTGTAGGTGCGAAAAGTTGTTTTTTATTTTTGAAAGAGCAAGTACCCAGGAGAAATCTACCTACTCTAAGGAATTAAGTTGTGTAAGAGTCCTTTAAACAGTACTATCCCACTATTGAGAAGTAGGTAGCACTGTCGTTGGAGTTATTCGGGTCAATTCGATTATTAGGGACATGTGCGGTCACCAAAGCAATAGTAGGACGCCTTAGCGGTATCCCTAATGTCCTAGATCCTTTTTATCCGAGGCAACCGTTTCAAGGCAACTGGATCTTTAGACAGGAGGGCGACCTCTAAAACACCCTATACTTAATGACCACCTCGAGGCAACCAAGTGAGGCGTACCCTAAGAGTGGCATGTGCACGTGTGTCAAGTTTCATGTTAAATAGTCTTTACACATTTTTATGGTGAGCTACAGATTGATTTTATTTGTCAGGCAAGTCTTGTCATGCATATTTAACAGTTAATAATTGTGCGGAAAGTAAATTGCGAAAAATTGAATCTACGCTATTACAAGGCGTCGGGTATTTACATCGCCAAAAGCAACCCTTGAAAAGTAAATGCGAGAAAGTAAAAGAAAGCGATAAAAGTCCTAATTATCTATTACATCCTCGGAGCAGATACATAAATATAATCAAAATAGGAATTAAAAATAAATATGCGCGCGAAAGAATTGAATCAGGACATCCTTAGGGTTTTGACCCTTTTTGAGAAAAGAAAGCAATTTGGTCCTTTTTTGCAATTAAATTAACTATTAACCCTAATTAAACTAATTCATTAATTAAAAGAAAAAGTATTTTTGTGTTTTTTATGTTTTAATGAAAATAAAAATAAAAAGAGATTAAAAGTCAAAAGAAAAACCCTAATTCTAATCTATTTTATTTATTGTGAAAAAAGTCAAAATTAAACCTAATTATACTAAGTTAATTTGTTAGCATTTATTTACAAAATAATTAAAATTAATAAATAAGAATAATAATAATAATTATTAAAAATATTTACATTTTTAATTGTCTGAATTTATTATGAAAATAATATTAATTATGTTAGTTAAATAAATAATAATAATAATAGTTAGAAATTAGTAAAAGAAAAATAAAAGAAAAAATATTTAACCAGGGGGGTGTTGACCCAATAATGGAGTTATGTTAGCAATTCCAGCCCATTAAGCTTCCAGGCCTGTTTGACTTCTGGGATTGTATGCACGTTGCTTTGACTGGGAGTATGGTGTTCAGCACCTTATTGCCATTAGATCAATGCTTGAGGACACATGGCGTATTGCTGATTGAAGTTCATGGTGGGACGCTTTGGATAGCCTGCATAGGAACATGTTATGAAAAATAATAGAACATTTGGGTGGACCTGGGAATCGAACCCAGGTCCCAATGGTTAACGTCCACCTCACTAGCCACTCAGCCACTTGCCTGCGTTTGTTAATAAGATAAGCACTAAATATAATATATCAAAACAATCACATGTGCTCGAAGCAAACCAAATCGCGCGCGTATTTTAAACCGTCCAACCAAGAACTAACACGTCCTTCGTCTTCCCCAGATTCCCTGTAAAACAAAGTTAAATAGCGGGGGTTTTTAACCCCCACAACCTGCAAGGAAGAAAAATAGCGAACAGGCCTATGGTTAATATAAATTGTTCGCGAGGGTTGGGTTCAATTCGTCTTGTCTCCCCGAATTCAACCATGGGTCTTTCAAAGCTTAATTTTTCCTATATCACAAAGCCCCAATTTGAGAGCTTGGAAAACCTAAAATTCATCAATGGCGTTTTCTGTTTCAGGGTATTTCAATGCAATTAAATCACACCATTAGCTTCATATGAGTCCTATGAACACAAAACAATCACAATAGCATGTCAAATATGCATGAATCAAAGTATATAATTTTGAAAAAATGCTTCAAACCGTGAAACTGTTTGGAATGATTTCTTGAGCTAGGAAGCTTGATTTTGATTGCAAATCGTCCTGGGCACCTCCAACAATGTATTTGGGTCCACAAAAGTCCTTAATTTGCCCTAGAACACAGAAAACAGTTTTGAGTTTTCTTTGATTTTTTTCAATATGGTAATGGCCTTTCTGCAGCAATTCTCACGTTCCAGGCATTAGGTTTAGCTTGTGCATATATAGTAGAATGGTTTTAGGTTAAATCTTGCACAAGAAATCCCTTGCATTGATGTTTCAATATTTGATTGAAATTCAAATATTTTTCAATCTTTTTGATTGAGAAACTTGCCAAACAAGGAGATTTTGATGTCCTTGATTGATACACGAATTTGCCAGCTTGTCTTGAGCTTATTTGCTTCACAAAAGATTGAAAAAATCATATCTTTGAATTTCCTACATTTTAAATTAATTAAATGAATTAAAAATCAATTAAAAATCCAATTAATTAATAAAAATAAGAAAATAAATCAATTTAGGCTTGATGGGTGTGCATAGGCTTTGGACAAAGTTTCAAGAAGGAATTTGAGGCCCATTAGCAAAAATGATGTATTTTGAGCAAAGTTGACTTTTGCAAATTCACAAAAATTTCCCAACTTCTCCAATGCATATCTTGCTCAATTTTGATCCTATGAACATGTTCTTGGACATTTTGGAAAGGTATTGAAATCCTCTAACCAATGCCTTTTGTCCCAAGTCATTTGGATTTACCAATATCAAGTTATGGTCTTTGACTTAAAGTGCATTTTTGTTGACTTTTGAAATTGACCTATAATGTAGAAATTGATAACTTTTTGTGAGAGCATTTCTTGGACTTGGAATGTGAAGATGAGTTGTTGGAAATGTAATCCCCTTCAAAATGAGCATTGGATGGGATTTTTCTGATGAACCATGAAAAAGTTATGCCCTGGTCAAGTTACAGTTGACTTTTCAACTGTCCAAAAATAATAACTTTTGCATCTTGATGATTTTTTAGCCATGCTTGAGGAATCATGATCAAGACTTGATCAAATGATGATTGTGGGCTCAAAATAAGATGTTGACCAAAAATTCTGACTTTTGACTGCAAAATGACCATTTTGCCCCTACAGTTGATTGTAGAGCAATTGGAGCTTTTGACTGTGGAATTTGACCCTGTGAGTCTTGAGACTTGACATGTAGATGCTTGACAATGTGTATAGGCATATGAGACTTGATTGAGCCATTGAAAACCTCAATTTCCTTGGAAGAAACAAAACCCTAATTTTGACTGGCTTAGGAGGATGTTTGGACTGGGCAATCCCTTGAGTAGTCTTGAACCATTTGAGGGTGATTCTTGACAAACCTTGAAGAATATGGGAGGGAAAATTTTGGGGTACAACAGTATGAGTCATAGAAATAGGTCTGATTTTAACCACAAACCCCTCACACATTATAACATGCTCAAGGATAATCTTCTCCACATCATTCTCCAATTAACTTCCAAAGAAAAACCAACGAACATGATGTTACAACATCATCTAGGACATCAACTTCACATCACAAAACCTAATCAATATTGTTCTTGATTCACCATCTAAAGGACTCATCATGCTTGGAAGTACTTCTTTCAAGCTATATCGGAAGCTCTCACCAGAGTACCATGAAGAGAAATAAACTCTCATACGCTTTATGAATTATAGTGTTCAGATTGCAGACTTGCATCAACACGCCATGAAAATACATAGCTCTCGTCAATGTATTTACCATCTGTCACATGCACACCTTCATCAGAGGAACATTTCCTCACACCATCAATACATACATCAAACTCGATCACATGGTTTTCATTGATTATTATGGTTCTGGAGACAGCTCCCATAGTAATCCAACCATATCTCTTGAAGGAAACACAAGAGAACCATACTGGTACTAATCACCGGCTGATCAACTTCTAAGACCATATCAAAAATACATGCAGTTACTTGCATATTATATACCTCAAGAGCCTTCTTCTTATAAGCACAACATCTAGACCTTTTGTCTGACCTTGAGGTATTAGACAACGTCCTTATGTAACAACAAAGGAGATTCCCTCTACCATACATTTAGGATAAACCACAACAAAAACAGTGTTGAATGATCATCATACCACAACCAGATTGTTCAAAATAAACTACTTCTTCCAATTCTTCAATAATTAAAACTGTAAAGCTCATCCCAAGCAGTTTGGATGACACTCCGAAATTACAGACATCACTCAACCACTTGAATGATACACACCACAATTGTGAGTTAATCTCCCATAAGAATATTAACTTAACTTAGGTTGATACATCTCTATTGCATATTGTTATAGCAAGAAAGCTTCTAAACATTTCTAAGTTTTGATGATAACAATTATATGTAAAATTACATGTGTGTATGTCAAGTATTATAAAATGCAGGTATATCTAATGAAACATCAAATGTTCCACACGGACCAAATCAAACGCATTCTAGCAAAGTTAAAGAAAGCTCACCATCAAATGCAACATTGACCAGACTCTAGAAACTATCAGTATAAAATCATGTGATCAGAAAAACATTTCAAAGATACATTCAGAAGCGTAAGATGATAAATCACTATTCTCGAGGCAAATACAATAATTACTTATGTCTAACAGTACTTTGGAAACATGGAAAGAAGTAAACACGCCTCCAAAAGTAAAAATCAGTATATCTATGATGAAACGTGTATTAAGGAAATATCTCAATGTTCATAGCTAACCCAACGACACTTCCTCACAATGGATATAAAATGATCTCCACAATGTTTGTGAAAAATAACAACGACTACAAGAATAACAATAACTGTGCTACAACATTTCATACTCACACTAGAAATTCTAAATAAGTTACAAATTTGTTTACACTGAGTTGTTGCTCAAAGGTGTAATTTGATTAGATAGAAAATATAGTGTTTATTATCTTTATAGAATCACAATTTTGTAAACAAAAAATAATGTTCTACGTGTAAGTTTGTACATTTCCTCAAGTGACTTTCTAGTCTGTATACTTGAGAGGGCTAAGAGGTCTTTCTAGACTCTTAGAGGTTATTGTGTAATCTTTTGAGATTAGTGAATTAAGTCCTTTTTGAAGGCTAAATCACCTTGGTGGGTGGATAAGACGTAGCCTTAGTTTCAAGGTGAACTTGTATAAAAATAATTGTGTTATTTTTATTTGGTTTTTCCTTACAATAACTACTTATCATTGTGTGCTAGTAATAAAACAAGTTTTTTTAAGAAATTTTAGAAAACCCAATTCAACCCCCCTTACTTGTGTTTTCTCTAACCTTCAATTGGTATCAAAGCTTTGCTTCTATCATTGATTTTCAAATAATACACTTAATCATGTAGAGAGATTCAGGGAGTTAGAGAAACTTCTTTTCAAAATGACATCTACTAGCACAAATGAAAAGGACAGTTATAAAGCTAAACCACCTGTTTTCGATGGTGAAAATTTTTACTATGTTGTACCCCCAAAATTTTCCCTCCCTTTTCTCAAGACACTTCTCACAAGGATCTTCAAAAGTTCAAGCTTGCACTAGTATTGACTAGGTCAAGCCATCTCCTCAACACTAATGGCTAAAATTAGTGTTTGAGTTTTCACAAGGAAAATTGGAATTTTAATGCCTCATATGACTTCATAGTTCATTATGGACTTCAAGATAGTTCATGTCAAGTTTCAAGTCTTGCAATTCAAGTTTGCTTAGTCAATTGATCAGATGACCTAAAATCAGCTGTATTAGGTAAAAAGTCAATTGTGGTCAACTTACAGTCAAAATTCAAGATTTTGGACCAATATCAACATTTTTGAAGTCATATGCATCAATGGATCAAGTTTGGATCACAATTCCCCAAGAAAATTGTTCAAATCACCAAAAGGGCAAAAATGGTCAAAATTAGGGTTTTAACTATATTTGATTGATCAAGAGTTTTTGACCTAATACATGATCTAATGGCTTGGAGCACAACCTCAAGGATTCAAATACAACATGTTTACCTAATTTCATGGCTCACAACATTTATCAAGATCAATTGATTGATAGTTGAAATTCAGTCAACTGATGAAAAGTCAACTGATACACCAAAAGTCAAACTTCTAATTTTTTTGATCAAATTTGAGTTTCAAAGATCACATTTCATCAATATATTCAAAAATATGAAACTTGATCATCAAGAAATAAAGAAAGTTAAAATTCATCTTAAAAAGTCAAACTTTTCAAGACTTAGAATTTTTCTAAGTGCTTTTAAGTCTTATTTTTTCATGACTTCATGCCAATTTTTCACCAAGATGCAAGATGATTCAAAGGAAATTTTCAACATGAAAGTTGTATATCTTGATGAGATCTACAACTTCTATTTTTGATAAAGTTCTAAAAATTCTTGGATTTTAAGTTATAAATTCACAAAGTCATGCACTTTTGATAAAAACACTTGTTGAAAATTTGACTAGTTTAGGCAGATTTTTTTACCTAACTTCATGGAAACTTTTCACATAGTTCCAGTTGGATTCTTCAAAAATGAAAAACATGAAAGTTATAGATCATGTTCCAAGATTTTCAAAGTGTCTAAGAACTCAATGAGATCATTTTTGAGCTAAGAGAATCGAAGAGATAAAGTTAGGGTTTCAAACTTGAATTATAGGTCATTTTTGTGATGAACAAGAATTCAAACATCAAGCCTATGCTGCACAATCTTGTTCTTGCAGGCTTATAACTTATAAGTCACTCCATAATTAATTTTTTACACTATTTATTAAGGTATGATCCAAGTGATTAAGCCATTATCCAAAGAAATTTGCCATATTTGGAAGAAAGGTACCATTATATTCTCATAAAGCAAGCTTTATGCAAAGTCAACTTGTATTGAGCTTTGCACGTGTTCCTTCTGCAAAAGCTTCCTCTTCAAATTAAGATAAGCATGTTTAAAGTTGGTAACCACTCTAGATATCCTTGTACCTTTCCTTGAAACCATACTTGTCAAAGTTGCTTCAAAAATAAGTCAAAATCCCATAACTTGTGATCTTGTGATTCTTACCACTTCAAGTCTCAAAACCTTTTCCTATATATCAAGATACTCTTATGCAACTTAGTACACGAAGGAACAAGCCTTAAAACTCTCCCAAACTCCCTCTATCCAGAAATTGCACACAAACTCCATTTTTGTGCATTTTCTGACCTTGAACTTGTATCTTCCATTTCCATCGTGCGTTTTTCCTTAAAATCATTTTAAAAGCTTCCTTACATCAAATACAACTCATACCAACACATGTTTCTTGATTGTAACTCCATCTTCACCATGTACCATTTTCAAAAATCAAGCTTGCAGTTTGACTTAAGTAGGGAGATTCATGGACTTTCGAAGTAAAGTAAGGGTTGCAACACACTCAGGGAGGTCCAGAAAAGCTAAACAGATCATTAGGATACCTCAAAGGTTTCTCAAAATCCATACACGATTCTCACTTCAAGGTAAGTTTTTCTCAATTGTGATATCTTGATTCAAGCAACTTTTGTACATACATTATGTAGTAGAAATATAGATATCATTTCTCTGAAGCTAACCATGCCCAGGGTTTTCATTTATATTGACTGTGCATTGAGAATTTTGGGTTTGAACTTTATGAAAAATTAGGGTTCAATTTGGTACTAACAGAAATTCATCCTTATCTTTGAGTGTTAGCTTAAGTTAGTTACATGGTTGGATTCGTGGTGGAAAAATGCACAAATTTCATGTTTACACTTTTGAAAATGGTTGAGAATTGATGAAGTTACAGTTTTCAAAATTATTGGCACGAGGAAGAAGATGAAGTTGGCCTCATGACTTGTTTTCAAATATATATTTATGGTTTTGTATTAATAAATGGATGTATAGCCACCCCAGTGGTAAAGTGTGCGCCTGTTAACCCTTGGGACCTGTGTGCCTGTTAACCCTTTTGTTTTTTCATATTTTCTCTTTACAGATCCCATGGAGACAAGGCATACACGCATTTAGTGCACCTCATGACATCACCATCTGATCTCATCATCCTCAGATCCAACACTCCTAGTGACACCTCCATGATACTCCTCCAATAAACAGTCTCCACTGGATCATCATAAGCGTTGGGCCAACCTGTTCGGGCCTGAAGGATTTCTTTCTCAATACCCCTCTTTTACTAAACACAACCCAAGCCCCATTCCATTTTATTTATTTTTCTGATTAAAAAAAAACATTTGGCCTAACAATAAAAACTATTTTCACTCGTTTGCCACCCTATTTACTTTTACCCCCCCCCCCCCCCCCCTGACTTATATTTTAATATTTTTATTTTATTTTATTTTATTTTCGTTATTCTTATTTTTAATATTATTATTTTTATTTATTTTTATTAATTAAAAATACCAAAAATATTCTATATTTATTATTTAAAATTTTGGAATATTTTATTTTCTTTTCTTTCAAAAAAACAAAAGACTTAAAAATATTTTTTAAATAAATTTCCTTTCTTAATTAGTTTAATTTGGACTTAGTCTTATTTTAATTTAATTAATTTAGAGCTTAATATTTTAATTAACCTTTTTCTCATTCATTTTAGCTTGACTAATTAGTTTAAAAATCTTTCATAAAAAACCCTAAAAAATTTGTTTTTCTAATTAATTTAATTTCTTTTCTTAAATCTAATTTAGGTTTAGTTTTTATTAGCTTAGGTTAATTATTTAATTTAGTTTAATTAAATCAAGACCTTTCATAAAAACAAAAACGACTTTCTTTTTACATTACCTTTACACTCTTGTACATTATCTTGCAATATTCAATATGGTTGTAATAGTAAATTAGGGTTTAATTACTTTTATTCCCCCATTTGTAAATTATATCCCCATCCCCAAATGATGTAATAGCGTAAGATATTTACATTCTGCAATTTATCGCTTTCATATAAATGCTAGTAATTAGGGTTTGTATGACAAGACTAAAATCAACCAATAGAAAACCATAATTCAAGACAAACAAAACATGAAAAACAAACACTTTGCACACTTGCACCTCTAGGGTTAACCTCACTTGTTTCCTTGAGAAATAAGTAGTCATGTTACACGAACGTGGGATACTTTAGTGTAATACGGTGGGAGAACTGACTTGGGTGTTTTGCGTTTGATCGCAATTGTTGCTGATAGCAAGAGTCGCCACCGACTTTTCTTTTATCCAATAAAGGAAAGGGTGAAAAGAACAAGAAACACCTTTTGAGATATCTTCTTGAGTTCGAGGGGTAGGTTATGAAAAGGGAAGGTGTTAGCACCATTTTCATCTGTAGTTATCTACGGGCTCTTAGTTGCTTGCTAGATCACTTTGTGAAATTGCTTTGTTTGAAATATGTTTGTGTAAGTTTGAAAATATTTTGAAAACGCCCTCGTTTCAGCAAACTTTGTAATGATTCTCATATCTATAAGAATGCATACAAAGTGTTGGTTTTGAAAATAGTTCAAAGAGATGTTTGTTTTTTAAGGTGTTTTGAAAGTGTGAGTGCGGAAATGGTTTTAGTTTGTGAGCAAGTAACTACGAGTGTCATGCCTACTCAAAAGGTCTTTATTCTTTTCCTCCTCCTTTAGATGTTGCTATCTTACCATTGATTGGTAAGAAGTCCTATCGTTGGATGTGAAGGGACAAGCACGATTCAATCGTATAGTCATTGAAGGCAGGTTATGAGACGCTTTAGCAATTTTCATAGGGACTAAGATCGTTTTACCGAAGGTAACATCGAAGGGTCATCGAGGTACTATGATCTTTTTTATCGAGGGTCTTTATTAAACCGCCCATATTCGAGGGACATGATTATTTTTCTAGGCAACAAGCGAGGTTACCCTAGAGGTTCTTATGTGAATTTTGTTTTGATTGCATGCATTTTTGTCTTTTGATATTAGGGTTTTCTAACAGTCGATTTTATCTTACCATACACACCCTAATTACTAACAGTTATACGAAAACGATAAATTTGCGGAAATTAAAATCCTACGTTATCACGTCATTAGGGGAGTGGAGGTACAATTTACAAATGGGGATGAAGTAGAAACTTAAATATTACAACCATGTCGAATAACAATGAGGAAAATGTAAAAACAGTGTAAAAAGAAAGCAAAATTGTATTTTGAACTATTATGTGTCGACACATGCTGCTATGCATCGACACATAACTCTCCTTGCTCCTGTAAAACAAAATCAACTCAGTATGAGTCGATGCATAATGGGATGTGTCGACTCATTCCACTTCCTGTTTTTGAAAAATCCCAAATCAACTCATTATGAGTTGATGCATAATGAGATGTGTCGACTCATGCACCTGTTTGTGTCTACACATACGCATTTTGTATCGACTCATGCACCTTTCATCCTTCTGTTTTGGGGCCTGGATAACAGTATGAGTCGATGCATAAGGCTATGTGTCGACTCATACCCTATTTTGTCACTAGAATGAGTCGACTCATGTGGGTATGTATCGACTCATGCAACAGTTTTTTTCCTCTATCATCATTCTTTTGCATGTATCAGTCAGTTTTTAACATATGTTTGATAAAAATGAACAGCAAGTAAATGGTTAACCTCAAAGGGCAATGATTACTACATTCTATATTCACAAATGAACCAAAGATGATGTATGGAAAATGCGAGGTCAAGAAGACTTACCTTGAAACTGCACTTTATGTTTTGAGTCTGAACACTTTTCAAGATGTTTTGTGGACTTCTATGAACCTCCAAAAAGTTGTTGAACCTCCTTCTGTATTGAAAGTTGCTGAACCAAACTCCAAATTGTTAAGTTATACGATGATGTCTTTTATTTAGAAGGTGGAGATAAGGGCACTACAGAAACTGTTCTTGTGCTTAAACAATCTCTATGTGGTATGAAGTGTTTGGATGGCTGGTTTATGGGAGATTTTGTAAGGTGAACAATGGTTTGAGGTTTTTTTTCCTGTTTTGTGAATGAAGATAGAACTAAAAATGAGCAGAAGTTACAAGAAAAGTTATGTTATATTTTTGTTCAAAACTCTATATTCTCTCTCTAAAATCCACCCTTTGTGTGTTGTAAAAATAGTTTATTTATAGATGAAGTTAGCTGAAATTTGGGGGGGAGGGGGGAAACAAATAAGTTTTTGAACAGTTTGGGTATGATGTATCATTGCCTTTTTCAGTGCATCTCTTTATATTCTAACTTAGTGCAACCATGGGACTGATATGATGCAGATTTTCATGGCAGCATTACAGGTTTTGGAGCAGACTGTGACAGCATAGCAGGGCTATTTTTATGGATTTAGTCAAGATAAAAGTTCAAAAAAGACAACGCTTTAGGATTTGTAACTTAACAAATTCTAACTTAAAAAAATGCAGTCTTGTAATAACTTGAATGCTTGTAGTAATTTGAACTGTCTTCAATTGTAGTGAAAAGATATCATGAAGAAATGAAATTAATCATGTATAGAAAATACTTAGAAAAAATTTCCAAATCTTGCAAAGTTTGATTTTTGACACTCTTGATTTTTGATGATCAAATTTCATATTTTGGATTTCTTAATGAAATGTGATTTTTGGGACTCAATTTTGGTCAAAAAGTCAAAGTTTGACTTTTTAGTGTAAAATTGACTTTTCCACTAGTTGACCGAATTTCGTCTATCAATCCATGATCTCGGGAGATGAATTGAAATGTGCGATTAGGTCAAAATGGCGTATTTGGATTCTTAAAATCAAAGTTTCAAACCAATAAGTCATGTACTAGGTCAAAATCGAAGATTGGTCATTCTCGGTCAAAACCATAATTTCGACCATTTTACCCTTTTGACAATTTAAACGATTTTATTGGAAAACTATGATCCCATCTTGATCTAATGATACATATGACTTAAAATGTTGATTATTGGTCCAAAATCTTGATGTTTGACTATAGGTTGGCCACAGTCGAATTTTTTTCCAAATACAGCTGATTTTAAGTCATTTGATCAATTGACTGAGCAATTTTGTGATCTAAGACTTTGAAATTTGATAGGAGAAATCTTGAGGGTCCACAATGGTCCATGAAAGTAATTTGAAGTATTAGGAGCCCAATTGTCTTTGTGCAAACTCGAACCCTAATTGGAGACATCAGTACTGAGGAGATGATTTACCTGATCGATACTTGTGCAAACTTGAGTCATTGAAGATCTTTGTAGGAAATATCTTGAGAAATGAGAGGGAAATTTTTTGGGTACAACAGCTGACCCTGGTCAATCTTCTTAAACCTGAAGAGTTAGATTGGCGGGTTCGCCATTCGTGACTTGAAGGTGGAAGATGATTGAACACTAGAGTGCCCAGAAAATTTGCACTCGATGATGTGTTGGTTGATTGTATCGGGAATGGGCTTAAAGATGCCATATGGAGAGGTGATGGAGATTTTGTCAGAGATGGGATTACTGATGCCATCCATAGTGACAGAAGAGGTATGTTGTTTGGAGAATTCATTGGGGAGACCATTCTAATCAGAAGATGTCTTTGTCTTGTCGATCAACTTTTCCTGCAAGGAAAACGGTTAGTTGCATACAGATGTATGTATGTTGCAATGACGTTCTCAAAATAAATGAGATTATGATGTATGCATGTATGTAACACGATGTATGAATGTGAAATGTTATTGAAATGTATTTTTGTCTTGGAAAATAAATCCTTGACAAATGTTGGGGGAGTCTTTCGGAAGTTAAATCTCGGACTATTGTTGGAGATGAAGAGGATGCACATCTTCAAGCCTCGTTTAGAATGTTTCTGCTAGGGATTCCTATTTTGTTGTTTGAGGAAAATTCCGCTGGGGAGCATTGACTTTGCTTGAGGGAAACTCTATGGAGAGTGTTGATTTCTATTTGGGGGACAGAGTTCGGGAGTTTTAGTTGTCCATTGCTCTGGTGGGGAGTTATTGCTTGATTGGAGAGAATGGAAGTTAATTGTTATCTGGTCGGATACAGACTTCACAATAACTTATTAGGGAAGATGAAATTAATTGTTATCTAGTCAGATTCCAGGCTTCGCAGTAACTTGCTGAGGATAATGAAGATTACTGTTATCTGGTCGTATTCTAGGCTTTGCAGCAACTTACTGGGATGGTGGCAAACTCTACTAGGGAAGAGGAGTTTTATTATTGATTTGTAAGAATTAAACTATTATCTGGTCGGGTCCAAGTTTTAGCAACTCGAACTGTTAACTAATCGAGTCCAGGCTTTGCAGTAGATGGAGAAATTAAGTTACTATCTGGTCGGTTCCAAGCTCTAGCCACTTGAAATTGAAATTTACTATTATCTGATCGGGTCCAGTATTCAGCAATTTGAACTTGAGATCAACTGTTATCTGGTTGGGTACAGGTTTCAGTAACTCGTACTGTTAACTGGTCGGGTCCAGGCTCTGCAGTTGAAGAATTTAAACTAATATCTGGTCAGGTCCAGGCTTTAGCAACTAAATTTAAGATTTACGATTATCTGGTCAGGTCCAGGCTTCAGAAATTGGAACTATTATCTAATCAGGTCTAGGCTTCAGAATTTTAAATTGTTAACTGGTCGGGTCCAAGCTTCAGCAATTTATACTTGAGGTTAATTGGTATATGGTCGGGTCCAGGCTTGAAGTGTTGACTGGTCGAGTCCAGGCTTAAGAAATTTGAGAAGTTAAAATATTATCTGGTTGGGTCCAGGCTTTAGTAACTTGCAAATGAGATTAACTGTTATTTGGTCGGTCCAGTCTTCCAATAATTTTCTTGAATATATGAAGTTGAACTGTATCTGGTGGGGTCCAGGCTTCGCAGTAACTTGCTTTAGAGGAATGGAGTCAACTGTTATCTGGTCAGGTTCTAGGCTTCACTGTCACTTTCGGGGATAGTAACGACTCTGTTGGCGACTTCAACTAGGGATTAGGGGTTACGGTCCCTTGATTTATAATAGTCTGGGAGGAAAACTCAAGCTGGGGAATTTGTAGTTTGTTGGGAAAATAAACCCTGTTGAAGAGGATATTTGACGAAGTGCAAGGGAATTTGTAGTTTGTTGGGGAAATAAACCTAGTTGAATAGGATATTTGACGAACTGCTAGGGAATCTGTAGTTTGTTAGGGAAATAAACCCTGTTGAAGAGGATATTTGAAGAATTGTTGAGAAATTTATAATTTATTAGGGAAATAAACCCTCTTGAAGAGGATATTTGACGAACTGTTAGGGAATCTGTAGTTTGTTGGGGAAATAAACCTTGTTGAATAGGATATTTGATGAACTGTTGGGGAGTCTGTAGTTTGTTGGGGGAAGTAAACCATGTTGAAGAGGGTATTGTTTTAGGAAGAATTCCATAAGGCTTCCTTTTAAGACTAACTCAGCTGGGGAGAGGAACTTTCGGAGATTAAAACTTTGGCTGGGGATTTTATGAATCCAAATAATGTTATTGAAATAACTCTAGGGGATATCTCAAATGCATTTAAGGAGATGCTTGTCACTATTTTTAAACATACATTTGTTAAAAGTTTAATCATGTTCATTCAATTTTAGTCATTGGACACTTTTGCACTCAAAACAGAAAAAACAGAAAGTTTGCACTTCAAAGTATATTTGTATTGATGTTTTTCCCATGAATAGGTGTTTTTGTACAAAGAGACTGAGATCCTAGTAAGAGGAAATCGTCGAAACAAAGTGAAAACAACAAAAAATAATAGCCATAAGAAAGTGATCTCATTATGTTCCAACCCCATTATTGCCCATATGTCTTCGAACATTATCCCTTGTCATTGAATAGGAGTTGATCAGATTGATCTTGGACCATTTGAACATTGGACTTTGGTAATGAAGCTGGCTGTAAAGATCCCACGGGACATAGTCATACGCTTTAATCCTTAACTTTTTCTTTGACCGCCCTTTCGGGTTTTCAGCCCACCAGGATACCCATTTTTCGCCCAAATTGCCCTTTCGAGTTTTTGACTTGCCGGGTGTACAATCTTTTGCATATATCCCTAACTTTTTCCCGAACCTTTTCGTTCTCTGGGATGCCCTTATTTTTATCTAGGTGTGTCAACATAGCGGGCCATTTTATGCGTAGTATTTTTTAACTATGTTCGCATTTACGGGATGTGGGAAGTCTTCGCCATCCATAGTAGTCAGCATCATGGCACCACCGGAGAAAACCTTCTTTACAAAAAAATGGCCCTTCGTATGTGGGAGTCCATTTTCCCCTGGGATCGTCTTGTGGTAAAATAATGCGCTTTATTACCAAGTCACCAGTCTGATATACTCGAGGCTTGATCTTTTTGTTGAAAGCTTTGACCATGCGTTTTTGATACACTAGACCGTGATAGACAGCAGCCAGTCTCTTCTCATCAATCAAGTTCAACTAATCCAACCTAGTTTGAATCCATTCGTCTTCTCCTAAATCTGCTTCCTTCATAATCCTTAGAGAAGGGATTTGAACTTCGACAGCTAGGACAGTTACCCCAGTTGATGTTCGAGTTGAAGTACGGTAGCCACGGAGAGAAAACGGTAACATCTCATGCCAGTCTTTATACATTAACATCATCTTTTGCATAATCTTCTTGATATTTTTATTGGCAGCTTCCACTGCACCATTCATCTTGGGTATGTACAAAGAAGAATTATGATGCTTGATTTTGAACTGAGTACAAAGTTCTGTAATCATAGAATTGTTGAGGTTGGTTCCATTGTTAGTGATGGTCCTTTCGGGGATACTATAACGGCAGATGAGGTTATGCTTGATAAGCCTGGAAACAACATTCTTGGTGACTGAGGCATATGAGGAAGCTTCTACCCACTTGGTAAAGTAATCAATGGCAACAAGGATGAAACGGTGTCAATTGGAAGCGGTAGGTTTAATCTCTCGAATCATATCAATGCCCCACATTGCAAACCGCCACGGAGCAGTCATGATATTTAGAGGAATATGAGGTACATGGACATTGTCAGCATAGATTTGACACTTGTGGCAAGTCCTTGAGTGATGATGACAATCAGTTTCCATTGTGGAACAATAGTAACCAGCCCTCATGATTTTCTTGACCGTAGTGTGTCCACTAGAGTGGGTCCTGAAGAGGCCATCATGCATGTCTTCCATAATTTTATCTGCCTCCTTCTTTTCCATACATCAGAGTAGAGTAGAATCATGGTTGCGCTTGTATAGGATTCCGTTGCTTAGAAAGAATTTGGCAGAAAATATTCGCAAGAATTTCTTATCATTGATGGAAGCTTCTTCAGGATATTCTCGTGCCTCAAGATATCTCCTCACCTCATGGTACCATGGTTTTTCTTCATCAGTGTCAAGCTCATAACAGTGTGCAGGTTCGTCAAATCTTTTGATTGTAATCATGGGAGCTTCATTGTCCCATCTGAATTTGAACATGGAATACATTGTTGCTAAGGCGTCAGCCAACTGATTCTCTTCTCTAGGGAAATGTTCAAAGGTGATCTCCTCGAAGCATGGAATCAGAGTTAACACAAGCTCCTTGTAAGGAATCGGGTTGGGATGCTTAGTGTCCCATTCTCCTTTTACTTGGCTAATCACTAGAGCAGAGTCTCTAAATACATCCAAATGCTTGATCCTTAAGTCAATGGCAGCTTTTAGACCCAAGATGCACGCTTCGTACTCAGCCATGCTATTCGTACAATCAAAGCATAGTCTAACAGTGAAAGGAGTGTGACACCCTTCAGGAGAAATTATCACAACACCAATTTCATTGCCCAGAGCGTTGGAAGCTACACCAAAAACCATAGTCCATCGGGATCCTTGTTCAGGTTTGTCATACGGTCCAGGTTTTGCACAGTCAGTCACTAACATGATATTCTCATCCAAAAGTCAAAGTTCATAGACGGGTAATCATTAACAACTTGATGGGCCAAATTATCTGCCAATACGCTTCCTTTAATGGCCTTTTATGTTGTATATTGAATATCATATTCAGTCATAATCATTTTTCATCTAGTTATCCGTCCGGAGAGAGCAAGTTTCTCGAAGATGTACTTGATAGGGTCCATATTAGAAATCAATAGAGTGGTATGAGTCAACATATACTATCTTAGCCGGCGAGCAGCCCATGCCATAGCGCATCAAGTTTTCTCGAGCAGTGAATATCTTGTTTCACAGTCGGTAAACTTTTTGCTTAGTTAGTATATTGCATGCTCTTTTCGGCCAGACTCATCATGTTGGCCCAACACACACCCTAGAATTCTCTAGCACAATTAAGTACATGATCAAGGGTCTTCCTTCCACTGGAGGTATAAGGATAAGAGGTTCTTGAAAATATTCCTTGATCTTATCAAAGGAAGCTTGGCAGTCGTCGTTCCATTTGACTACATGATCTTTCTTCAGGAGTTTGAATATTGGCTCACAAGTAGCAGTTAGATGAGATATGAAATGGGAAATGTAGTTAAGACGACCCAAGAAACCTATGACTTCCTTCTCAGAACAGGGAATTGGAATTTCTTGAATGGCTTTTACCTTTTCAGGATCAACTTCGATGCCTTTACTACTGACGACAAAACCTAAAAGCTTTCCAGACCTCACTTTGAATGTGCACTTATTAGGGTTCAACCTCAACTTGTACCTCTTCAGCCTCTCAAATAGTTTTTGTAGGTCATTGAGATGTTCTTCTTCAGTTTGTGACCTTGCAATCACATCATCCACATAGACCTCTATTTCATGATGGATCATTCATGAAATAAAGCTACCATATCTCTTTGATATGTTTCCCCTGCATTCTTTAATCCGAACGTCATAACCTTGTAACAATAGGTGCCCCATTGTGTAACAAAGGTGGTCTTTTCAATGTCTTCGAGAGGCATCTTGATTTGGTTGTAGCCCGAAAATCTATCCATGAAGGATAAGACTTTATGTTGAGCGGTGTTGTCAACTAAGACGTCAATATGAGGTATAGGGAAATCATCTTTGGGGCTTACCCTATTTAAACCCCTATAATCTACACACATACGAACCTTTCCATCTTTCTTTGGCACGGGAACCACGTTCGCAACCTATTGAGGATAAGATGTCACAGCTAGGAAACCTGCATCGAATTGTTTCATCACTTCATCTTTTATCTTTTCAGACATGTCAGGCTGTATGCGATAAACCTTTTGCTTAACGGGAGGATAATATTCCTTTGTTGGCAGACGATGAACCACAATATCGGTATCCGACCCTAGCATATCTTCATACGACTAAACAAACACTTCAACATGGTCATGTAACATCTAAACCAATCTGCTCTTGATACCATCTTCTAGGTTGGTGCTGATCTTGACTTCTTTCTTGTCTGTCTCGGTACCTAGGTTGATAACTTCGACTGGCTCTTCATGAGGTTGAATAGATTTCTCCTCTTGCATCAACAGTCTGGATAATTATCCTGGTATTTCATAATCTTCCTCGCCTTCGTCTTTGGCTTGGTTAGTTGGATGTTTAAAGTCATAACTAGCAACAGTAAAGTTGTTGGCAATGAGATTCGAAGTGGATGGGGATCTGCAAGTGTGTGTGTGTGTGTGTAAGATACGTGGCTATTGAAAAAAATGCAATAAAGAAAAGAAAGACAATGAACACAAAATTTTAATGCAAAAGGTCCAATGGTTTATATTAAATGATCATATGATAAATGAACATGAACAAAAACCTTAACAAATGGACCATAGTGCCCCGGGCAAGGCACATGGCTTAAAAATCATTGTTTGGAATTTAAAATTACAGACAAAAGTTCGTGAATTGACAGAAAACATTAAACAGTAATTACTCCTCAATGAAGGAGATGGAAGTGAAATCCTTTGCATGCCAGTTGTTGAGCTTTCCTCTGGCAGTAGGGTAGATCCATTCTTCAAAAGCACATTCATCATCAGAGTCTTCAACAACATTTACTTCAGAATTTCTAATGTGAAGAGGTGGCGTTCCCATGCGTGCGCGCCTGACCTCTCTTTGAAGCTTGATGGTGAAACCTAGTCCAAATTTGTATGCTTTAAATGGAATCTTAGGGAGTTTCCCCCAGGTAGTACAACTTCTATCTTTGACCACAGAACGGGCATCCTTAAGCGAAACCATTATTGGCACAACTTTATCAGCTTTTGGTATGTCAGAGGAGATTTTGGTGACGGAAACCATATGAGGAACAACTTCGAAAGACTGGCACGGAGTTTCTATAAACTCACCATCCATTTCCACATACTTGAGGGAATTGAGGTGGCTCACCTTGAATTCCTCTTCACCTTAAACAGTGACAATCCTCCCCTTTATTGGGTATTTTAACTTTTGATGAAGGGTGGATGTTAGTGCCCCTACCCCATGTATCCAAGGGCGCCCAAGTAAACAGGAGTAAGCGGGACGAATGTCCATTATGTAGAAGGTAGAGTTGAAAATCTATGATCCAACTTTAATTGGGAGATCCACCTCTCCATGAACCATCCTTTTAGACCCATTGAAAGCCCTTACAACAATATCACTTTGTTATAACACCAGGCCTTCGCAATCTGGCCGGTCCAAAGCACCTTTGGGTAACACATTTAGAGATGAGCAATTATAAATTAAGACATGTGCTAGGGTGGTTCCCTTGCATTCAATAGAGACAAGCAAGGCTTTGTTGTGGTTCCTTCCCATATGAGTCAAATCAGCATCGGAGAACCCTAATCTATTGCCAGTCGTTAAACTTGCTACACAATTCTCGAACTAGTCAGTTGTGGTTTCTTGGGGCACATGGGCTTTCTTCAAGAACTTGATTAAAGCTTGGGCATGAGCGTCTGAACAGAGTAACAACGACATCATGGAGATTTTGGAGGGGGTTTCCCCAGTTACTCAACTATTTTGAAGTCACTCTAATTTATGATTTTCAGGATTTCCTCCATCTCTCAAGTAGAGGGCTCTTCAGCACCAATATCTTTGGTAGGTGCCTCTATCCCAGCATGCTCACCTTCTTTCTCTTTGCCTCTAGTGTTGGCACCAGACTTGTTATTGGTTATAAGGACGGGAGTTGTTGTAGTAGTGGGCAGTGAAATATCAGAGGAAAAGATCCTCCCTGTTCTTGTTACTTTACTAGAACCTATAATACTAGTAACATCAGCATCGTTTTCGTTGATCCAAGAATCTTGTTTTATCCCATGATAATAAACCTCAGCATCGTACTTCCATGGAAACGCTTTGTCATAGGAGTAGGGAATAGGCCCAGCGGTGTAGCGGTAGAAATGTTTAAAACTAAGCCATTGGATTGACTAGACTTATACAGATCAAAATAAAAATCGCCACCGCACTTTATTATTTCCAAAGGAATGGGAAAAGAGAGAGTAACCCAAAAAGAGGGGGAAAGATTCAAGGTAAGGGGGTTGGTTATGCAAAGGGAAGGTATTAGCACCCTAAAGATCTACGGTACTCCGCAGGAACCTCTTTGAAAAAATCTGTATATTTTGGCTATAAAATGTTGTATAAAAAATAGATGGTGGAGGTGAGAAAAGAAATATATTTTTATGGTTTTTGCACCCGCCGCGGTTGCGAACCTTTAGTGCCTACGTACCACCTTTCGTGCAATAGGGGATCAGGATACACGTAATTCCTTTTTTAAATTATTTTAAAACATAAGTGTGTTGGTTAATTTTATGAGATAAGACATCATCGTCATTGTTCGTGTGGAAATCATACTTACTACCCACAATCATGAGAAAGGAGAATTTGTATCATCTCAAAGTGGAGGATATGGCTTGGATTTTAAAATCAACAATGCCTCACTCAACACCCAAGTGGAAAATATCTCTCTTCACTACACATTGTAGAAGTATAGTTGTTTACATCACTACAAGGATTGACAAGAGTCTAATCTTTTGAGAAAAAAGTTTTAAAGTGGAAGCCAAAGTGGAAAAATAGTTTGAAATAAGATTGATTGACTTTTAGTCTTCTCACAAAAAATGTCAAGGTATTATTAAGTTTATTGAAGTTTATTTATGAAAAGGTTTTGAAAATGCATGGACCTAAGTCCAAGTTTATTATGAAAGTGGTTCAAGTTTTAAAAACAAGAAGATTTTTCAAAAGGAGAGAGAAGATGTTTGAAATTAAATAAGATGGGATGAGAAGAAGAGACTATCCTAAAGTGTAAGATAAAAGCTAGGGATAAGGACCATCTAACCAACAAGAAGCCAATACTTGACATTATGAGCCAAGATAGAAATCTCATTATTTGGATTGAAACCAAGAAAACAAAGATACTAGACCTCTTGAGAGAACCAAACTTCAAGTTTATTAAGTCTTCACAAAAAATTGGACAGAATAACAGCTGTATACGGGTGAATTCCAGATTACAAACAAAGTATGTAATCACAATAACCTGCACACAAAACAAACATAGCAACCCAATGTCTTCAGGTAAACCTCAAGAACTCCAGACAAAATATCAATCAAGGTCATAAGGTCTCCAACATAGGCCATGGTTTCTAATCCTAAGTCCAAGAAGTCCAATGTTCCATACTGCCAAGGATAGTAACCAAATAGTCCAAGTATCATTAAAGATTTTTAGGGTTCATGTTGATTATTAAGTGTCTTAGAAGAGAAAAGAAAAGCTCAAATGAGCAAAATAAAAATGACATGAAATGTAATGCTTAAAGTAAATGATACATAAAGCATAAAAAATAAAAGGGCACAAAGTAAAAATAATTTAATAATTAGTGGTTAGCTGGATGACCATCTTGAAACTTGCATTTGGAACTCATTATAGGATTTGTAGAACCGAAGCCTCCACATAAAAAGTTGCATTTGCTTTTTGTCAAGTATATCATCCATTTGGAATCCTTAAAAGTACCATTTAATGATCAACAATGTTTAAGTGATCCGCGTTGACCAAAAGTGTTATAGATCCATTAGAGGATTGGTAGAACCAAAGCCTCCACACAATGAATCTCAAGGTTATTGGATCAAAGAGATCAAATTAACATACTTGGGCTTGCAAACATAGTTTTGGTCCACGAATGATCATTTATTCGAATCGGGACAAAATTTAGCATTATGTTAAGCAATCATAAGTGGACTTATGTAGAAGTCGCACCTATTTTGAGGCGGGTCAATAGCAATTTATGTACCATTTGTTTTGAGACATGATATAGAGATCATGCTCCAATAACACTTAGTACAATAAGAAAGGGATAAGATGGAGAAGGGTGGGGAAGAATATATAAACCACATTTGAATTAAAATTAAATCAAACTATTATTAAAATCATTTATCCATTTTTGTGGAGTTAGACTCAACACCAAGGATCCAATGATGTTAATAAAGTTTATGATTAAAAATTCAACCCAAGATTATCCAGAAAATAATCACAAAATAATATTGCACTTAATATATACATTAAAAAGGTTTTTTCTAAAATGTCTTAAAATAGAAATAAAAGAGAAAAATATCAACTATGTTCAAATTAATCAAGAAATAAAAAGTAAGACCATAGAAAAATCAGAAATGAACTAAAATGATTTTATAAAATTTTTGGTAATTTTTTAAAGTCAGAAACTATTTTTAAAATTAAAAGAAATGAGTAAAATAAACCAAAAATGATAAAAATCAGCAAAGTCAGAAATAAAAAATAAATGAGGTTACCAATATTTATCGCAATATCATTGGATCATTCCATAATTTTTCCAAAATTTAAAAATGCATAAAAGTATTTTTAAATATTTAAAACAATTCAAATAAAGTGGAAATCTATAAAAAAAATGTCAAAACACAAAATAAAATTATGAAAAAATAAAAATTAGAAAGAGAAAAATCAAAAATATTATTCATAATTTTTTCAGATTTTTTTGACTAAAAATGAATTTTCTATGATTTTTTGAAATTTAAAACAATTAAATATAAAAATCGGAAAAGAAAAATAAAGTCAAAAATATGTGGACCATTGGATGAGAGTCAAAATGCGTTAGTAATCAAATCCAAGGGATCGGGCGCGTTGTGCATATCATGGTCATTAGTGAATAAAGCACTGAATCAAATGTAAATCAGAAATTCAAAAAATCCAAATGGCGTTGTTTCATTGGTTGAAGTATGACACGTTGGTCATCTTCAACCTCGAGCCAGTCCCAAAACCAGGTTGCTCAATCTGTAAAATTAGAGCACGAGACCTATGTCATTCGCTTCGTCTCTTCAAGACGAAGACAATCACACCTTCGCGATAAATTTATATAAACTGTAGCTCAAGCAATTTGGAAGGAAAGTTTTGAAAAGGGATTTGAAATTTCATGGTCAAAACAAGTTTCCAGATAAAAGTAAGTGTTGCAACTAGAACCAGGGCAATGAGAGCATCACAATGATATCAAAGTTTTGAAGAATTGATGAAGAAATCTACCTATTGAAGTTGAGTTGCAGAGCTCTGAAACTGGACTTCTATGGAGAAATATAGGGCACAATTCTTGAATGTAATTATATGGTTAGCTTCAGGGAAGATTAAGGAAGGTAAATTGATAGAAAAATTGGATTGAAAAAGGCTTGAAAATAGATTTCGAAGTTGCATAATTTTGAGTTATGGAACAAGTTTGGCAGGGTGATTCTGGCTATCCAAGCTTAAGAAAATGAATGAGGGATGACCCTCTATTTATAGCAAATCAAATAGAATGTCCAAGCGTGTGAAATTATGAAGTTTGGATGGAAATCGTGTGAAGTTGCAAACAAGAAAAGTGTGACTTCTAATTTGATCAAAACTCGTCCAAAACGCGTGTTTTGTTGTTCTAATCACTTCTGGAAGTTCACTAAACATGTTTAGAGGCAAAAACGTGCAGAAACAAAGTGTTTAGAAGCTAAATCAATTATTTCAAATTCTAAATTTTGAAGAAACTTCAGTTTCAAGTTACCAAGTTCAAATCAATGGCATTCTCAGCTCAAAGGGTCTTAGGGAATGATTCTTGATGCTTTAGAAAGATGAGATTACAAGATTTGCAATGGAAAAAGAATGAAATTAAATGGATGCTTTAGCTTAAAGTTGCATTGAGTCAAAGTTGGGGAAAAAGGTTGTCTTTCCATACTTACAAATATTTCAAATTTTCTCTTCAAAAGTGACCTATAATGTTTTACATCCAAACATGGCCTTCCACTTGGAATTTGCTCTTGACCAAAAAAGATGGCATGAAATAGACCTCTTGAATGGAATTTTGAAACTTGAACCATTCAAAATATCCAAAAATTGATAGAGTTATGAATTGATTAAGTTGGCAAAGAATCACGAAATGACCTATCATCTTTTGTATCCTTATGGCATCTTCCATCCATTTTATCACTTTGAATATAAAATAAGGAATAAATTTCACATCCTAAAGATCATTGTAGAAAAATAGTGGGCTCAGGGTGATACAAATTGACCAAGTTATGATTATTTGAAGTCACACATGAGAAATTGGGGGTTCATCTGGAGGACTTGTAATCTTTCTTCATCATCAAGTTTCTTCCACATGAAAACTCCTTGAAACTTTTGAATTGATTTTTGAATAACCCTTTTAAGAGAAGGATTTATTTGGAATCACTCAAAAATACCAAAATATGAGTAAGATATACTTCTTTGATGTTCAAAACCCTAGCTCCTAGATCAAGAAAATGCTTGGAGGAACCTTGACAATTTTGAACCACCTTCTTGTACCAACACCCTTGCTTTGTAGATATAAGTTGTTGAGGATGATAATGAGAACTAATAGCAACCAAAACCACTTCCATATCTTGAGAATTGAGATAAATATGCACTTGTGACCAATGGGAACAAGACCTTGTCAAACCATGACAACTTCTTCAATCAACCCCTTGTACTTTTGAATAAATCTTGATGACTTGGAAATATGGTGAACCAAAATAAACCTTACCATGCCAATTCTTCCAACATAACTTCAATGATGAGGTTTGAACTTCTCAAGCTTTATTGGCTAAGGCATGGAAATAAACTCATGAACCCATGGATCAACCTGCTAAGCCACATTGCCTTTACCTACATTATTAACAGGTAAGACGAACCAACATTGCATTTTATTAATTAAAAGAAAATCAAGATAAAACATTCATGATCATAAAAGAAAACAAGTCAAGGTGCTTGGTGAATGCTCAAAGAGAAAAGCTAAAGATAGGGAGGAGAACCAAGAACCCTAATGTGATCTTGTTGTGATTGAATCAATATGGTATGATGAAGGGATCTTAGGGGGGAAATTGGCGTACAACAAGCGGCGATGATTATTAAAGGAGAAATGGTTGATTCATTTAAAATTCTAATAGGACCCTTTAAGGGGATCCTAAGAGGCTTGTTGGAAATGGTTATTATGGACAGTTCTTCAGCTTTGTTGGTTAAACTTTTGATGGCAGGATACTTCTCAAATAGAATCGCACGGTTATTTATCAGGCATTGCACACTTTCCTTCAGCCGCTTGCACCCATTTACTTGTTGATCACAGCAAACATAATCTTTAGAACAGCCAGAGAACACCTCGGCTCTCAGCAAGTTATCCTTTACAGTAGTTAATGGAGTTGTTAAATCTTCAATGGAGGAAACAAAAGTAGTATCATCAATTGCATTAACACTTGTTGTACCCCAAAATTTGCCCTCTCATTTCTCAAGAATTTTCTCACAAGATTTCTATTGGGACAAGATTGCACAAGGTTTAATCATCTCAAGATACTTCCTCAACACTGATGACTCAAAACTAGAGTTTGAATTTACACAAGTGCAATTGGATTTTTAATGCCCACTGTAGTTTCCATGGATCATTTTGGGCTCTCAATCATCAAATCAAAGAAGAGCAAGTTTTCTTTGATTCATAAGCTTTGATTGGGAATTTGTCTTCCTTCGATGCAAGTTTGGTTCACAAGCTTCGATTGGGCATTTGGCCTCTTTCGATGCAAGCTTTGGTTCAGAGGCTTCAATTGGGCATGTGGCCTCCTTCAATGCAAGTTTGGTTTACATCCTTCGATTGGGCATTTGGCCTCCTTCGATATAAGTTTGTTTTACATCCTTCATTTGGGCATGTGGCCTCCTTCTATGCAAGCTTGGTTTACATCCTTCGATTGGGCATTTGGCCTCCTTCGATGCAAGTTTGATTTACATCCTTCATTTGGGGATGTGGCCTCCTTTGATGCAAGATTGGTTTACATCCTTCGTTTGGGCATATGGCCTCCTTCGAGGAAAGCTTAATTTACATCCTTCGATTGGGCATTTGGCCTCCTTCGATGCAAGTTTGGTTTACACCTTTCATTTGGGCATGTGGCCTCCTTCAATCAAGTTTAATCCATAAGCTTCGTTTGGCCATTTTGCTCCCTTGAAGTAACCTGCTTTGATCCATTTCTAAAACCCTTCGACACACAAGTTGAAGACAGAATTTTGAAAAAACACTGATCAAATCCATAGGCCATGCAAAATGAGGTTACTTTGCAGGCATCAATGCTTGTGTTTCACTCCATAATTAATTGTTTAAACCATGAATTAAGCTATTATCCGGGTAATTAAGCCTTTGTCCAAAATATTTATTCCATGAAGTAAACTTGCTAGTACAAAATTTGTCTTAAGCCCATACCTTACTTAATTCTGATTATACTCCACCATAAATCATGGAAATCAGCCCCTTTAAACCAATAACTTTGGTACTTCATCTTGGGATTATGGAAAATATAACATAACTTAATATTCACGTTTCAACCAAATCATATTTTGTTATGTGATACGGTGGGAGAGAACTGACTATTTTTGGAATGCTGGTTCGCGTTTTGCGTTTGTTTTCGCAAAATGTCGTGGTAAGTAAGAGTCACCACCGTCTTTTATTTTATCCAACAAGGAAAGGAAAAAAGAACAGAAAAATTCCTTTTTCGAGATATTTCTCGGGTCCGGGGGGTAGATTATAGAAAGGGAAGGTGTTAGCACCCTTTCTATCCGTGGTTATCCACGGGCTCTTAGGTACTTGCTCAAAGTGTTTTCAAAATTTGCTTTTCTTTGTGTTTGTGGGTTTGAAAAGAGTTTTTGTTTGAAAGGTGTAAGTGCGAAAAGTTTTTATTTTGTTTTGAAGAGAGCAAGTACTTAAGAACCATCTACCTACTCGAAAAAGGAATCAATTTGTGCTAATGTCCTTTAGACGATGCTATCCCACTATTGATGAGTAGGTAGCGTCGTCGTTTGGAGTTTTAAGGGTCAATTCAATTAAGGGACGTGTGGTCACTAAAGCAATGTTAGGACGCCTTAGCGGTAACCCTAACGTCTTAGATCATTTTTCGGAGGCAACCATTTCGAGGCAACATATGATCTTTGGACAAGAGGGTGACCTCTAAAACTTCCTATACTTAATGACCACTTTCAAAGGCAACCAAGTGAGGTGTACCCTAAGAGTGCGCATGTGCGAGTGTGTTGTTTCGGTTAATTTTATCTTTATACATATCATGGGTGAGCTATGTTGATTTTAAGTTCATACATTTGATCTTGTCATGCATTCCCTATTATCCAAACATCTAACAGTGTATAATTGCAGAATTTAAATTGCGGAAATTAAATCTAAACTATTACAAGGCGTCGGGTATTTACATCGCCAAAAACAAACCCTTGAAATTAAAATGCGGAAAGTAAAATAAAGTGATAAATAATTAAAGTCCTAATTAAAAGCTATTACATTCCGGAAGCAAGTACAATAATATGAAAATATGGATCGCGTGCGAGAAAATTGAATCGGGCGCATTTTTTAGGGTTTTGACCCTTTTTGAAAAGAAAGCCTTTTTTTGTTTATTTTTGAATTAAAAAGGAAATTAAACTAGGTTAAACATTAAATAAATTAATTAATTAATTAATGAAAATATTTTTTTGGATTTTTGGATATTTAAAGAAATAAAAATAAATTGTTTAAAGTTAGTAAAAACCTAATATTCTATATTGATTTTAAATATTGCAAAAAGATATTAAAAATTAAACCTAATTAAACTAAGTTAATTAAATTAATTAATTTACAAAAATAAAGTGATGATTTTAATTTTAATAAATAAAACATTTTTTTTTTGGTTTTTTTTTATTTTTTGAGGAAAATAAATTAATTGGTCAATTAAGCAATAAAAATAATTAGTAAAACAAATAAATAAAACAAGATAAAAAATAAGAAAAGAAATACTCAAGGGGGTGTTGGGCCTGGAAAGGGAGTGAGAATCAACAATTCAGAGGCCCATTTGTGAGCAAGCCTCGTTGACTTTCCAAACTCTCCACACATACGCTGACTTGGGTGTATGATGGATCTCCCATCTGGGCCATTAGATTTGGCCTGGAGGCCATCTGGCGCTTGAGATCTGAGGGAGTATGATGCACTACAAGGCATGAGAGACGCTGGATCATCTGCAAGAAAATAATAGCAAATATGTTGGGGACCTGGGATTCGAACCCAGGTCCCATTGGACTTTGCACTAGCGCCTCTACCAACTGAGCCAATGTATTTAATTGTTAATGGATTAGGTAAGAATTAATATATTAGCAAACAAATCAAATGCCATAAATTATAAAAATAAGCGCGAAATTATGAACGATCCAATGAGGAGGGGGCACGTGGTCGTCTTCTTCATTACAACCTGGTTATTTACCTGCAGATTTTTATCTGCAGCTAAATCCCTAGGTTCGTCCTAAAATAAATTCCAGGCCATGGAAATTAATTCCAAGACCACAGCCATGTTCGTCTTCACCTCCTGAACCCGTCAATGTCCATCATTGGTCCTGATTTTTCCTGTAAAACAAACGCCCAAATACAATTCTCCAAAACCCTAGGTTCGGGTATGGCGTTATAGGCTATGAAAACAAAATCAAATATTGCAGAAAGTTTCTAAATGGACCGATTAGCATGATTGTGCAAAGATTTTGGCAAAGAGATGCAAGGATAAGAGGATGTGATTTCATGTACAGGGCGGTGTTCAAGGATACTTACAGCGCGTTTTAGAAGGAGTGATGGCCTGATTTTGATTCCAATAGACTCAGTGGATGTCTAGCAAGAGAACCATGTTGAGTTTATGCCTTGAATTCGACTCTAAGACTGATTTCAGATTCAAGCTTTTTTGCCTTTTTTCCAAGTTGTGTTCTTCTGATTGTGCAGCCTTTAGGTTCTGATTTTCGTGCGTCTAGCTTGTATATGTAATAAGGAATGAATTAGGTTAACATTCGTGGACTCAATCCTTATGCATTGATGATTTTGGATTTGATATGATCTTCCATTACAAAGCTTCCAAAAATGTCCCAAATCCAATATTTTGTTCATAACATGGATTGATACGAGTTTGATCTTGTCCATGATGATAATTGAAACCTGTATCAATCAAAAAGATCTTATTTCATCAATATTTGGATTTTATTTGGATTTAAAATGAATTAATTCAATAAAAATAAAAGAAAATAGAAAAATAAATGAATGGACACAAGATTGAATATAGGACACGTGTGTGGTGTGACAAGATCAAATCAAGTGGGAAAAAGTGGGCCCATTTGGCAAAATTTGAAGTTTTTGGGATAGTTGACTTTTGGCAATTTTGGAAACATGCCAAACTTCAACAATGCATAACTTCTTCAATTTTGATTTTTTTTGGAAGTGTTCCTGGACTTTTTAGAAACCTTGAAATGTCCTATAACCAACCCTTTTGGTCTCATCTCGTTTTGATATTCCATGCTCAAGTTATAAGCTTTGGAAAAAAGGTGTTTTTGTTGACTTCCAAAAATGACCTATAATGTCCAAATTTGTAACTTCTTGTGAGTGCATTTCTTGATCATCTTAGGGTGTGAAGATGGATTGTAGGAAATTTAATCCTCTTCAAAATGAGCTTTGGATTTGTCATTTCTCATAAAGTATGAGAACGTTATGCTTGGTCAAAGTTGAGTTGACTTTTCCTGTAAAACCCTAATTTAGCAACTTTTGAATCTTGATGAATCTTGATGAATCTTTAGCAATCCTTGATGAATCATGATCAACCCTTGATAAAATGATGAATTATACTTTAAAATGAGAATGTTGACAAAAAATCTTGAGGTTTGACTATTTGTAGGTCACAATTGACTTTTGCCCTAGCATAGTCGATTTTTGGACTTCTTGAGCAAATGACTGACCAAACTTCCTCTGCAAGGCTTGAAATTTAACATGGATGAACTTGAGAACATATTAGGACATTGGGGAGAACTTGAGGTCATTTTGATGTAATGACCTTGATGCAACACCAAACCCTAATTTGAGATTGACTGCCTTAGGAGATGATTTTACTGTCTAACTCTTGAGCAATCTTGAGCCACTTGGAGGTTTATTCTTGCAATGTCTTGAGAAATATGGGAGGGAAAATTTTGGGGTACAACATGTTCAAATTCCCAAACCTTTTCTCTATAAATAGATAAACCATTAACAAATAAAGGGTCCAGATTTTGGATGTGTCAAAAAAAGACTCTCAAACTCTCAAAAAAATCTCAAACCCCTTTATGCATTAGTGAGTCTTTTGATTCACCCTCACACCTTCCATATACCAGCCTTGGAAAACTTCCAAAGCCCTCAAAAAACCCACTCAAGGAAGTTAGTCAGCCCTTCAATTCACTCCTAACCAACCTTTGATCCATTCATAACCAACCTTCGATTCAGTGACAAAGCAACAACTGAAACAACTTCGGGAAGGTCCCTACAGGCTTAACCCATCATTGAATCCTTTCTGGAAGTCATACAGAAGCTCTTTCGATTGGCACTTCAAGAGGTAAGTTTTTTTAAAACTTAGAACTTTTTATTCAAACATCATTTGTACATACAAATAAAAGAAAATATGTAGATATCATGCTGACTATAGTTTCGATTCTCATTGCTGGTATAATTAGGTTTTAGTTTTGATACTGAATAAATATATGCTAGCCTTCGACCCATGGCTTTTTGAAATTTGTGTTTTTTGATTCATATTCAAGTTTTAGTTCGATCTGATGTTTTCATTTTGTTTGTTTCAATTGAGAAATGGAGCCTTTAGAAGTCTGTCAATCGAATCATCATGGCCTGTAGAAGCTGGGCATTATAAATATCCAGAAACAAGTTCATTTTGTACCTAATCGAAGTCATTTTGTGAACAGATGAAACATACCACCCCAGTGGTAAAAACAGCGCGCGCGAAAGGCATTTATGTATAAAGTCTTGGGTTCAAACCTTGGCAGGACCAGAACAATTTTCATCATTTGTTTGTTTCCTTTTCTTTTTTAACAAACTTCAAACATTTTCCAACCAATCAAAACAACTCCTTTTGAGTTGATTTTTTGCACACTATTTATTTACAAGTTTTATTTTATGAATATATAAAAATATCACAAAAAATATTTTATTTTCATAATTATTTTAATTAATCAAAACAAATTCATTTTCTTATTCATTCATGCCTTATACATTATATTCCTTTTAGTTCTTGTACATTGTTCAAATTTCAATATGGTTGTAATAGATAATTAGGATTTATTTTCTTGCAATCCCCATTTTTAAATTTGTATCTCCACCCCTCAAGTGATGTAATAGCGTAGTAAATTTACTTTCCGCAATTTACCGCTTTCATATAAATGTCAATAATTAGGGTGTTTATGTCAAGACTAAAACTGATGCCCAGAAAAACCTATTTTAAGATAAATCAAGCATGAAACAACCATCTCTTTAAACTATTTTCAAAAATTCCAACACTTTGTATTCATTATTATAGAGACGAGAATTATTACATAGTTTGCATCAATGAATGAGCTTTTCAAAAATACTTTCAAAACTCACCACAAAGCACATTTTCAAACAAAGCAAAAATGATCTAGCAAGCAACTAAGAGCCCATAGATAACTATGGATAAAAAGGGTGCTAATACCTTCCCTTTTTATAATCTACCCCCCGAACTCAAGAAAATAATATTGAAGGTCTTTCCTGTTCTTTTAACCCTTTCCTTATTGGATAAAAGAAATGTCGGTGGGGACTCTTGCTATTCGCAACAATTGCGATCAAACGCAAAAATAACCTAGTCAGTTCTCCCACCGTATTACAACACCTTTACCATGGTTCGGAATTGGTGAGGTTATCACATTTGGAGTAGAAGGTGGATCAAATTCAATTGTTTTATTGTGTATTAGATCTTGAATCTTATTCTTCAGAGCCCAACATTGATTAGTTTCATGCCCAGGGCTGTTGGAATGATACGCGCACTTGGCATTTGGATTGTACTTAGGTGATGAAATGTCAGGATTGGATGGTGGATTGCATAATGTCACTAAGTTTTCCTTCAACAGATGTTGTATGGCTTTGGACAGTGACATGCTTATTCACATGAACTGTCTTCGAGGAACTTTAAATCATTGATTGTTGGATGATTGTCTTTGAGCAGATGGAGGGTTCGAGATTAACACAACATTAACAGAGGATCGGGGATCCTTCTTGGTACGGGCCCTTTCCCCATACACAGAATTTTTTTCCTTCTTTCTAGTGAAGGGCTTCTTTACAGTGTTGGGTGCGGAAGCAGACGTCATGGGAATTTTCCCACTCTTAATGCCACTTTCTACCCTTTCACCAGTTAGTATCAACTCGGTGAAACTAGACAAAGTACTCCCAATCAATAGGTTAAAAAATGGGTCAGTTAATGTACCCATGAACATGTCAACTAGTTCTTTGTCAGTTAGTGGTGGTTGGACCCTACCAGCAAGATCCCTCCATTTTTATGCGTACTCTTTAAAGCCCTCATTAGTACCCATTGTCATACCTTGAAGTTGGACTCTGGTTGGTGCCAGATCGGCATTATATTGATACTGATAATAAAAAGCAGTGGCTAGATCTTCCCATGTGTGGATGCGGGAACCCTCCAATTGATAGAACCATTCTAGTTGAGTCCCAGCCAAACTCTCTTGAAAGAAATGGACCCAGAGCTTTTTGTCAGTAGTGTGTGGCTATATCTTGCGCACGTAGGACCTCAGATGAAGTTTTGGGCATGAAACTCCGTCATACTTCGTAAAGATTAGTATTTTGAACTTATGAGGAATGACGGCCCCAGGTATTAAGCCCAAATCACTAAAATCCAAGCCATACACGGCTTGAATTTCAACAGCTTTCAGTGTATCCTCTAACTTCTTGTATTTATCTTCGGCTGGTGGATATTGTTCATCAAATTGGTCTTCGTCCCCAGAAGCTTGGTCATTTTCACCCCCAGCACGGGTGCTCTTTGCCTCTTCCACCTAGTTCTCGTCTTCCTCGGATGACTCTTCAACTATCTGCACCTGATGGACTGGGCCTTTAAACCTTTTCCCTATGTTGATGTGGGCCTTCTTCTTAGTCTTCTTTTTGGCCGCCAGCATCATCATCAGCTCTTGTTATCCCTTATCTAGGGTCAGTAAGGTTGCTTGGAACTGGGGATTCTGCGCTTACAAGTCCTTCCCTGTTTGTTCGATATCCATCTTACTGAAATAAACAGTAGAAAGATAAGGAAACCTGTTATGGAAAACTTGTTTATGTTATGATGCATGAAAATGCGTATCCAAATGATTTCAAGGACTTAGAATATTTAAATTTTTTTAGACAAAAGTAAACAAACATTAATTGTATTAATAAGTTCAAATTGATTACAACATGCCTCTTGGGCTTACATTGAAACAAAAGAAACAAAATGAACTAAAATACAATAAAAATGGCTCAAGTTTCCTATGGATGCTTCCTCTTTGGAGTGATATAGGCATTCCGGCTCTCTCCTCATGAAGTTGTCTCGTGAGCTCCAATTTCCTCTTCTCGCTTGCATAAAATTTTGCTTTAAAGGTGTCTCGCTCACTCTCTAGATGAATCCATGCTCTTTGCAAATCTTCAAGATAAGTAGGCATATCATGATAAAGGATAGTATATGGAACATCTCCTTCGGCAACAGGCTCCATGATGATAGGTAGGATGGCTTCATAAGGCATCATGAGGTTTTGGGTGCGAGTTCTCACCCACTTGAGATAAGGCTCCAAAGGAATGGAGTTCTTATGCCCCAACGGCTTGCTATCAACCTTGTTAACCATGCCCTAAGCTCATATGAATCTTTGATGATAACCTTGGACATCGTTCTCGTAGTCGAATGCAATTCCTTGGACAAGTGCATCATGAGGGTCATCCCTCCTAGCATATCCAAATTGTCGCAAAGCCAAACAAGGATTATAGGTAATACCTCCCCTAATTCCAAGTAGAGGGACATTAGAGAATTCCCCACAATGGTCAATAATAGTAATGTCCTCCATGGATTGAGAACACTAATAAATATCAGAATGTGTGAGTGATATCAACCTACTAGACCATCTTAAGCCTTGCTTGTTCTTCACAACAGATCAGGTTAGGTGCAAAATAAACCACCTAGTCAATAGAGGAGTGCAACACATAAGAAGTACTCTTCTCTTTATGGTGCGAGAGTGAAGAGAATGCAAGATATCCCCATGTAAAGTAGGCACCGGATTGCGAGATAGAAAATTTTTGACCGTGTTCACATCTATGAGTTGGTTAAGATTGGGAAATAAGACCATCCCATATATGAGAAGAGCCAAAACTTCTTAAAAGGCTTGTAAATCCAGAGCATCCCAAAAATATTGAGCCCTCTCAAACAAAAACATGGCTAGAAACCATTTGACACCACTTCTTGTATCCCAATTGGACACAACGTCAGACCGAGGTAAATGTAGAGCTCGAGCAATCTCTTCAGGTCTCGGGTCTCTTTCAATATCGTTTAAGGGTAGTTGATCAAGGATAGGAATTCCCAAGAGTTGAGAGAATTCTTCCATAGTAGGCACAAGTTGGTAATCAGGAAAGGTAAAGCAATGGTGTTTAGGGTTAAAGAATTGGAATAGCACTTTCACCATATCCACTTCAAAGCTTATTGTAACCAAGTTGACGAGACGACCCTATTTCTTGGTGAAGGGAGAATCATTGGGGACCCTTGATGCCAATTCCTTAAGTTGAGGAGGCATTTTGACGAGGTTGATTTGGATAGTATTCCTGCGAGTGGAAGCCATATCCTACAAAATAAGACAAAGATAAATCTCTAGGTCCTTAAAATGGTTAGTGCAAAATGCCATAGTATGATATCATGATGTTATGTACAAGTATATACACACAAAACAAACAAGTCCTTAGGTTTAGGCTTGCATGATGTTTCATTGGTAATAACCCTCTTTGAAGTTTAGTTGGCTCAACCTGTCCTAGAAAGTAACCAGGTTCTAGGGAATCTCAATATCACTGATCTTTCTTTATAGGGAATTGTTTTAGTGCAAGCCTCTTTATTAGCGATCGAAATATCCCGAAAGTCTGATCTCAATAAGCATAGTATCGAGTATCAACCATTTTTGGACTGCACCAAAGCCGGCTATCTCACTAATTCCTAATGGCCAAGTTGTTCAATTAAAGGTTCTAAGGTCAGTTAGTGCATCATGACACCACACAGCGGCCCCATATTCTCCTTGACTAGAATCAAGGGCTACCGGTACCAACAAATGTGTCACACTAACGTAGTCATTGCTTCAACCATGTCGGTATACCCCGCACAGTCTCCACGATCTATTTCTACTTACCTAATAATATTCCCTGGTCCGAGTAGAGGATCAGTACAAACCCAAACAAGGACCCATAATGTAAAGCAAGCAAGTCAAATAATGAAAGAATTTAAAGGTGATCTAGCTCTAAGGTAACCCCACTTTTAACATTGCAATTCCCAACAGATTCTCCAGTTCTATAATACGGTGGGAGAACTGACTTGGGTGTTTTGTGTTTGATTGCAATTATTGCGGATAGCAAGAGTCGCCACCTACTTTTATTTTATCCAATAAAGGAAAGGGTGAAAAGAACAAGAAATACCTTTCGAGATATTTTCTTGAGTTCGGTGGGTAGGTTATGAAAAGGGGAGGTGTTAGCACCCTTTTCATCCGTAGTTATCTACAGGTTCTTAGTTGCTTGCTAGATCATTTTGTGAAATTGCTTTGTTTGAAATGTGTTTGTGTAAGTTTGAAAATATTTTTAAAATTCCTTTGTTTCGGAAAACTTTGTAATGATTCTTGTCTCTATAAGAATGCATACAAAGTGTTGGTTTTGAAAAAAGTTCAAAGAGATGTTTGTTTTTGAAGATGTCTTGAAAGTGTGAGTGCGGAAATAGTTTTAGTTTGTGAGCAAGAAACTATGAGTGTCCTACCTACTCAAAAGGTCTTTATTCTTTTCCTCCTCCTTTAGATGTTGCTATCTTACCATTGATTGGTAAGAATCCCTATCATTATATATGAAGGGACAAGCACGGTCAATCGTATAGTCATTGAAGGCAGCTTATGAGACGCTTTAGCAATTTTCATAGGGACTAATATCTTTTTACCGAAGGCAACATCGATGGGTCATCGAGGGACTACAATCTTTTTCTATCAAGGGTATTTGTTAAAACACCCATATTCGAAGGACATCACTATTTTTCGAGGCAACAAGCGAGGTTACCCAAGAGGTGCTTGTGTGAATTGTGTTTTAATTACATGCATTTTTGTCTTTTGAGATTAGGGTTTTCTAACGGTCGATTTTATCTTACCTTACACAACCTAATTACTAACAATTATATGAAAAAGATAAATTTTCGGAAATTAAAATCCTACGCTATTACATCATTACGGGAGTGGGGGTACAATTTACAAATGGGTATGAAGTAGAAACTTAAATATTACAACCATATCTAATAATAATGAAGAAAATGTAAAAATAATGTAAAAAGAAAGAAAAATTGTATTTTGAACTATTATGTATCGACACATGCTGATATGTATCGACACATAACTCTTCTTCCTCCTGTAAAACAAAATAAAATCAGTATGAGTCGATGCATAATGGGATGTGTCGACTCATTCCACTTCCTATTTCTGAATAATCCCAAATCAACTCAGTATGAGTCGATGCATAATGGGATGTGTCGACTCATGCACCTGTTTGTATCGACACATACACGTTTTGTGTCGACTCATGCACCTTTCATCCTTCTGTTTTGGGGCCTGGATAACAGTATGAGTCGATGCATAAGGCCATGTGTTGAATCATACCCTATTTTTTCACTAGAATGAGTCGACCCATGTGGGTATGTGTCGACTCATGCTACAGTTTTTTGCTTCTATCATCATTCTTTTGCATTTATCAGTCAGTTTTCAACATATGTTTGATAAAAATGAACAGCAAGTAAATGGTTAACCTCAAAGGGAAGTGATTACTACATTCTATCTTCACAAATGAACCAAAGATGATGTATGGAAAATGCGTGGTCAAGAAGACTTACCTTGAAACTGCACTTTATGTTTTGAGTCTGAACACTTTTCAAGTTGTTGTGTGGACTTCAATGAACCTCCAAAAAGTTATTGATCCTCCTTCTGTATTGAAAGTTGCTGAACCAAACTCCAAACTGTCAAGTTGTACGATATCGTCTTTTGTTTAGAAGGTGAAGATAAGGGCACTACAAAAATTGTTCTTTTGCTTGAACAATCTCTATGTGGTATGAAGTCTTTGGATGGATGGTTTATAGGAGAGTTTGTAAGGTGAACTATGATTTGAGGGTTTTTTATGTTTTTTGAATGAAGATATAACTAAAAATGAGCAGAAGCTACAAGAAAAGTTATGTTAGATTTTTGTTCAAAACTCTCTATTCTCTCTCTAAAAGCCACCCTTTGTGTGTTGTGAAAACGGTTTATTTATATATGAAGTTGGCTGAGATTTTGGGGGAAACAAATAAGTTTTTGTACAATTTGGGTATGTTGTATCATCGCCTTTTTGGGTGCATCTCTTTATGTGCTAACTTGGTGCAACCATGGGACTGATATGATGCAGATTTTCAGGGCAGCATTGCAGGTTTTGGAGCAGACTGTAACAGCATAGCAGGGTTGTTTTTGTGGATTTAGTCAAGAGAAAAGTTCAAACAAGACAAGGCTTTAGGATTTGTAACTTAAAAAATGCAGTCTTGTAATAACTTGAATGCTTGTAGCAATTTGAATTGTCTTGAATTGTAGTGAAAAGATATCATGAAGAAATGAAATTAATCGTGTATAGAAAGTACTTAGAAATTTTTTCCAAATCTTACAAAGTTTGATTTTTAACTCTCTTATTTTTTTATGATCAAATTTCATATTTTGGATGTCTTGAATAAATGTGATTTTTGGGACTTAATTTTGGTCAAAAGTCAAAATTTAACTTTTTAGTGTACAATTGACTTTTTCCACCAGTTGACCGAATTTCGTCTATCAATCCACTGATCTCAGGAGATGAATTAAAATGTGTGATTGGGTCAAAATGGTGTATTTTGATTCTTGAAATCAAAGTTTCAAACCAAAAATTCATGTACTAGGTCAAAATCGAAGATTGGCCATTCTCGGTCAAAACCTTAATTTCGACCATTTTGCCATTTTGACAATTTGAATGATTTTATTGGAAAATTGTGATCCCATCTTGATAGAATGATACATATGACTTCAAAATGTTGATTATTGGTCCAAAATCTTGAAGTTTGACTGTAGGTTGGCCACAGTCGACTTTTTTCCAAATACAGCTGATTTTAGGTCATCTGATCAATTGACTGAGAGATTTTGTGATCTAAGACTTTGAAACTTGATAGGAACAATCTTGAGGGTCCATAATGGTCCATGAAAGTCATTTGAAGTATTAGGAGCCCAATTTTCCTTGTGCAAACTCGGACCCTAATTTGAGACATCAATACTGAGGAGATGATTTGACCTGATCGATACTTGCGCAAACTTGAGTCATTGAAGATCTTTGTAGGAAATATCTTGAGAAATGAGAGGGAAAATTTTGGGGTACAAACTTTAGCAAAAACAATCAAAACAAGATCATAGTCCCTCGATGACCCTTCAAATGTTGCCTTCGGTAAACGATCTTAGACCCTTTCAAAAATTGCTAAGGTATCCTACAATGTTGCTTTCTATGACTATACGATGACCCACGCATGTCTCTTAACATCCAATGATAGGGCTTCTTATCAATCAACGGTAAGGTAGAAATATATAAAGAAGGGGGAAAAGAACTAAGACTTTTTGAGTAGGTAGAACGTTCATAGTTGCTTGCTCACAATCATCTTCAAAACAAACATCTTTTCAAATACACCAACACATTTCCAAAGAAAATATTTTCAAAAGTCAACACTTTGTATGCATTCTTATAGAGACTAGAATCATTACAAATCTCGCCTAAACGATGGCACTTTTCAAAAAATAATTTCAAAACCCATCACAAACACGTTTCAAACAAAGCATTTCAAAGTGAGCTAGCAACTAAGAGCTCGTAGATAACTAAGGATGAAAAGGATGCTAACACATTCCCTTTTCATAACCTACCCCCCGAACTCAAGAAAATATCTCAAAAGGTCTTTCATGTTCTTTTCACCCTTTCCTCATTGGATAAAAGAAAAGTCGGTGGCGACTCTTGCTATCCGCAACAATTACGATAAAACGCAAAACACCCAAGTCAGTTCTCCCACTGTATTATAGACTACTAGAAAGATTTGTTAGAAAGCTACTTTCTTAGTTATGATTTGGATCTCTGGGATCTAGTTAAAGACGGATATACATCACTTATAACAAAAGAAGGAAATCCGGTTCCTAGAAGCGAGATGAAAGAAGAACAAAAGCAAATGCTCAAAAAACATCACAAAGCCAGAACCATTCTTCTGAACGCCGTCTCATACAACAAGTACGTGAAGATCATAAACAGAGAATATGCAAAAGATATATTCAATTCTCTCAGAATGACACATGAAGGAAACTCAAAGGTAAAAGAAACAAAGGCATTGGCCTTATTCCAAAAATATGAAGCCTTCAAGATGGAAGATGATGAGAACATAGAAACCATGTTCTTCAGATTTCAAACACTTGTAGCAGGACTAAAAGTTCTAAACAAAGGCTATACAAATGTTGATCACATTAAGAAGATCGTTAGAAGTCTTCCAAAGAAATGGAGACCAATGGTCACTGCTCTAAAACTAGAAAGATTTGTTAGAAAGCTACTTTCTTAGTTATGATTTGGATCTCTGGGATCTAGTTAAAAATGAATATACATCACTTATAACAAAAGAAGGAAATCCAGTTCCTAAAAGCGAGATGAAAGAAGAACAAAAGCAAATGCTCAAAAAACATCACAAAGCCAGAACCATTCTTCTGAACGCCATCTCATACAACAAGTACGTGAAGATCATAAACAGAGAATATGCAAAAGATATATTCAATTCTCTCAGAATGACACATGAAGGAAACTCAAAGGTAAAAGAAACAAAGGCATTGGCCTTAGTCCAAAAATATGAAGCCTTCAAGATGGAAGATGATGAGAACATAGAAACCATGTTCTCCAGATTTCAAACACTTGTAGCAGGATTAAAAGTTCTAAACAAAGGCTATACAAATGTTGATCACGTTAAGAAGATCGTTAGAAGTATTCCAAAGAAATGGAGACCAATGGTCACTGCTCTAAAACTAGAAAGATTTGTTAGAAAGATACTTTCTTAGTTATGATTTGGATCTCTGGGATCTAGTTAAAGACAGATATACATCACTTATAACAAAAGAAGGAAATCCAGTTCCTAGAAGCGAGATGAAAGAAGAACAAAAGCAAATGCTCAAAAAACATCACAAAGCCAGAACCATTCTTCTGAACGCCATCTCATACAACAAGTACGTGAAGATCATAAACAGAGAATATGCAAAAGATATATTCAATTCTCTCAGAGTGACACATGAAGGAAACTCAAAGGTAAAAGAAACAAAGGCATTGGCCTTAGTCCAAAAATATGAAGCCTTCAAGATGGAAGATGATGAGAACATAGAAACCATGTTCTCCAGATTTCAAACACTTGTAGCAGGATTAAAAGTTCTAAACAAAGGCTATACAAATGTTGATCACGATAAGAGATCGTTAGAAGTCTTCCAAAGAAACGGAGACCAATGGTCACTGATCTAAAACTAGCTAGAGATTTGGGCAATATAAGTCTTTAATAACTAGTCAGCTCTCTCAGGATCCATGAAATATAACTGGAGGAAGATGAACCTCAGAAGCAAGAAGAAACAATAGCACTTAAATCCAGATCAGAAAGATTGAAGCCAACTAAGAAAAAAGCATTCCAAGCTGAAGAAGAACTCACAAAAATGTCTGAGGTCAAAGATTCTGATGATGAGGATGAGCTTTCTCTTCTCTCCAGAAGAATCAAACAAATCTGGAAGAAAAGACAGAATAGTTCTAGAAGATTCAGAAACCACGATGATCGTCCAAACTCTTTCTCTCAAGACAAAAGTAGCAGGGAAGTGACGTGCTATGAATGTAAGGAATCTAGACATCATAGAAATGTTTGTCCAAAATTAAACAAGGAGAATTCTAGAAGATACCAATAAAAAAGAACTTCCTCAGAAGTAAAAAGAAGGGTCTTCTAGAAATATGGGATGACTCAGATACATCAGACTTAGAGTCAGAAGATGAGCATGTAAATCTGGAACTCATGGCCACAACTTCTGAAGAATCCTCATCTGACATAGAGTCTCACTTTGAAGAGGTATTTTCTAATTTCGCACATTCTGAATTAGAGTATTATTTATCTGAAACCTTAGAAAAGTATCAGAAGCTTCTAAACAAACTCAAAAACCTGCAAAAGATTCATGAGATTGGAATCTAAGAATACAACAAGTTAGAAAAGGAATTTTATGCTCATAAAGCAAATAATTCAAAATTAAACAATGAAATAATCTTGCTTAAAGCTCATATCCAAGAAAGAAATTTGATTTTAGAAACATCCACACTAGAGGATACTATAAGTAAGTATGATGATGCCTTTCAAGAATTTCTGAAAAACAACATAGACATAAGCAAAATGGCTTCTATGATATATGGTGTTGGTCAAAATGGGAAGAGGGGAATTGGTTACACTTATAATGAAGATCGGATTCCTCTAAAAACAGACAAACCAATACCTCCCTTCACATATCATCACACAAAGTCACAGACACAGAAATTCAATGATGCACGAAAACCAAAGTTCCACAAGAACTCTGGTAAGACTAATGTTAAAAGACCCAAAAATATATGTGTACCAAAAGATAAGATTGTTTATGTTGCATATCTCTTACACAGTAAAGTCAAAACACAAATCATGGTACCTGGACTCTGGATGCTCACGTCACTTGACGGGAAGAAAGCATATGTTCCAAGAATTAGAACTTAAAGATACTGGATTCATGGGTTTTGGGGGAAACCAAAAAGTAAAAATTAAGGGATCAGGAACTATAGGTAATGGAACTCTTCCCTCTATCTCAAATGTTTTGTATGTTGAAGGACTAATGCATAACTTATTATCCATCAGTCAATTAAGCGATAATGGTTTTGATATAGTCTTTAATCAAAAAGGATGTAAAGTTGTTAGTCAAAAATATGGCTCAGTCTTGTTCTCTGGTAAAAGGAAAAACAACATTTACAAATACAAACTTTCTGATTTAAAAAATCAAAATGTTAAATGTCTTATGTCTGTTGACAAATAGCAATGGGTATGGCACAAATGCTTAAGTCATGTTACCTTGAGAAAAATCTCTCAGCTCAACAAACTTGAGTTAGTCAGAGGTTTACTAAAGCTGAAGTTTTCTTCAGATGCTCTCTGTGAATCATGTCAGAAAGGAAATTTTTCTAAAACTTGTTTTAAATCTAAGAATGTTGTTTCTACTTCAAAACCCCTAGAACTTCTGCATATTGACTTATTTGGACCAGGTAAAACTGTGTTTGTAAGTGGAAAGAGGTATGGACTTGTCATTGTAGATGACTATAGTCGTTGGACATAGGTTAAATTTCTAAGGCACGAGAATGAGTCTCATTCTGTGTTTTCTAGTTTCTGTGCAAAAGTACAAAATGAATTTAACTGTAAAATTATTAATATTAGAAGAGATCATGGTGGAGAATTTTAAAATAATGATTTTGAAAATCTGTTGGACACTCATGGCATTTCTTATGATTTTTCTTGTCCTAGAACTCCTCAACAAAATGGAGTTGTAGAAAGGAAAAATAGAACTTTACATGAAATGGCCAGAACCATGATAAATGAAACTAATGTTGCAAAGCACTTTTGGGCAAAATTTGTAAATACAACATGTTATATTCAGAATAGAATCTCTATAAGACATATTTTGGATAAGACTCCATATGAATTGTGTAAAGGAAGAAAACCAAACATTTCCTACTTTCATCCTTTTGGATGTGATTGCTTTATCTTGAACACTAAAGAAAATCTGAACAAGTTCGATTCCAAACAAAGAGGTGTATTATGTTAGGGTACTCTAAACGCTCAAAAGGGTACAGAGTATACAATACAGAAATGTGTATTGTAGAGGAATCTATACATGTTAGATTTGATGATAAGCCTGTGTTGGTTGAAGATTTTGATGATACGGTTCGAAGTGAAGCAAGTTGGATGTTTCATTGGAATAGAGCAAGATGTCATGTTTCGAAATGGTAGAAGTAGTGCTTCGAATGGGCACGTCAAAATTCTGAGCTTTGAGTGACAGTTATAGGGATATATTCAAAAGAAACTTTTGTATATTTCATGCCTTTATCTTCATGCTTTTATCTTTCGAATACCCTTTTCATCCAAAGTCATTTTACTGATTTCTTGCATTTAAACGCTTTCTTTATATTTCGAGTCTTTTACATTCCAGAGAATCTTTTACATTACATGCTTTTATACTTCGAAGTTATTTACTTGTCTTTCTGCAGTTTTACATGTCTTTACAATTGAACCTTTATTCATGCAATTTAGTTTCGCACGTATTTACTTGATCATGTCATTAGATCTTTAATAGAGTAATCGAAGTAAGTTGAACACCTACACAACATTCTAAATACCAACCATGAATATCAGTTCTATAATGAGAATTATCCAAATGACCAATACACCATAGGATCAATCTAGTCGATCCTGCAAGTTACCAGAGAGATTAAATAACAGTCATTAAGATTATTTGATAGTTTGGAGGACTAGCGGTTGTTTACCAGAAATAACTGTAAACAAATTGGCACACCCGGTGGGACGCATCATTGGTCATTACGAAATTTAGAACAAAGTAAAAAATTGTTGAGACGTAACCATTGTAAAAGTAGTATATGAACCTTAGAAGTAATAAGTTTGTTGTTATATGAACCTTAGAAGTGGTAGAATAACCAATAGCAACCAATCCTTACCCAGAAGAAAACGTTTAAACAAGATGTCTAATCCAGACAATCAACAAGGGGAACAAAATATCCCACATACAACAGGCACTAATATGTCTGCTTCGATGGGAACATCTAATGCGATCCCTTCGAATGCACAGTCTGTTGCATCTTCTACCAGTGGTATAGCCACTAATGGAACAAGTGGCATGTCAACTAACAGTTCGATCCTAGGAAATACTGGAACCATTGGTTATCCTGGGGGATTCGTCCCACCATCAGGGACACAAACCCATTTCGCTACCCCATTAACTAGACCAGTCGGGTTCGATGCTAACAGAAACAGAAATTCCTCTTATGGAATGCCAACATCTTTTATGGCGGGTCTGCACACTTCGACATCGAATACGTCACCACAATTAGGGTCTGGGTCTGGGGCAAACCAATTTATGACAAATAACCAAGGATCAGTGGGTTATAGTGCAATGCCTATCTTAACCACCGAAAATCAGTTGGCCTTTAGGCAATTAATGGATGACAGTAACCATAATATGATAGGAGTATTAGCACAAACTATGCAGGAGATCTTTGCCCCAATAGTACAAAATGTAACTGTGACAAATAGAGAAAATGCAGATAACATGAGTCGAATAGCAGATTTCTTCGCTCCCTCAGAAAGGCGTAGGCAGAATCAGGCGGGAGTTCGAGCAAACGTACCTATCATAGAACAAGTTGCTAACGACCCACCCTATAGACCAGCCAGAGAGGAGGTTAATTTAGGGGCAAGGGCACAAAGGTTAGAAGCCCCAATGATTCAAGGCCTACAAAGGGAAATTATGGAACCAGGGGCAAGGGTCGAAAGGCTAGAAGTCCCAGAGTTTCGAGAAGAACAACCTAGAGGAGTTGTCATGGTGGGTCGAAATCAAGATGCTGATGCAGTCGTTCATAGAATTCGAAACGATAACATCTTGGCAGAAAATAATTTAACCACCATGATAGAGAGAATCATGGCCCAGAATGGCCTCAACACAGGAATTAGAAGGCCAAACTATGCCTCTCCTATATTAGATTACATAATGCACACTGATTTACCAAGGGGATATAAAGTCCCTAAGTTTAAAAAGTTTGATGGGGATACCAATGAATCAACAGTCGAACACATAGCCAGGTGTCTAACCGAAGCAGGAGATATAGCCAATAATGAAGACCTTAGAATCAAATATTTCCCAAGTTCCCTGACTAAGAACGCTTTCACATGGTTCACCACTTTGCCTCCTGGGTCCATTGATACTTGGGCTCTTTTGGAGAGATTATTCCATGAACAGTTCTACATAGGGCAATCAGAAATAAGTCTGAAGGAACTAGCCAGTGTCAAGAGGAAGTTTACAGAACCCGTAGATGATTATCTGAATAGATTCAGGCTCTTGAAATCTAGATGTTTTACAGTAGTTCCTGAACATGAGTTAGTCGAAATGGCTGATGGCGGCCTGGATTACTCTATTCGAAAGAAATTAGACACTCAATACTTGAGGGATATGGCTCAATTAGCCGATAGGGTTCGACAAGTCGAAAGGCTAAAAGCCGAAAAGGCCAGAGTTTTTAAAAATAACAAGAAGGAAAGGGTCTCCTATGTTAGAACTGAGGAAACAGAAGATTATCCTGAATTCGAATTCGAAGAGGTCGAAATCGACCTCGCTGAATTAAAACAGGCACCACCTTACTCCTGCAAATTATTAGTTCCCACAAAAGGGAAAGAAATTGTTGAAAATGAGAAAAGTGACAAATTCCCAAAGAAGGTTTATACCTTCGATGTAACTAAGTGTGACGAGATTTTTGATTTACTTGTCAAAGATGGCCAACTCATTGTGCCATCAAATGTCAAAATACCTCCTTTAGATCAAAGGAAGAAAAGAGGATTTTGCAAGTATCATAGTTTCCTAGGCCACAAAACCTCACAGTGTTTTCTTTTCAGGGACCTAATTCAGAATGCAATTAAAGATGGCAGACTGAAATTCGCTGATAAAGCAAAAATGAAAGTAGATGAAGATCCTTTGGATGTTGCAGACACCAATTACTCCGAGCCTGCATGCATTGGGGAAATTAACATGGTGGAAGCTGATCAAAATGACGCTCCAGTAGGAGAGAAAGGTATTGAAAATGAAAGTTGGGTGTTAGTCGAAGTCAACAAGGGGGTCACTGAAGACGTCCACAAGAAACCAGAGACTTCTATTGAAGCAGCATCTTTAGCTGTTGCAAAAGAAATCCAGGTTACTGAAGGCCAGGAAAACCAAAAGCAAGAGTTGACACAGGTTACTGAAGGCCTGAGGCTAGAATTGGAGAAAGTCCAGATCACGAAGCTAACCTCCCCTCAGAAAGAAATATGGGATACTTTAGGGGAGCCCAGTGGAAAGTTTGACTACTTGGTCAAGTATTCTGCCCCAGAGAGTTCAAAAATCCAAATTGGAGATATAAAACCTACAGGATGGGGAGATGATGACACTAAGGGAGAGGATGTTGATGTAAACATGGTAGATATGGAGAGACCTCGTTCTGAAATGGAGGAGGTGGAGAGATACTTAGAAAAAGAAAAGTATAAAATGGAGGAGAATCATGCTGGGGATGCTAGTCTTAAGGATTACCTCATGATGTGCCACAAAGGAGATACGGGAATGATACTATGCCCTAGGTGCAGCATCCTCTGCAACCAGAGAATTGCTGCAAACTTCGAGAGGGTACAAAGGGCACGAACTGGCGTCAACTGGCGCCAGGATAACCAGTTATTCAGGTGTTACCCTAAAGCTGGAGAAAGTTTGTTGGAATTTTTGCTTCGCTGCTACAAAGGGGCAACCAAATGCTTGATATGCCCAAGGTGTTCCGCTGTGTATGATCAAAGCATGGCCAGAGCCTTCGAAACAATCCCTTTCGCCCCTTGCTGGAACCACCAAAAGACTGTTCAGATGGGCCAACGTTTCGATAGCAAATACAATCAACGAAGGCCTGATAGTCCTCATCCCAAGGGCGCTCGAAGAGTGACGTTCAAAATTCCTGCTGAAGTGCCAACAGACAAATGGCTGCAAGTCATAACTGACAAAGGCAAAGACAAATGGAGAAACAATGAACGAAACGCATGCCACGCTATGACATATAGAAGGCAGATCAACATAGCAAAAAGGGAAGAAGTGAGGTTAGAGAACTACAAAGGTAGAAACCCCATGTCAAGATCTCAATGGCGAAGGCAATAGAGAATTCGAAAGGCTGAAAGGGAAGCTGTGGCAAATAAAGGAGCAACGTCAATAAAAAACCAAGGTGAATCTAGCACCAACAAACCCACACCAAATAATCAAACTAAAGACAAACCCCCAGTTAGTAGGAGACTCTTCTCTGAAGTACAACCAAATGAATCAAAGGAATACACTTCAGGTCCAGAAGAAGACGAAGATATGCTAACGGACAACTTCGAATCAGAGGGGGAGTCTTCGCTCAATATCAATTGCAACATGGTATCTGTACTTCCTTGTGAGTTTGGACAGGAAACTGAAATCGAAGAGTATGAGGAAGAAGATACCATAGATCTGATGAAGCATAGGCCTGTGTGTTACTACGTGATGGATAACGGAGTTGTCGAGGAGCAGAATGCGTTCTTCGAGCGTCCAGAACCAGCTATGAAAAATCATCTGAAGCCATTATTCATTCGGGCAAAGGTTGGTGCCCATGGCGTAAATAAGGTTTTAGTGGATGGGGGCGCTGCAGTTAACTTAATACCCCACTTCATGCTGAAAAAGCTAGAAATACGCGAAGGAGACTTCAAACCACACAACATGGTTCTATCCAATTATGAAGGGAAAGTAGGCAGAACATTGGGGGTGGTTCAATTGGACTTGACGATAGGCTCAAGCTGTAGGCCCACCATGTTCATGGTGATCGAAGCCAAGGCCAACTACAACTTGTTGCTGGGAAGAGAGTGGATCCATGGCGTAGGAGCAGTTCCTTCGTCAATGCACCAGCGATTAGTTTTATGGAGAGAAGATGGGATCGTGGAAAACATTGAAGCGGACCAGAGTTACTTCATGTCAGCAGTCAACTTAGTTGACAAGAGGAATTATGACAAACATCTGGCAAAGATTGCTCCTTGTGTCCCAAATGATGAAATCAACGAAACCAGAAACGCACACTATTATATGACCCTTCGCCATGATGGCATATATTGGGATAGAAGAATAATCAGTGAAGATGAAGGAATCGAAGGTACTATGCAAAGACGGCCAGCAGGCTGGGAATTCGACAGCCTTGCTCATGACTGAGTCCTCCTTTTTCAAAAGGATTTCGGCCTATATGGCTGAAAACGAATCAAAGGCGGCCTTAGAGGCTGAAATAAATAAACTGGTTATAAAGGTGAACGAAATAAATGGGGGTAGCTCGAAAGGCTCACCCTTTGAAGAACTTGAAATAGATCAAAGGCTGGACGCCATCTATGATAAAGAACCCTTAGGCTTCGAGAGGGACCCCATAAAGTCAGGTGCCAAAATGTTGGCGCAGGATCCACTCGAAGAAGTGAATTTAGGGGATGAGAACACGAAAAGAATAACCTACATAAGTGCAAAACTTAACCCAGGCCTCAAGCAGGAAGTGATCGAAGTCCTCAAGAAAAACAAAGATTGCTTCGCCTGGGATTATGACGAAATGCCTGGTTTAAAGAGGGAGTTAGTGGAACATAGACTTCCAATCAAGGATGGCAAGAAGCCCATCAAGCAAACTCCTAGAAGATTCGCACCAGCGGTTCTCACAAAGATCAAAGCTGAGATCGAAAGGTTGTTGCGTTGCAGATTCATCAGAACCACAAGGTATGTCGAATGGTTAGCAAATATAGTGCCTGTTATTAAGAAAAATGGTTCTCTGAGAATCTGCATAGATTTTAGGGATTTAAATACTGCAACCCCTAAAGATGAGTACTCCATGCCTGTGGCAGAAATGTTAGTAGACTCTGCTGCAGGGTTCGAATATTTGAGTATGCTAGATGGATACTCTGGTTACAATCAGATTTTTATTGATGAAGAAGATGTTGCCAAGACAGCATTTCGTTGCCCAGGGGCCTTAGGCACCTACGAATGGGTGGTGATTCCTTTTGGTTTAAAAAATGATGGGGCAACTTATCAAAGGGCAATGAATTCGATTTTCCATGATTTCATTGAAACTTTTATGCAGGTGTATATTGATGATATAGTCATCAAATCTATATCTGCAGAAACCCATTTGCACCATTTGAGCCAATCATTCAAACGAATGAGAAAACATGGCTTAAAGATGAACCCCCTTAAATGTGCATTCTTTGTGCAGGCTGGATATTTCCTTGGCTTTGTGGTTCATAAAAAAGGAATTGAGATCAACCAAAATAAAACTAAAGCCATAATGGAGACGAAGGCACCTACGTCAAAAAGGGAGTTGCAATCTTTACTAGGGAAGATTAACTTTCTCAGAAGGTTCATTTCGAATCTGAGTGGAAGAACCCAAGCTTTCTCTCTGTTGCTTCGTTTGAAGCAAGGCCAAGCCTTCGAGTGGAACGAAGCCCATCAGGAGGCATTTGACAAGATAAAAAGATATCTCTCTCAGCCTCCCATCTTGTCTCCACCTTCATGGGGAAAGCCCATGAGATTGTACATATTTGCCTCCGAAGTTAGTATAGGTAGTATGTTAGCACAAGAAGATAGCAATGGCATCGAAAGAGCCATATACTATTTAAGTAGAGTATTGAATGATGCAGAGACTAGATACAGCAATATAGAAAAGTTATGTCTCTGTTTGTACTTTTCTTATATGAAACTTAAGTATTATATAAAGCCTGTTGATGTTTATGTTTCATCTCATTTTGATGTTATTAAACACATGCTTTCGAAACCAATAATGCATAGTAGAGTTGGTAAATGGGCTTTAGCCTTAACAGAATATTCTTTGACTTTCATGCCTTTAAAAGCTGTGAAAGGCCAAGTGATTTCTGATTTCATTGTAGACCATTCACTGGTTGAACAGACTGTCATGAGTTACGCTGAAATGCAACCTTGGAAATTATACTTTGATGGTTCGACCCACAGGAATGGAAGTGGTGTTGGAGTCCTTATAATTTCTCCTAAAGGAATTCCAACAAAATTCAAGTACAAATTAGATGGTCCTCGTTGCTCGAACAACGAAGCTGAGTACGAAGCGCTTATTGTTGGACTTGAAGCTTTGTTGGAATTGGGGGCAACTAGAGTCGAAATTAAAGGAAACTCAGAGTTAGTGGTCAAGCAAATAACAAAGGAGTACAAATGCATAAAGGAAAATCTGATGATGTACTTCGTCATAGTTAACAGGCTACTTATAAAATTTGAATACATGGATATTCAACATATACCAAGAATAGAAAACCAAGAAGCAAATGACTTAGCACAGTTGGCTTCAGGTTATAAAGTTTCCGCCAAAAACTTTGAGGACTTGGTTGAATTAAGGGGTAGAGTTATGGCTACTAGATTCATACCATCATATCTAGAGAGTATAAAATTGGGTCATGCTGAGAAACAGGGATTCGAAATACTAGCCATAGACACCTTATCAGATGCAGATTGGCGAAGTCCACTTGTGAGCTATTTAACAAATCCAACTTTGAATGTTGATAGGAAGATAAAATATAGAGCATTATCATATGTCCTCATGGGAAACGAATTGTTTAAAAAGACCCAAGAAGGCGTATTACTGAAATGTCTAGGAGAAAGTGAGGCATACTTAGCATTGTCAGAAGTCTACAATGGGGCATGTGGGGCACATCAAGCAGGTCATAAAATGAAATGGTTGTTATTTCGATATGGCATGTATTGGCCCAGCATGCTCAAAGATTGTATAGACTTTGCTAAAGGATGTGAAGAATGCCAGAAACATGCAGGGATTCAACATGCTCCTGCAAGCGAGTTACATTCGATCATTAAACCATGGCCCTTCAGAGGATGGGCATTGGATTTAATAGGAGAAATAAATCCTGCTTCGTCTAAAGGACAGAAATATACCTTGGTAGGAATAGATTATTTTACCAAGTGGATCGAAGCAATACTATTAATAGTTGCTGATCAGGAGGCTATTATTGAGTTCATACAGAAACAAATTATCTATAGGTTCGGATTGCCAGAGAGCATAACCACAGACCAAGGTTCTGTGTTTACTGGTAGGAAGATGCAAGAGTTTGCTCAAGAAATGGGGTTTAGATTACTGACATCAACGCCATATTATGCTCAAGCAAATGGTCAGGTCGAAGCAGCTAATAAAGTGATAATAGGGTTAATCAAGAAACATATTGGTAAAAAGCCAAGGAACTGGCATAAAACTTTGGACCAAATACTATGGGCCTGTAGAACATCTCCTAAAGAAGCTACTAACACCACGCCTTTCCAACTCACATTTAGTCATGATGCAGTTTTGCCAGTAGAAATTCATCTACAATCAGTTCGAATTCAAAGACAAAACGAAATTCCATCTGCATTATACTGGGAGATGATGATGAATGAGTTAGTTGAGTTGGATGAAGTTAGATTGCATGCATTGGAAATCTTGATGAGACAAAAGGAAAGGGTAGCAAGGGCATATAACAAAAGGGTGAAAGGAAAAGCATTCACTATTAATGACTTAGTCTGGAAAGTCATATTGCCCATGGACAAGAAAAATAAAACATTAGGTAAATGGTCACCTCATTGGGAAGGACCTTTTCGAATAGTAAAGATGTTTTCAAGCAATGCATACGAAATCGAAGAGTTGGCTGATGATAAGCGAATCCTAAAGGTTAATGGGAAATATTTAAAGAAATATAAGCCACGCCTGCAGGAGATTCGAATAATAACAACGTAATCAAAATATCATAGGAATGCCAAAATGGTAATATGGGATTGCCAAAATGGCGTTGTTCAGATGTTACAGACAAAAACCAAATTTCAAAACCAATTAAAACTAAGATTTAAAAATAGACATTATTCTTCAATCTGTTAAAGGTACTTCGAAAAGACTCAAGCCTTTGTTGAGTAAAACGTCTTTCTCCCTCTAAGGTAGCCACTTCTCCCTTGAGTTGTTCTGCGGTTTCCATTTCTGCAAGTCCTTTGTTGAGGAGCTCTTCGAATTGGTTGCCAGCAGTATTGGTTTCGTAGGCTAATTGTTGTTCTTGAGCCTCCTTAACCTTCTGTTGAAGTTCCTGAATTTGCCTTTCCAAGAGAAAGATGGACTCAGCTTGAGCTTCATAGTCAGTTTTTGCTTGCTTTAGATGCATGGCTTGATCTTCAGCTTCTTGAGAGAGCTTCGAAGCATGCTCATAAGCAGCGTCCATTGCAGTTCGTTTTTCTTGGACCTTTCTGGTAGCAAATTCATCTTGGAGAAGGCACCCAGTCACGTTGTCTAACAGAGATTGAAGATCGAACAAGATAGTGCTAACTGGCAAAGAGCAGGTAGCGAGGTTGACTTTTATAAGTAGCTCCTTCATAGTATAGCAAGTTGTACTATCCTGTTTGAGTACTTCGAATAAATCCACATCAAGGATTGTTCTCCTAATTCTGTTAAGAAGTACAATTCTATCATCTGTGGGCAACGGATTGCTAGTCGAACTAGTGCTAGCCCTAGCAGGTGGAATATCCCTTTGAGCTAGCTTCGCCTTCATGTACTCAATTGGGTCATTTCGTCTTAGGAGAGCAAGCTCCTCTTCAGTCATTCGGGATAGAGACGGTTGAGGAAGTTCCACGCGCAAGGGAGTCACATCCATTTCGACTTCCATGGGTTTATTGGTCACGTCACCGTCACCTTCACTCGTTTCCTGCTCATTGCCTTCTTCATTATCAACCAGATCCACCACTTCGATATCTTCGTTCTCACTACTATTTGCATCTGACTCTGTACCAGCAGTCGAACCATTGTTGGCATCTTCTTCCTCAGACCCTTCCTCTGCAGATTCTTCGTTTCCTTGATCAGAATCAGCTTTCTCTCCTTCAGCGTGAACGTCCTTTGGATTCTCTTGAAGGGTTTCAAGAGGGGACTTTTGAAGAGAAGTCTTTTGTAAAGTCTCTGCAGATTCATGAAGCGTTGCTTCATTTGTTTCTTTTAGAGGGGGAGAAGTGCTCTGGTCATCTTGCTGCTCTGAAGCCCCAGTCAGAACCGCCATGTTGGAGGACCCTTTGTTCTGCACCAGGTTGCTGGAGTCCCCATGAGGAGAAGAGTTGATGGGAGCAGCAGTTTTTGATGGAGAAGTCGAAGTGGTAAGAGCTGGGTTCAAAATGTCCTACAGAGGCAAAGAATATTAAGAGCATGCACCAAGGTAATGAATAATTATTTTGTTAAAAATTAGAGTTCAATTTACCTGTGGATTCTCAGAAGAGAGGTTGCTATCTATATGTTCCAACATTACGTTGGAGGTCGAAGGTGGATTTTTGGATTTAGTTGAGGGAGCAGCATCTCTGGAATCGAGTCCAGAGATACTAGTTGGTGCAGCACTTTTGGAAATTTCCTTCTTCTGCTTCTTCTTCGAAGCAGCCGGTGAATTCCCTCCAGCATTGGGATCCTTCCCAGTAGTGTTTGTTTTTCTTTTCTTTGGAGTGGTTGGTGGGAGTTTATTAGTCTGAAAAGATTTAAACATGAGTTAGATCCAAATCATGAGACATCAGTATATTCGAAACATCAAGGCTAACTGATTACCTGTGGAGTTGGAGCAGTGGTTATTACTGGTGTTGTTGTTGTTGTTGCAGCAGTTGTTGTTGGTTGGGATAGAGTCGCATTATCAATGGTTTCGACAGATGTTTGGGAGGCGCTTCCCTCTTTAGACTTTGAAGCAGCAGTCTTTATCCTGATGGCTGAAAATCGAAACAATTAAGGCAAAAGTTAAAAATGTAGAAATTGAGAAACATTTGGGATTTTCCCAAGCATTCGCACCTGCGCCTTGATCAGATTTAATCGACATGGCAGAAAGGTCATAGCGAAGATGTCCTGGGAAATCGTGGAGCCAATGACGAGCCCATGTCACAGTCTCAGATGGATTTGGTTTATTTTGAAGATATTTGAACATCTCTTTGCAAGTGAACCACCAAGGGTATGGGGGAAACCAAGCCAGAGCCAGTTCTGAGGTAGGCAATCTAGGAAATTTAGGTGGATGCATTTCGAATGCCAACCTATACCTATCCTCAGGTGACAACCCTGAAGGAAGTTTTAACTTAGAAATTTTTTCTTTAAATTTTTCCTTCAAGGTCTCAGCCGCTTGATGCACAGTGGATTCCAAGTGTGTGGGATCATAAGTGGTTTCGAAATAATTTTGAAAATCCCTAATCTCTTTGGCATGAGTGAACATACCTTTCTTGGATTGTACCTGCACATCGAACGCATCAGTTAGTTTCTGTTGAATAGAGAGGGTATCGAACATATAAGATTGGTAGAACTTTGTCCACCATTCCAGAAAACCCTTTGCTGTGAGGTGTGTAGGTTCGAAAGGTATTAGTTCAAAGTGGGCGAAGCCTTGATATTGTTCCTGTTGTAGTTTGGCTTCTCTTGCCTTGAAGGTTCGCCCAGAGGTGATGGCACTTTCTGTTTGGAACAAGGGTTCAGGGATTAGTTGGCACGGGCCAAATTGTCTCGAAACGAAGTTGGGTTGATAAGAAAAAAGGAAGATTTGGTTCTTAGCAGGAGTGATTTGTGAGGAGATTAATCTGGGAAGCAAAAAGGCTTTCCAAATATCTTGAATTTCCTTGCTCTTAACTGCTTCTGAGAGAGCCATGGTGAACCACGATGGCCCATGAGTCCTTGAGGCAAAGGGCGCCATGGTCTCTTCGAATTTGTGTCTCTTGGAGAAGATCATTATGTATTTTGAGAAGAGAACTTTAAAGTCATCTTTGTCATCGTTTGGGGTAAGTCTTCGCAGCCTAGTACCTTCAATGATTATGTCTGTTATCTCCGGATCTTGTTCAACAATAGTATTGGCAGTTGATAGTGAGGGTTCAAACATGGCATTAAGCCATAACTGGAGTAACCATAAGGGGCCAGCTAGCAGGATGTTTTTGGAGGTGTGGGATTTCAAACTCGAAACAGCTGATCTTAAACTTTCGTAAAGATCAACAAGTAACAGTTCGCTTAAACACACCCTCCGATTCTCATGTAAATCTCTAGCTAGAGGAATGAACCTGCTGGCTACCTGTAAGGACCTGCTGCAAAATACATACCTTGATAACCATAAGGTGAGGAAAGAAATGTGTTCCACATCCGACACACTATCTCCTTCAGTGTGGTAGTGGCTAATGAACTTTGAAAAGCTGGCTAATTTGACTTCGAAGTCAATAATGCTCGAATGCTCTTCATTGTCAGGAATGTAGGTTTCTCCTACTGGTGACAAACCAGTAATGGCTTCTATGTCAAAAAAGGCGGGTGTAATCATTCCCCCAGGGAGATGGAAGGTGTTGTAGGTACTGTCCCAGAAATATAAGGACGCAAATAATAATGGATGGCTATAGGTAAAGCCTGGTTTCGATAATTTAATCAAGTTGTAAATGCCTAATTCCTCCCATTGTTGGGATTTCTTGGCTTCTACTTTAGTAAACCAGATGTGGTAGGCTGTGTCAGAGGTGGGGCAGGATCGAAATGGTTTAAAGTTACTATTTACATAATCTAGCACAAAAGGGTCCTTTGGGGGAATGATTGGAGTTTCCACGGTTGTCGAATCAGAAGACTCACCTGTCTTAGGGGTATCCATTTTATTAAACAAAGGTTTAAAATTATAACAAACAGGGAAAATTTTTCTGGTATCTTTTAAGATTTCAAAGACTGTAAGAGGGCCCATTAGAGCAAACCTCTTACCAGCGGCGTTAGTGGGAATTAGTACCTGAGATGCGTAGAGCATTTCCTTCTCTTTTGAAATCATCTGAGGGATAAGCACAGATTGACCTTGATAGGTGCCAACCTTGCTTTCCATTATGGTCCCTGTGTTCTTTCCTTTCTTTTTTGAAGCTTTTTTTAGTTGGGATGATGTTGAAGAAGACATTGTTGAAAGTTGTTGGAAGTTTTTAGGGTTTCGGTGAGAAGAGAGGAAGAAAAGATTCAGAATGTGGGAAGAAAAAATAAAAGACTAAGTTGATGAGTTTTTATAGTGTGGAAGTTTAAACATCCACTGAGTAAGATTGGGATACGTGGGATTCGTGGGTTGGATTGAGAAGGAGGTGGCGTAAAAGTTAGTATTGGTAATAGGCGTGATTAAATAATAATCATTGTTTTGTAAATGCACCTTGCTGTGAAATGGTTCAAGGCGGTTAAGGAATCTGAAAAGCGTCATGATTGACGTGACTGGAGTCATATGCAATAAATGTTACGATGATTCAAAGGTCGCATCAAAATTTTGCGTATATGTTTAAAATAAGTATTTCTCAAAGGAATCGAAATACATATTTTAAAGGGGCATTTTGTTGGCTGAAGATTTTGATGATACGGTTCGCAGTGAAGCAAGTTGGATGTTTCGTTGGAATAGAGCAAGATGTCATGTTTCGAAATGGTAGAAGTAGTGCTTCGAATGGGCACGTCAAAATTATGAGCTTCGAGTGACAGTTATAGGGATATATTCAAAAGAAGTCTCGAAGTGTTAACAAGGCTGTGTCCAAGAAATGAGTTCGAAACGAAGAGTTCCAAAACATTTGAAATTCAAACGCAAGCGGGATGTTCGAAATTCAAAATATATGCGCTGGAGCATTCGAAGACGCGTGGAAGCTAGAGAGGGGCATTGCTTTGCATGTTCTGAACGTGGCAGAATCTTATAGCAAGACCGTTATGGTCGAAGTAGTATAAATAGAAGTCTTAGCATTAGGATTTCGTGTGTCATATCTATTGTACAAAAATTCAGTAAACATTCAAAATACCACATGGCTAGGGAAACGAATGCTCGAACAATGTACGTATGATAACACCAAATGTTTATGATTCAATAAAACTCTTTATCATTTCTAGTTTTTTCCTCTATCTTCATGTCAATATCATTCAAAAGCCTTTACATTAAAGTATTTTTATTCGAAGTCTTTTACTGATGTCTTGCATTTAAATGTTTTCTTTTCATTTCAAATCCTTTACATTTCAGAAACTTTTGTATATTTCATGCCTTTATCTTCATGCTTTTATCTTTCGAATACCCTTTTCATCCAAAGTCATTTTACTGATTTCTTGCATTTAAACGCTTTCTTTATATTTCGAGTCTTTTACATTCCAGAGAATCTTTTACATTACATGCTTTTATACTTCGAAGTTATTTACTTGTCTTTCTGCAGTTTTACATGTCTTTACAATTGAACCTTTATTCATGCAATTTAGTTTCGCACGTATTTACTTGATCATGTCATTAGATCTTTAATAGAGTAATCGAAGTAAGTTGAACACCTACACAACATTCTAAATACCAACCATGAATATCAGTTCTATAATGAGAATTATCCAAATGACCAATACACCATAGGATCAATCTAGTCGATCCTGCAAGTTACCAGAGAGATTAAATAACAGTCATTAAGATTATTTGATAGTTTGGAGGACTAGCGGTTGTTTACCAGAAATAACTGTAAACAGCTTGACCCTAAAAGGTCAAAGCTAAGTGAACAAAATGCAGATGTAGAAATAAGACTTGCGGGTTCTGAAGAAATACCAAATATAAGTAATAAGGATGATGAACCATCAGATCCATCTGAAAACTTAACTATTCAGAAACGACACAAACTAAGACAAGATCGCTCTGAAGAACTCATATTGGGAAACAAGACAGAACCTGTCAGAACAAGATCCACCTTCAAGCAACCTGAGGAAACCATTCTAGGATTAGTTTCTCTAATTGAACCAATATCATTTATAGAAGAACTTCAGGATAATGAGTGGATCCTAGAAATGCAAGAGGAACTTAATTAGTTCTCTAGAAATGATGTCTGGGATATGGTACCCAAACCCAAAAGAGTTCACGTTATAGGCACAAAGTGGATTTTCATAAACAAGCTAAATGAGAAAGGTAAAGTTGTCAGAAACAAGGCACGACTGGTTGCTCAAGGGTACAGTTAACAAGAAGTTATTGACTATAATGAAACCTTTTCTCTAGTTGCCAGGTTAGAATCTATATGTCTACTCATTTCATTTGTGGTTCATAATAATATCACGTTATATCAAATGGGTGTTAAAAGTGCATTTCTAAACGGGTATATTTCTGAAGAACTCTGTGTTCACCAACCTCCTAGTTTTGAAAGCCTAACATCTCCAAAGCATGTCTTTAAATTAAATAAATATTTATATGTACTCAAACAAGCTCCCATAACATGGTATGAAAGATTAAGTTCCTTCTTACTTGATAATGGATTTTCAAGAGGCCAAGTGGACACAAACTCTTTTGTAAAAATAATGGAAACAATCTTATAATATGTCAAATATATGTTAATGAAATTATATTTGGCTCTGCTAATCCATCTGTCTGTCAAGAATTTTCTAAGTTAATGCAGACAGAATTTGAAATGAGCTTAATGCAAGAATTAAAGTACTTTCTAGGGATTCAAATTATCCAAGCACCAGAAGCTACATATATTCATCAAGGAAAATACACCAAAGAAATTCTAAAGAAGTTTGATATGTTAGAAAGTAAACTTGCTAAGACCTCTATGCGTCCTACACGCATTCTAGAAAAAAGATGAAAATGGTAAAAAGGTTTGTTAGAAGCTATATCGTTGTATGATTGGCTCTCTTATCTATCTTACAGCCTCACGAGCAGATATTCTATATAGTGTTTTCTTATGTTCCCGCTTTCAGTCAGATCCTAAGGAGACTCACCTAACTGTAGTTAAGAGAATCCTCAAATATTTGAAGGGTACACCTAACCTTGGCCTGATGTATGTAAAAACATCAGAGCAAAACCTGTATGGATTCTGTGATACAGATTATGCAGGCGACAGGATAGAACGTAAGGGTACTTCTGGAAACTGTCAGTTTCTAGGAAGAAACCTCATTTCCTAGTCAAGCAAGACACATTCAACCATTTCACTCTCAACTGCAGAAGTTGAATATATCTCAACATCTCTATGTAGCACCCAGATGCTCTGGATGAAAAGTCAACTTGAGGACTTCCAGATTTATCAAGATAACATACCAATCTTCTACGATAATACAACAACAATTTGTCTAAGTAAGAATCCTACCCTTCATTCTAGAGCAAAGCACATATAAATTAAGCATCACTTTATCAGAGACTATGTTCAGAAAGGGACTCTTATTTTAAAATTTATAGATACAGACCATCTGTGGGTTGACATATTCACAAAACCCTTATTTGAAGATAGATTCAGATTCATTCTGGATAATTTACACATGACCTTATGTCCTGAATAGGTTTCTGGTAAACTGCTTAACCAAATGTGAATTGTAAATTAGGCTTTCTGACTTTGTTATTTCTACCAGTTAGAAATAATTCTCTTAAACACCTTGACACACAGCAAAGACGTGTCTATTTTTTGCTTAAGCAAGAAAGGAACCTGGAACCCGTCAATTCCAATTAATGTAACGCACTAGAAACATCACCTTGGGCAATGGGATAGCCTAAAATTAGGTTAAAAATCATCATTACTTCTATTTACTTTTTTTGTAAGTTTTTTTTTCTTTTCCTAGTTCCAACAATTGTCTTCAAAAATTCTCTATAAATTCCTTTTTAAAACCCTCTCATTTTCACAATCTTCTCTAATCTTCTCTAAACATCACCTTCAGTACCCTTTGTATTCCTTCTTTTTGTTCTCTCTCACTTTCTTCCATGGATCATCACATTGAGCGTGAACTAGTACAATTCTCTCAAGAAATGGACCAACTGGAAAAAGGCGGTTCCTCTTCTCAACCACAATCGCAACCTCTTACTACTGCCTCTCAAACCCTAGAAAAATCCGTTAAAACCTAGAAATAATTCTCAGTGGCCCTTTCATAACTAATCTTGATATGCCTCTAGATCAACTTGAAGTTTTGAGAAAACTCATGGTAGATTTTAACAACATCACGGATAATAGTTTGATCTTCTTGACGAACTATCTAAGCAAGGTTGGGGATATTTCTTCTTTTGACTCTACGGACCAACTTATGTTGATCTTGTCAAGGTATTCTGGATTCACGCAAATGTAAATGAAAAATACATTGTCTCTCATATCAAAGGTGCAAAACTGGTAATTACTGAGAAAACAATTGCTACGCTAGTAGATTGGACACACAACCCTGGAAGAAGAGTGTACAACGCCCCTTCAAAATCTAGGTATCTCAACGATACGATTCAAACAACAATCTTCATAGAATCTGGTAACAAGATTTATGGAAAAAACTCAAGAACTTTCTCCAAAATTGAGAGTTTGGTTCAGACTTATTATGGGTTGCATTCATCATAGGAGGTCCACAAGCTCTTCAGACTATGTTAACACAGATCAGAAAGTGATTTTGTTCTGCATCTTGAAAGGTTAAAGAGTAAATCTACCATGTCTTATTTTTCTCTACCTTCGAGACTCCATCATAGAAATGAATCTGGGAAAAATCAAGACCTACGTCCCTCTGGGTAGATTAATCACATACATTCTGGTCGAAAGTGGCTTAGTTGCATACCTTCAATCGTTGAATATGGTAGATAATAATCTTGCCTACCATATTGGAAAATTCTTCAATGGTAAAAATATTCTACATATGGGTATCATTCAGAAGATTCAGGTTAAACCCTCTCTTGACACCAAGAAGCAGAAACAGATGAACACTTGTTCACTTGTTGATGAGTTTCCACTTTTTACCAAGCTTGAACTTCCCGAAATAATATATGCTTTTCTTGAAGAAGAAGGCCTTGATCCAGCCGAGTTTGATTACAATTATCTTATGGATGCTCCACCTGATGTCCCTTCCAAGAAAAGAAAATCTAAGCCAAAGAGGAACCTTACCACTCAGAAAGTCCTGAAGATTTCTGAAACATCTTCCACCAAAAACCAATCCTTAATTTCTGACACTCCAAGTAAGTCTCATGTATCTAAAGTTCCTGCTCCTTTTGTTGAAAATGCTAAATTCATCCTTCCTACTCCACCTCCAACAACCTCAACCACAATGACAACTTCATCCACGCCACCATCATTTATAGACACTTCTGCTCCCACCGAAAAATCCAAATTGACTCAATTACAAATTGAACAATCTTCATCTCCACCACAGCAATAATCTCAAACTGCTCCTGAAACTCACTCACAATAATCACCCCTTCTATCCATTGTTCAATACATTCCTTCTACCACACCAACACCCTTTACGTTTCATTCACAACCAACCTCCTTACCCACTCAAACCTTAGAAGTTTCCTCTCCTCCAATCACCTTAGCCATTCTAGAAGGAACCAACTTTTCAGATCTTTCTGACCATGGTCCCATGAACCAAGCAGGATCTACTTAAGCTCACTCTAATTTTGAAGCCACTCACTCTATAGAATCTTCATCCACTTAGTCTCAATCCACTTCTCCAAACAATCTGGAAGAACTAATCTCCAAGCTCTGCACCAAAGCCACACAAAAACTGATAAAAATTCATGAAAACTCCAGCTCAAGTCTTAACACTGATGAAGTCAAAACTAGCTGGGATATGTTCCAGAACTTTCTCGATAACCATCTTCTTAGAATTAAGAATGATTCTATTGATCTTCAAACCAAATATGTTGCTGAAGCCCTTCAGCGCTATCAAGAAGCTGAAGCTCAGAAAGAAGCTGAAGAAACAGCTCTGAAATCAGCTAAAGAAGTCGCTCTAAAGGCAGCTGAAGAAGCAGCTCAGAAAGCTCTAGAAGAGAAATCAAGGAAGAGGTTGGAAGAAGCCAGCGCACCCCCAGACAGTTCTATGGTTTTACGTGAGCTTCTAAGTTCTATGGATGAACTAAGAAAGGATCAGAAGGAAATTCATAAAGATCGGAAGGAATTCCAAGAAAGACTTGACAAGCAAGATGAAGTTAATACTAATCTCCAAAATCTACTTGCCTAGCTTACTAAGAACGCCTTATCAAAACCTCCTTAAACCTTCTCTTGTTTTTCTTCTTATCTCTTTTCTGACAAAAAGGGGGAGTTACAAATGATTTTAATATATAACTATTCTGGCCTAACTCCATGCTCACATTTTATCTAGTCTTTTCTGCCAAAAAAAGTGTTTCTAAAAATATTGCAGGAAAAGCAAAGAAATCTCAAAACCAAATTATGTAAAAGAGAAATCACTCTCAAAAAGAAGCGAATATTAGACTCAGGGGAGTTTGCAATCTTAAGAGAGATCTCTAAATATAATTTCAAATCATAATGTACTATTTTGTCATCATCAAAAAGGGGGAGAATGTTAGAGTAAGAAAGCTTCTAACCATTTCTAAGTTTTGATGATAACAATTATATGTGAAATTATATGTGTGCATGTCAAGTATTATAAAATGCAGGTATATCTAATGAAACATCAAATGTTCCACACGGACCAAATCAGAAGCATTCTAGCAAAGTTAAAGAAAGCTCAGCATCAAAAGCAATGTTGACCAGAAACTCTAGAAATTATCAGTATGAAATCATGTGATCAGAAACATATTCAAAATATACATTCAAAAGCGTAAGATGAGAAATCACTATTCTCGAGGCAAACACAATGATTACTTATCTCAAACAGTACCTTTGAAACATGGAAAGAAGTAAACACTCCTCCAAAAGTAAAAATCATTATATCTATGAGGAAATGTGTATTAAGGAAATATCTCAACGTGCCTAGCTAGCCCAACAACACTTTTTCACAATGGCTATAAAATGATCGCCACACTGTTTGTGAAAAATAACAACGACTACAAGAACAAAAATAATCGTGCTACAATATTTCATACTCACGCTCAAAATTCTAAATCAGTTACAAATTTGTTTGCAATGAGTTGTTGCACAAAGGTGTAATTTCATCAGATAGAAAATGTAGTGTTTATCAACTTTATAGAAGCACAATTTTGTAAACACAAAATATTGTTCTACATGTAAGTTTGCACATTTCCTCAAGTGACTTTTTAGTCTGTATATTTGAGAGGGCTAAGAGGTCTTTCTAGACTCTTAGAGGCTATTTTGTAATCTATTGAGATTAGTGAATTAAGTCCTTGTTGAAGGCGAAATCACCTTGGAGGGTGGACAAGATGTAGCCTTAGTTATAAGGTGAACTTGTATAAAAATAACTATGTTATTTTTATTTGGTTTTTCCTTACAATAACTAATTATCATTGTGCGCTAGTAATAAAACAAGTTTTTTTAAGAAATTTTAGAAAAGCCAATTCAACCCCCCTTACTTGTATTTTCTCTAACCTTCACATACAACCCCTTGGATGTCTTTTCCATTACAATAGAATAAGAGTTCCATGTTCTCATAGACTTGATAATAATATCAAGTTTTAGTAAACAACTTCCATCTTGTTGATTAGAAACACAGCCAAACATATTGAGAAAAATATATTCTCAATAAAAAGATGTCAAGACATTAGATCTGACATTTCTTCAAGGACTTCCAACTCCAGCTTAGAACATGTCACATGAGAGCAAGAACACATAGTTCTGGCTACTTAGAATAGAAGAATCTTCCAGGTGTTATTGAGAATGTCATTGACGTTTAACCTTGTCCTCCATATCCTAACATAGAAAACTCCAATACTTCATTAGCTGAATACCAAAAACTCCTTTACAAGTAGAGGCTAGGCTCTTGAGCTCTTGTAAATTAGATAGAAATAAACTGACCAGAGAATATCCAACAAACTGATCAGAAATCTTCAGCATCTGATGACACCTGTATCAGGCTTCCAGAACTCTCACTTTGCATGCATTAACCAGATTCATAAAAAAATTCTTAGGATTTCTCAACAATTGATGTTGCACCCTGGTGTAACATCTAGACTACACATATCTTTAATTCCAAATAAAGGATAAGAAACTAAATACTTATGGATGTCACAAATAACAATTGATTTTAAATCCATGTTTATATGTCCATGCACACACAAATCATGTATTTTTCCCATGTCAAGGAAAATTTTAAGACATCAAGGCTGACATTCTTGATTCAACTTGCCATAAAATATTATGACTTTCTCTTGCTGACTTAGTTAACAAAGCCCTATCAACCTTTCCTTGAGAAGGATTACATCCTAACAAAACAGATTAAGTTCTAGGATTGCCTTCATTAGAAATCTCAAATCAAGCTCCTCAAGAGATGAATAAATTGATCTTGTCTTCCTAGAGTATATTCATCATGATTACTTTCTCTTCTGAGCTCTTTTCATAGATAAAAATGCCTTTATAAGTGGACTTGAAAGATATTTTAAGTATCTTTGGCTACTTTATACGTGATAAGAGTGCTTACGAATCAGAATGTGAAAGAATACACACAACCTCTTCTCTTTGTCTTACTCTCAGCTGGTCTTGTAATTTTATAAACACTGGCACAATCTTGAATCATTAATTTGTATAATGAACACCTCGAGCTATTCCAAGAGTATATATTCTTCAGACCATAACTTAAAGAACACACATCAGATACATATGCACCGAAACATATCACATCCTCTACAACCTCTAGGCAGGATGTCAAAAAAACATCTTATAGGACATTATGCAAAGAGACATCCCCGGAACCAGCTAGCAATTAATGATAAGAGTATATTGACATAACTCCCTCTGTCATGCCTAATACAGCTTCCTCCTCAAGGGAAAACCCAAAACATCAGAAGATAAACCAACCTGAGCATCACAGGTTAACAAATCAGAGTCACATATAGCAGAAGAAAAGTGCACCTCACAAATAACACTATAGTCATAGCAGCAGCTACAACCAGCACTTTGTTCCTTCAAGTTCAATGCACCAGAAAGTATCTTCCCTAGATCTAACCCAGAGCAAGATGTCGGCTCTGATACCAATTGAAATTATGGTATACAGATAACGAATGTCCTAACACATGTAAGACACTGATCTCTATTTAACATCTCAAGGACAAGATAAAGCATACTGATATAACTTATCAGTCTAAAGTCATAACAGATGTTCCAAAATCTTATATGACATGGAAATCAATCAAGAAACAAAATTTAACAATGTTGAATGATAATAAAACAAAGATATGATGACCTAGTTCGGTGTACAACAACACCTACTATGGGGGCTATCAAGTTAGGAAGGAAGTTCGGTATCAGAAGTATTAGTTCAAAGCATAAACAATCCCAGTTTGCAACATCTCGCCTGATCCCTACCCAATGCAACTTATACATAGGTCCTCCCTAAATATGAGAAATCGCCATCTCACTTCCTAAATCACCTCAATGATATCTAACAATTACCACCTCTGGTGACTGCATCAAACTACTTGAAATATACCCCTTTCAAATAAAGTTCAGCCAAGACTCTTGACTAACAAACACACTTGGATTTGCTTCAAAGCTTCATCCAAGAGCAACATACAATTCATTACCTAAATGCTTATGAATTTGTATAGAAACAAGGTCTACCACAATGTATCAAATAGATTAAAGGGTGACTTACAACACAAGAAAGTACACGACTCTCAAAACCCTAAACCCTTATATTTTCTTTACAAAAGTATTTCACAAGGATTAGTTAAAAGACCTAGGTCTAAGTCTTCCTTTTATAATCTTCGATTGTCCATGGGCTTCGAATCTTCTGTTAAAAATAGGACTCCAATCATTTTTTTCCTAATTTGTCTCCATAAATAGAAACTTATAAGACTCCTTGAAATCAGATTGAATCTCTTCAATCTTCAACCTTAGCGCCACATAGGATAACATAATATTCCAAAATATTCTGTCTCTGTAACAAACAGAACTAATCCAACTATCCAGTTGATCACAGTCACAATGTCGAATGATTTTGCATAGGAGATCTTTATTCGACATGTTTCTTCTGATGATAGAACTTCTTTGTTTAACATGTTTGTTCTTCACATATTTTAACATCTATTCAGTAACTAGTTTTACAAAAAATTAGTCAAATCTTTAGAGCTTTCAACAATCACTAGAATAGTGACCATACTTCTGACAATTGAAACACTGAATGTGACTTTTGTCATGTTTTTGACCACCACCTCTTCCTCTAGTATCAGAATACTCCCCCTTAACTCATGCTTAGATCAACAACAGAGAAATATATTCTCCCTATAGAACAACAAGCACACACCAAGTGCACAAATATCCTGGAGAAAAAAACTGCAGACATATGTAATTGATAATATGCATTTACAAAAACAGGACCATTATTCCTCATATTTTATAAAAAAAATTCTCCATGTCAAGAGGAAAACCCAAGACACAAGAAAATCCAAAACATCAAACCAATATGAACTACCCAAGTTTACACATCGGGGAAGATGTCATAATATTTGGTAAGACATCATGCACACATATATCACCATTAGTAGTAGCAGCAGAAGCACACTATAACATTAGGAACAAAACAATCTTGATCATCTTCAGGTGGTCTTCCACCTCTTGCCCCTGTCAAATAACATCCTGCACTCCTTAATTATGTCACATGTTTTAGGAGTGTTACCATTGAACTCCCTTATCATCACCTCAAAATATGTCTTCTTCAAATCAGCCCTTTGCGGAGATCTTTTGTTTATAAATCCTCCTTCCTTGTCCATTGTAACAGAAAGTATCTTCCCTGAATCTCACCCAGATACAGATCAGGATGCTTGCTCTGATACCAATTGAAATTTTGATATGCAGACATCAGATGTCCCAATAAATGTTGAGACACTGATATCTAATCAAAATACAATGAACATATTAAGATATAGTTAATAGTGTAGAAAGTAAACATAACATACAAAGTTGTTAACCCAGTTCAGTGTAGAACAACACCTATGTATGGGGGCTACCAAGCCAGGGAGGAAGTTCACTAAATAGTATCAATCAAAGCTAAATTCCCCCGTTTACAACTTAATACTTAATCACTACCCATGTTATACTTCTAACTAAGTCACGCCTAGGTATGAGACCCCTCTCACTTCCCTTTCAGTGACAAACAGTGATTGAACAACTCTAAACACTTAGAAAATAACAGAAGTCACAATTCAAAGATACACAATCATTTGATACTTAAAAGCTTAAGAATGATTGACAGAACTTACAACTCAAAAGAACAGTCCTACTCTTATACCAATATGATATTAGAGAAGCTCATAATTAACACACACAAACCCTAACAAATACAACATAAATTCCACACTAAAACTAGGTTAGTGATAATCTATTTAAAGCACACATCTGGATTAGATTGGGCTTAAAAAACGCAGCAAGGAGTCTGCTAAAATTTTGCATAGAAAATAGGTCTTTAATCAAGGGCTTCCTAAAATGTCTCAACATTCCTAAAATTTCTCAACATTAGAAAACTGAAGAACTTGAATACTAACACAATCTATGATTCCTCGGTCTTGGACGCCATATAGGCTTACTTAATATTCATAGAATATTCAGTAATTTAAATCAACTGTATCCAAACTGTAAAAACTATAATAGACCAGATGTCCTACTCTTCTGGTTAGGACATCACATTCAACATGTTGAAACTATAAGTTGAAACATCTTGTTCAACATGTTGCTGCCAAGTTAGTTTTACCAAAATTAATATCAATCACAAAAATAGAGAATTGCACAAATAATTCATAATATTTGGTCTTCATTTATAGATTGTCATCAAAATCCTTGTTGATCCTTTATAGCTCTAACTCTCTTTCTCCCCAAATAACAACCCAAAACCACCAAATTCTAAAATATCACTTCTGTGGCTCTAAGATAATTTAGAGACTCTTCATTCTACACCTTTAGTCGAGACCCACATTATTAAGTTGACACTCTTTCACTACAACCATTGCGCCGTCACTAGTGGGGAGAGAAAGGGAATTGCTAGAGGTGTTAAAGTTGTAGATTTGAGTATTGCACCTAGTGACAAGTGAGAGTGAAAAAAGGACAAGATCATATATGAATTGTGCATCATAGTAATCAGTAGGCTACTTGATCCAATGATTGTCAATAATGGTTCACCTTATGGTTCACCATTGTATAAATAAAATATATAATATTTTTATTAAAATATCCTTATCATACATCAATTTCTTCACATTATCATAAATACAAAGTTAAAAACTTGACTTAAGAGTAATGCTAGTAATATTAATTAAAGAAAATGAGTATTATATTCTATTTTGGATAGAACTTTGGTTGGATGGTATGTCATTGAAGGATAGATTTAGTAAGTTGTTTGATTTAGTGGAGAATAAAGGGCCGACAGTAGTAGAAATGAACAAATTGGGATGCGGAAGGATGAGGAGGCATGGAAGTGGTGTATGAAGTTGTTTGTTTGGACAGAGGAGTTAGTGGGAGAGTGTAATGAATGGCTAATCTCAGTTGTTTTGCAAGTGGAAATGGAAGATCACTGGTTGTGGAATTTACATCACACTTCTTGATACACGGATAACAATGCTTATAAATATTTGTCTAAAGTTGATGTCATCAATAATCAGGCTAATTTCCAATTTTAAGTTTGAATATTGTTCTGCTTAAGATAACTATTTTTGGATGGCGATTACTTATGAATCATATACCAACGAAGGACAATCTGGTTAGGTGGCAAATTCTTATTACAAATCATCATTTATGTGTGACAAATTATTGAGTGGCTGAAGATAAAGATTGTTTGTTTGTAAGATGTGATTTTTTGGTGGACTGTGGATTATTATCTTAATTGGTTAGGATTTTCAACGGTATCTCAGGAAAAGGTTCTAGACCATTCGTTGTAGTTTGGTGGTCTTGGTGGGTTCGCGAAAAATAGCATATTGGCTTTTAACAGTATTTAGATCGTCGTGGTGTAGATTATTTGGAAAGAGCGTAATAGACGTATTTTTCAAAATAAAACGGACCAATTGCATGCATTATCTAAAAAGGTAAAGCTTCATTCATATTGGTAGTTAAAGTCGAAATATATTTCTTTCAATTATGATTACCAATTTTGGAGGATAAATCATTTATCTTGTTTATCATCTATTGTATAGATAGTCCGTTTTGCTTTTGTTAATTTTTTAGATTGTATTCTTCAACTTGTTCTTATCATTTTTGATACATTATGTATTAAAGTAATTTGTTTTGATTATTTATATATCTTATTTTAACTTTTTCAAAAAGAACTAAACGATATAATCGAATAAAAGTATTTAATATTATTTAAAAAATTAAATATATCATTTTGTTTTAAATAGTTATTGCTTACAAATATCTTGTTATTTTAATACGGGTGAAGCATAAAAGATTACAATGGTTAGAAGTGGATATGTGGAACACATAAGTACTCTATTTGTCTCAAAATGAGTGACTTTACTTAAAAAAATTTATAAACGAATGAGAGTGGAGTATTTTGACTAAAATATTTTTAAATGTATTGGTGTATTCATTTTTATCATAAATATAAAATATTGAATTGATTTTTTTGATAAAATATATTTTTAAAATGATAAAATAATATTAATTAGATAATATAATAAAAAATAATTATTACTATTTTATATATTAAGAATGTAATTTATTTATTTTTTTAAAAATTATTTTACAAATGGTCCACTCAAGGCTGAGAGAGAATAAATAATATGAGGATCATGTTAAATTGTAATTCATATGTGTCAAAGAAGATTTGATTTGTTTTAGATTTAAATAGATTTGATTTAAGTCTAGAATAGATTTGATTAGATTTGATTTAGTAACAAAAAGATATTTTTTTGGCCTTGGGCTTAGAGTGTAAGCTCAGTTATAAATAGAGGGAGTAACCCCTATTTTGAAAAAAGTCAAGCAAGACAATTCATTGTAATCACAGAATTTGCAGTTGCAAGTGATTAAGAAAGTTTTCTACAGTTTGTGGGCAGAGAGAAACTCTGCAAAAATATTTATCTTGTTTTCTTTTATTTGTTTTTTCTCATAACTAATCATCATAGTTGGTCGAAATTCATCATTGTATTAGGTGGATTTCCAACATCTGGTATCAGAGCTTTTGTTTCGATTCAAGGGAAGTGTCAATCAAGAACGATTGAAGAATTCACGATGATAAGTTATGGGAATGCAAACTATCTAGCAACGCTGTCAATTCTGAAAGTTGACATTTATGAGAATTGATGCAAACAGATGAAAGTCTTATTAAGGTGTCAAGGTCTTTGGGACCTTGTAAAAGATGGAGTCGAAGCACTTGGCGAAAACGCTTCAGAAGAAGAAAAGAAGAAATACACAGAATCTGAGAAGCTGAGTTATAAAGTATTATTTATAATTCATCAATGTGTCAGCCCAGACAATTTCGAAAAGATTAGTGATTCAGAATCTGCAAAAGAAGCTTGGGAGATCCTTGAGAAGTCTTTTGGAGGCGCTGAGAAGGTGAAAGAAGTGAGGTTACAAACTCACAAAATGACCTATGAACTGCTTTAGATGGAAGACAGTGAAAACATATCTTATTTCTTCACTAGAGTTGCAAAACTAGTAAATCAAATCAAGATATGTGGAGAAGCGTTAAAAACAAGAGCTGTTGTGTCGAAGATCTTGAGATCTTTAGCTCCTAAGTTTGACCACATAGTAGTGGTGATAGAAGAAGGAAAAGACTTGTCGAAATTGACAAAGGAAGAGCTTCAAGGGACGCTCGAATCTCATGAACAAAGAATGAACAAAAGAGCTGCAGGAAAATCGAAGAGTGATGTGGCCTTGCAGGCACATTCAGCAAAAGAGACCAAAGGCAAAGGAAAGTGTTTCGACAGAGGTAGAGGTGGCTACAACAAATCGAATGGTAGAAGAAACCAAATCGAAGGAGACGTGTCGAATCAAAGAAGACCATACCAAGGCAACCAAAGAGCTGGTGTTGCAAATAGAGGAAGAGGTGGTGGTCGAAAACCTGATAAGAGTCACATTCAATGTTACAATTGTCAGAAGTATGGTCACTATTCGAGTGATTGTCCAGAAAAACGAAAGAATCAAGAAAGTGATGCAAAGCTTGCAAAACATGAAGAAGAAGAAGAGATGATGCTGATGGTCACAACAAGAGATGAAGATAGATTCAAGGACCAATGGTACTTGGATTCAGGATGTTCATCACATATGTCTGGAAGGAAAGACTGGTTCGTCAATATAAAACCCTCAACGAAAAATATGATAAAATTTGCAAATGACAATACCCTAGCAGCTGAAGGTATTGGTGATGTTATGATCATGAGGAAAGATGGCAAGAAATCAGTAATTTCAAATGTATTGTACATACGAGGCATGAAGAGCAATTTTCTCAGTATAGGGCAGTTGGTCGAAAATAATTATAAAGTGTCAATCGAAGATAAGTTGATGAGAGTCGTTGATGCAAATGGGAGATTAATCTTGAAGGCTCATATGTCTCAGAATCGAACCTTCAAGATTGAACTAAATGTGATGGAGCACAAGTGCCGTTCGACTGCAGCTAGCAGAGATGAATGGATATGGCATTATAGACTAGGTCATCTCAACTTCAGAGACATCAGAGATTTGAAAAGAAGAAATATGGTTTCAGGATTGCCTGAAATTGACATTCCAAACGAAGTATGTGAAGAATGTGTGCAGGCGAAGCAACACAAGAATAGCTTCAACAATGATGCAGGAAGCAGATCGAAGGCTAGTCTTGAAGTCATATACTCTGATGTATGTGGACCAATCCAGGTGGATTTGATGGGAGGTAATAAATACTTTGTTACATTCATAGATGATTTCAGTCAAAAGCTATGGACTTACCTGATCAAGAAGAAAAGTAAAGTGATCGAAGTATTTACCAGGTTTAAGTCTATGGTCGAAAGACAAAGTGGTCGAAAGCTCAAAGTTTTGAGAACTGATGGTGATGGAGAATATGTGTCGAAAGACTTCGACAGATTATGTGAAAAGGAAGGGATTCTGCATGAGGTGGTGCCACCCTATACTCCACAACAAAATGGAATTGCATAAAGGAAAAATCGAACCATCATGAATATGGTGAGAAGTATGTTGAAAGGCAAGAGTTTACCTAAAGAGTTTTGGGGTGAAGTTGTTTCGAATGCAACATACATTTTGAACAGATGTCCTACAAAGAAGCTAGAAGGAATTACTCCAGAAGAATGTTGGTCTGGTGTGAAGCCTAGCTTGAGTCATCTGAAGGTATTTGGATCTATTGCACATAGACATGTGCCAGATCAGTTGAGAAGAAAACTTGATGACAAGTCAAGTCAAATGATCCTAGTTGGATATCATTCGACAGGAGGCTACAAGTTGTTCGATCCAGAGAATAAGAAGATTGTGATCAGCAGGGACGTGATCATAGATGAGTTTAAAGAATGGGATTGGACTGCAAATGTCAAGAAAGATTCAATGGGAATCCTATTCGAAGAGCAAGAAACTCAAGTCGAAAGAGAAGTTCGACAAGAGGAACCAGCAGATATACCAAGTACAAGCAGACCTCAAAGAACAAGACGCATGCTTGCAAGATTGCAAGATTGTGTGATTACATAAGATGATGTAATAGATAATGAAGGTGAGCTGGTACATTATGCTTTCTATGCAGATGTCGAACCTGTTAATGCAGCTGAAGCATTAAAATATTCGAAGTGGGTGAAAGCAATGAACGAAGAAGTAAAGTCTATCAAAGACAACAACACTTGGTCACTTGTCGAATTGCCTCAAGGCAAGAAGGCAATTGATGTCAAGTGGGTATACAAAGTGAAAATGAATTCGAAAGGTGAAGTAACTCGACACAAAGCAAGACTTGTGGCGAAAGGATTTCTACAGAAAGAAGGAATAGACTTCGACGAAGTTTTTGCACCTGTTGCTAGGATCGAAATAATCAGGTTGGTTGTTGGTCTAGCAGAAATAAACAGTTGGCACATATGTCAGATGGACGTGAAGTGTGCATTCCTAAATGGACCCTTAGATGAAGAAGTCTATGTTAAACAACCAGTTGGGTTTGTGAAACATGACGAAGAAAGAAAGGTGTACAGGCTATATAAAGCCCTGTATGGACTGAAACAAGCTCCAAGGGCTTGGAATAAGAAAATTGATAGTTTTCTAAGGGAGAAGGAATTTATGAAGTGCATAACTGAACATGGAGTATATGTAAGAAGAAGCAAGAGTAAATTGCTTATACTATGTCTCTATGTAGATGATTTGTTGATAACAGGTAGCTGCAAGAGTGAGATCGAAGACTTCAAAGGTAATCTCAGCAAGGAATTCGAAATGTCTAATTTGGGTGAGATTTCATACTTCCTTGGTATCAAATTCTACAAGAGCAGTAGAGGTTTGATGATGCATCAAAGAAGATATGCAGGAGAAATTCTCAAGAGGTTTGAGATGGAAGAATGCAACTCAACTTCGACACCTGCAGAACCAAGACTGCAACTGTCGAAAGATGCAGATGAAGATGATGTTGATCCAACCCAATACAGAAGACTTATTGGATCATTAAGATATCTTTGTCATACAAGGCTTGACTTAGCATACAGTGTAGGTATGGTAAGTAGATTTATGAAGAAGCCAAAGGTATCACATCTAGCAGCAGTGAAGAGGATACTAAGGTATCTCAAAGAAACTTTCGATTATGGCATTTTGTTTCCGGCAGTTGATAAAGGAAAAGAATGCAAGTTAGTGGGGTACACTGATTCGAGTTGGTGTAGTGATGCTGAAGATTGAAAGTCAACAGCAGGATATGTGTTTATGCTAGGTGGTGCACCAATTGCTTGGAATTCGATAAAAGAACCAGTAGTGGCATTATCATCATGCGAAGCAGAATACATACCTGCTTCTCTTTGTGCATGTCAAGCAACCTGGATGATGAACTTGGTCGAAGAGATAACAGGGAAATATCATGGAGTAATTACCATGAAGATAGACAACATGTCAGCTATTAATCTGGCAAAGAACCCAATAGTACATGGTCTAAGTAAGCACATCGAAATTAGGTTCCATTATCTTAGAGAGCAGGTAGTAGATGGGAAGATGAATTTGGAACACTGCAGAACTGAGAATCAGATTGCAGACATCATGACGAAGGGAGTGCAAGTCGAAGTATTCATAAAGCTAAGGGTCATGATGAACATAGACAGTTTAGACACAATGAATTAGGTGGTGTGTTAAATTGTAATTCATATGTGTCAAAGAAGATTTGATTTGTTTTAGATTTAAATAAATTTGATTTAAGTCTAGAATAGATTTGATTAGATTTGATTTAGTAACAAAAAGATATTTTTGGGGCCTTGGGCTTAGGGTGTAAGCTCAGTTGTAAATAGAGGGAGTAACCCCTATTTTGAAAAAAGTCAAGCAAGACAATTCATTGTAATCACAGAATTTGCAGTTGAAAGTGATTAAGAAAGTTTTCCACAGTTTGTGGGCAGAGAGAAGCTCTGCAGAAATATTTATCTTGTCTTCTTTTATTTGTTTTTCTCATAACTAATCATCATAGTTGGTCGAAATTCATCATTGTATTAGGTGGATTTCCAACAGATCATAGATGAAAACGGAATTTTAATTGAATTAATATGAGGGGAAATAAGTTTTTATAAGTTTGCATTAAATAACTTAAAAATAATTTCTCCCATTGGTTTACTCCCCTCTAGTCAAACACCAAATGTTTCTCATTCCTAAACCAGGGTTTTTCGGGTCAATTCTCCTTGTCCTTGGTGTCCATACGTGGTGCTATAATTATTGAGATTTTCAAAATGAAAAAATATTTAATTTGTTCAAAGTGAATTCTTCTGACTTGTGAAAACAGCAAAGGATTAGAAATCTTGTATACATCAGATTGTTTAAAAACTTGAACTTTCAAATTTTAACTAATGTTGACATGGGTATTCGTGTGATACACATATTTTTGTTTTTAATATATAATAAAATGTAAATAAGAAAAATGAAATGAAAAGAAAAACAAAATTATCTAATCAAAATAATTTATTATTTTTAAAGAGATGATAAATTGGTTTCTATATTATCTTCTGTATATAAAAATATTTGAATCGACGGTATAATTAATTTTATGTATAAATACTTTTATTTTAGAATTATTTATAAAAATAATTGGCTAAATTACAATTTTGATTATCTTATTTTGGTTGATTCACGAAATTAATTCTCTATTTTAAATTTAAACAGTTTTGGTATTCATATTTTAAATTTAAACAGTTTTGGTCCCTATATTTTAAATTTAAACAGTTTTAGTCTCTCTATCATACTTTTGTACTTAATATTAAGGATGCTTTCATTTTTTAAATAACAAATTAAAATTTTTAATTTTAATTTTTAGTCCTTCCTGCAATTTAGCGACGGTTTTTTACAATTTAAAGATGATTTTAGCGACAGTTTTTTTTACTTAGCTACAGAACTAGAGATCATTTTAGCTACGATTTTGCCATGAGGGACCAGAAGTTAAAATTAAAATTTTTAGAAAGATCATTCTTTGAAAGAAATATTTAGAGGGACTAAAGTTGAAAACCGCTATATTTAAAAGGATCAAAAACATATTTAACTCTTAACTTTATAGATAAAAATATAAGTTAAAAAACGAAAATCTCCTAAAATTTTTTATGAAAAAATGTGAAAGGGAGACCAAAATTGTTTGAATTTAAAATAGGGGGACCAAAACTGTTTAAATTTAAAATAGGGAGACTAATTTCGTGAATCAGACAAAATAGAAAGACCAAAATTATAATTTAGCCAAAATAATAAAATCAATGGTAAAGTTATAGTCGTTGTTATTATATATTTAAATCAATTATTTAATATCAGTATCATATGCACGTATCATATCAGTACTTGTGTGTTTACACGGTGTTGGCTGAAGATTTTGATATTATGATTTGAAATAAAATGATTGGGCTTTGTTTGAATAAAGCAAGTTTGATGATTTAGAATGGAAGAGAATGTTGGTTTCGAATGGAAATATTAAAGTTCAAGGTTTCGAATGGTAGTTGTGGAGTATAAGTCTAAAGCATTGTTCGAAATAATGAGGAGACTATATCTGTGAGGGATATTTTCGACACGAATTCGAAATGAAGGTACCAAGGCGTTTGAAATTTAAACGTGAGCGGGATATTGGAAATTCAAAATACATAAGCATTGGAACGTTCGAGGACGCGTGGAGGCTAGAGGGAAGTATTGCTCTGCATGCTTCAAATGTGGCAGATTCTGATAGCAAGACCGTTATGATCGAAGTAGTATAAATAGAGGTCTTAGTATTAGGATTTCGGTGTGATATCTGTTGTACAAATCCAATAAACATTCAAAATACCGCATGGATAGGGAAACGAATGCTCGAAAGATGTACGTATGATAACACCAACATTTACAATTCAATGAAAACTCTTTACATTTTCCAGTTTTGTCTTTCATTTCCGTTTCATTTGTGCTTCAAACATTTTACGTTTTTTGCCTTTACATTAAAGCCTTTACATTCGAAGTCATTTATTCCTTTCTGCATTTAAATACTTTTATTATGTTCGAACCTTCTAAACATTTAGTAACTTTTGCATCCACTCATTTAATCCTGCCATTTACCCAATTTTAAGTCTTTAAACTTTTTCATGAACATTCCTAATACCATATAGAAGTTATCCTTCGAACCATTCAGTATAGTAATCGAAGTGGATTGGATATCTTAGAAACAATTCTAATTTGAAGTCCTGAATATGAATACCAGTTTTACAATTAGACTTAACGAAACAACCATGTTCCATAGGATCAATCTAGTCAATCCTGCAAGTTACCAGAGAAATTGAATAACAGTCATTAAGTTTATTCGATAGTTTGGAAGACTAGCGGTTGTTCACCAGAAATCACTGTGAACAAATTGGCACACCTGGTGGGACAGGTTGTTAAGAAAGTTGAAAGTAAAGATTTTTAGGATATAATCTTGTTGTGTAAGTTCTTTTCTGAATATCGATTTCGCTGTTATATGAACCTTAGAAGTGGTAAAACAACTAATAGTAACCAACCCTCACCCAGAAGAAAACATAGTAGTGGGATGTCTAATCCAAACAATCAACAAGGGGAACAAAATATCCCACATGGAGCAGGCACCAATACGTCTGTTTCGACGGGGACGTCTAACGTGATCCCTACGAACGCACAGTTTGTTGCATCTTCTACCAGTAGTGTGGCCACAAATGGAGCAAGTGGCACAACAACCAACAGTTCGACCCTAGGAAATACAGGGACCACTGGTTATCTTGCAGGATTTGTCCCACCACCAGGGACACAAACCCATTTCGCCACCCCACCACCAACTAGACCACCCGGTTTCGAAGGCACTAGACTCAGAAATCCCTCATATGGGATGCCAACATCTTTTATGGTGGGTTCGCACAATTCCACATCAAATCCGTCACCACAATTTGGATCCGGATCTGGGGCCAACCAACTTATGGCAAATACCCAAGGTCCAGTGGGTCACAATACATTGCCTATCTTAACCACAGAAAATCAGATGGCCTTTAGACAATTAATGGATGATAGTAACCATAATATGATAGGGGTGTTAGTGCAGACTATGCAAGAAATCTTTGCCCCAATAGTACAAAACGTAACTGTAACCAACAGAGAAAACGCGGACAACATGAGTCGAATAGCAGATTTTTTCGCTCCGCCAGAAAGGCGTAGGCAGAATCAGGCGGGGGTTTGAGCGAACATACCTATCATAGAACAAATTGCTGATGACCCACCCTATAGACCAGCCGGAGAGGGGGTTAACTTGGGGGCAAGGGCACAAAGGTTAGAAGTCCCAGTGATTCGAGAGGAACCACAAAGGGGAGTTATAGAACCAGGGGCAAGGGTCGAAAGGTTAGAGGCCCCAGAGTTTCGAGAAGAACAACCTAGAGGAGTTGTCATGGTGGGTCGACACCAAGATGCTGATGAGGTCGTTCATAGGATTCGAAATGACAATATCTTGGCAGAAAATAATTTAACCACCATGATAGAAAGGATTATGGCTCAAAACGGTCTCAATACAGGAATTAGAAGGCCAAACTATTCCTCTCCCATAGTAGATTATGTGATGCACACTGATTTACCAAGGGGATATAAAGTCCCTAAATTTACAAAGTTCGCTGGAGACACCAATGAGTCAACAGTCAAACACATAGCCAGGTATCTGACCGAAGCGGGAGATATAGCAAATAATGAGAACCTTAGGATTAAATATTTCCCAAGTTCCCTAACTAAGAATGCTTTCACATGGTTCACCACATTGCCTCCTGGATCCATAGATACTTGGACTCTTTTGGAGAGGTTATTCCATGAACAATTCTACATGGGACAATCTAAAATAAGTCTGAAAGAGCTAGCCAGTGTCAAGAGGAAGTTTACTGAACCCATAGATGATTATCTGAATAGGTTCAGACTCTTGAAGTCTAGATGTTTCACAGTAGTTCCTGAACATGAGTTAGTCGAAATGGCTGCTGGTGGCCTAGACTATTCCATTCGAAAGAAACTAGATACACAACACTTGAGGGATATGGCCCAATTAGCGGACAGGGTTTGACAAGTCGAAAGACTAAAGGCCGAGAAGGCTAAGGCTTTTAAAAATAGCAAGAAAGAAAGGGTTTCCTATGTCGGAACTGAGGAAGCAGAAGATTATCCTGAATTCGAAGAGGTCGAAATTGATCTCGCTGAATTAAAACAGGCTCCACCTTATTCCTGTAAATTACTAGTTCCCACAAAAGGGAAAGAAATTATTGAAAATGAGAAGAGTGACAAGTTCCCAAAGAAGGTTTATACCTTCGACGTAACGAAATTTGATGAAATTTTTTATTTGCTTGTCAAAGATGGCCAACTAATAGTGCCATCGAATGTCAAATTACCACCTCTAGATCAAAGAAAGAAAAGAGGATTTTGTAAGTATCACAGTTTCTTAGGCCACAAAACCTCACAATGTTTTCTTTTCAGGGATCTGATTCAGAATGCAATCAAGGATGGTAGATTAAAGTTCGCTGACAAGCCAAAGATGAAGGTGGATGGTGACCCTTTAGATGTTGCCGACACCAATTACTCTGAACCTGCATACATTTGAGAGATAAATATGGTTGGAGCAAATGAAGGTGACACTCCATCAGAAGAGGAAAGCACTGAAGATGAAAACTACGTGTTAGTTGAAATCGAAAAGGAAGTTACTGAGGACTTCCATAAGGAACAAGAAGCTTTGATCGAAGCAGTTCCTTTAGTTGCTTTGAAAGAAATCCATGCTACTGAAGGCTAGGAAAACCAGAAACAAAATTTGACACAGGCTACTGAAGGTTTGAGGCAAAAGTTGGAGAAAGTACAGATCACACTGCCATTTCATCCTCAGAAGGAAATATGGGATACCTTGGGGGAGCCCAGCGTAAAGTTCGATTACATGGTGAAGTATTCCGCCCCAGAAAGCTCAAAGACCCGAATTGAAGACATCAAACCTACAGGTTGGGGAGATACTGATATCAAAGGAGAAGATGTGGATGTTAACATGGTAAATATGGAGCAACCTTGTTCTGAAATGGAAGAAATGGAAAGGTACTTAGAGAAAGAAAAATACAAGATGGAAGACAGGTATGCTAGGGATGCCAGTCTCAAAGATTACCTTATGTTGTGCCACAAAGAGAATGTTGCAATGATGTTGTGTCCCAGATGTAGCATCATTTGTAATCAGAGAATTGCTGCAGACTTTGAAAAAAGACAAAGGGCACGAACAGGCGTCAACTGGCGCCAGGATAACCAGTTGTTCAGATGCTACCCTAAGGCTGGAGAAAGTCTTATGAGGTTCTTAGTTCGTTGTCACAAGGGGGCAACCAAATGCTTAGTGTGTCCAAGATGTTCTGTAGTATATGATCAGAAAGTGGCTGAAACCTTCGAAATAGTCCCTTTCGCCCCATGTTGGAACCACAGAGAAACTGGTCAAATGGGCCAACGTTTCAAGAACAACTACACCCAACGGAGGCCTGACAGCCCTTATCCTTGAGGCGCTCGAAGGGTAACATTTAAAGTTCCTGCTGATGCACCAACGGACAAGTGGCTACGAGTTAGAGCTGACAATGGGAGAGACAAGTGGAGGAATAATGAACGGAATAAACGCCATGCCATGACGTACAGAAGGCAGTTCAATATGGCGAAAAGAGAAGAAGTAAGGTTGGAAAACTACAAGGGAAAGAACCCTATGTCCAGGTCACAATGGCGAAGGCAACAAAGAGTTCAAAAAGCTGAGAGAGAAGCTACGCTAAACAAAGGAGTGGCTTCGAGCAAAGACAAAGAGGAATCAAGCACCAACAAACCTGCACCAAACAATCAACCTGGGGACCAACCTCCGGTTAGCAGGAGACTTTTCTTTGAAACAAAGCAAAATGAATCAAAGGAATATACGCCAGGTCCAGAGGAGAATGAGGATATGCTGACTGACAATTTCGAATCAGAAGGGGAATCTTCACTCAACATCAACTGCAATGTGGTATCTGTGTTGCCTTGCGAATTTAGGCAAGAGACTGAAGTTGAAGAGCACGAAGAGGATGATGCAATAGACCTGACGAAACACAGGCCAGTATGCTATTATGTGATGGATAATGGGGTTGTCGAAGAGCAGAATGCCTTCTTCGAATACCCAGAACCAGCCATGCAAAATCACCTAAAGCCATTGTTTATTCGAGCAAAAGTTGGTACACATGGCATAAACAAAGTCCTGGTGGATGGAGGCGCTGCAGTGAACTTGATGCCTCATTTCATGTTGAAGAAGTTAGGGATACAAGATGTTCACATAAAACCACACAATATGGTACTGTCAAACTATGAAGGTAAAGTAGGCCACACATTGGGGGTGATTCAAGTGGATTTGACAGTAGGATCAAGTTGCAGACCCACTATGTTCATGGTAATCGAAGCTAAAGCCAACTACAATTTGCTGTTGGGAAGAGAATGGATCCATGGCGTTGGAGTAGTCCCCTCATCAATGCATCAGAGGTTAGTATTATGGAGAGAGGATGGCATTGTTGAAAATATCGAAGCTGACCAAAGCTACTTCATGACAGCAGTCAACTTAGTTGATAAGAGAAACTATGACAAACACTTGGCCAAAATTTCTCCTTGTACCCCTAACGACGAGATCAATGAGACCAGGAATGCGCATTATTACATGACTCTTCGCCATGATGGAATGTACTGGGATCGAAGGATAATCAATGGGGATGGAGAAGTCGAAGGCACTGCACAAAGACGGCCAGCAGGCTGGGAATTCGATAATCCTGCCCATGACTGAGTCCTCTTTGTTCGAAAAGATTTCGGCCTACATGGCTGAGAACGAATGGAAGGCGGCCTTAGAAGTTGAAATGGATAGTATGGCTGCAGAAGTAAACAAAATAGATGGGGATGGCTCAAAAGGATCACCCTTTGAAGAAGAAATAGTTGATATAGATCAAAGGCTAGACGCCATTTATGATAAAGAACCTTTAGGCTTCGAGAGGGATCCCACAGACTCTGGTGCCAAAATGTTAGCACAGGACCCACTAGAAGAGGTAAACTTGGGAGATGAAAACACAAAAAGAATAACTTACGTGAGCGCAAAACTCAATTCAAGCCTCAAACAGAAAGTGATTGAAGTCCTTGGGAAGAAAAAAGATTGTTTCGCGTGTGATTATGATGAAATGCCTGGTTTAAAGAGGGAGTTAGTGGAACACAGACTTCCAATCAAGGATGGCAAGAAGCCCATCAAGCAGACCCCTAAAAGGTTTGCACCTGCAGTTCTCACAAAGATCAAAGCTGAAATTGAAAGGTTGTTGCGCTGCAAATTCATCAGGACCACAAGGTATGTCGAATGGTTAGCAAATATAGTACCTGTTATTAAGAAGAATGGTTCTCTGAGAATTTGCATAGATTTTAGAGATTTAAATACTGCTACCCCCCAAAGATGAGTATTCCATGCCTGTGGCGGAAATGTTAATAGATTCGGCTGCAGGATTTGAATATTTAAGTATGTTAGATGGATACTCTGGGTATAACCAGATCTTTATTGCTGAAGAAGATGTTTCTAAGACAGCATTTCGTTGTCCAGGAGCCTTAGGCACCTACGAATGGGTAGTAATGCCTTTTGGCTTAAAAATGCTGGAGCAACTTATCAAAGGGCAGTGAATTCGATTTTTCATGATTTCATTGAGACTTTTATGCAGGTTTACATTGATGATATAGTCATCAAATCAGTATATGCAGAAACTCATTTGCATCATTTGAGCCAATCATTCAAAACAATGAGAAAACATGGCTTAAAAATGAATCCCCTTAAGTGTGCGTTTTTTGTGCAGGCTGGAGACTTCCTTGGTTTTGTGGTTCATAAGAAAGGCATTGAAATCAACCAAAACAAGACCAAAGCCATTGTTGAAACGAAAGCACCTACATCAAAAAAAGGAGTTGCAGTCTTTGCTAGGCAAAATAAACTTTTTAAGAAGGTTCATTTCGAATTTAAGTGGAAGAACCCAGGCTTTCTCTCCGTTACTTCGTTTGAAGCAAGGTCAAGCTTTCGAATGGAACGAAGCACATCAGGAGGCATTTGACAATATAAAAAGATATCTCACTCAGCCTCCTATCTTGTCTCCACCCTCGTGGGGAAAACCCATGAGATTGTACATATCCGCCTCTGAATTTACTATAGGTAGTATGTTAGCACAAGAAGATAGCAATGGCATCGAAAGGGCCGTGTACTATTTAAGTAGGGTGTTGAATGATGCAGAAACCAGATATAGCAACATAGAAAAGCTATGTCTCTGTTTGTATTTCTCTTGTATGAAACTTAAATATTATATAAAGCCTGTTGATGTTTATGTTTCATTTCATTTCGATATTATCAAGCACATGCTTTCGAAACCAATAATGCATAGCAGAATTGGTAAATGGGCTTTGGCCTTGACAGAGTATTCTTTGACTTTCATGCCTTTAAGAGCTGTGAAAGGTCAGGTAATTTCTGATTTCATTGTTGATCATTCACTGATCGAAGATATTGTCATGGATTACGTTGAAATGCAACCTTGGAAATTATACTTTGATGGTTCGACCCATAAAGATGGTAGTGGTGTTGGAGTTATTATAATTTCTCCCGAAGGAATTCCAACAAAATTCAAGTACAAGTTAGATGGTCCTCGTTGCTCGAACAACGAAGCTGAATACGAAGCGCTTATCGTTGGACTTGAAGCTTTGTTGGAATTGGGGGCAACTAGAGTCGAAATTAGAGGAGATTCGGAGCTAGTGGTCAAGCAAATAACAAAGGAATACAAATGCATAAAGGACAATTTGATTACATATTTCTTCATAGCTAATAGGCTACTCAAAAAATTCGAATACATGGATATTAAACATATACCAAGAATAGAAAATCAGGAGGCAAACGACCTAGCACAGTTGGCTTCTGGGTATAAAGTCTCCACCAAAGCATTTGAAGATTTGGTTGAATTAAGAGGAAGGGTTGTGGCTACTAGACTCATACCATCAGACTTAGAAAATATGAAGTTAGGTTGTGCTGACAAACAGGAATTCAGAGTATTTTCCATAGACACTTTGACAGATGCAGATTGGCAAAGTCCAATAGTGAGTTATTTAAAAAACCCAACACTGAATGTTGATAGGAAGATAAAATATAGAGCGTTATCATACGTCCTCATGGGAAATGAATTGTTCAAGAAGACCCAGGAAGGCGTATTACTGAAGTGCCTAGGAGAAGGTGAGGCATACTTAGAATTATCGGAGGTCCACAGTAGGGCATGTGGGGCACACCAAGCAGGCCATAAAATGAAATGGTTGTTATTCCGATATGGCATGTATTGGCCCAACATGCTCAAAGATTGTATAGATTTTGCTAAAGGGTGTGAAGAATGCCAGAAACATGCAGGAATTCAACATGCTCCTGCAAGTGAGTTACATTCGATCATTAAACCATGGCCCTTTAGAGGATGGGCATTAGATTTAATAGGAGAGATCAATCCTGCTTCGTCTAAAGGACAGAAATATATCTTAGTGGGAATTGATTATTTCACCAAATGGATCGAAGCAGTACCATTAATAGTTACTGATCAAGAGGCTATTATTGGGTTCATATAGAAACAGATAATTTATAGGTTCGGATTACCAGAGAGCATAACCACAGACCAAGGTTTTGTGTTCAATGGTAGAAAGATGCAGGAATTTTCTCAGGAGATGGGTTTTAAGTTATTAACATCAACGCCATATTACGCTCAAGCAAATGGTCAGGTCGAAGCAGCAAACAAAGTGATAATAGGGTTAATTAAAAAACATGTTGGTAAGAAGCCAAAAAATTGGCATAAGACTTTGGACCAAATACTCTGGGCTTGTAGAACATCTCCTAAGGAAGCTACTAACACCACGCCTTTCCAACTAACATTTGGCCATGATGCTGTTTTACCAGTGGAAATTCATCTGCAGTCAGTTCGAATTCAAAGGCAAAATGAGATCCCATCTGCATTATATTGGGAGATGATGATGAATGAGTTAGTTGAGTTAGACGAAGTTAGATTGCATGCATTGGAAATCCTGATGAGGCAAAAGGAAAGGGTAGCCAGGGCATACAACAAAAGGGTGAAAGGTAAAACATTCATTGTTAATGACTTAGTCTGGAAAGTAATATTGCCTATGGACAAGAAGAATAAAGCATTAGGTAAATGGTCACCTCATTGGGAAGGACCTTTTCGAATACTAAAAAGATTCTCAAACAATGCCTATGAAATCGAAGAGTTAACTGATGACAAACGGATCTTAAAGGTGAACGGAAAATATTTGAAAAAATATAGACCTCGCCTGCAGGAGATTCGAATAATAGCAACATAGTCGAAATATTATTGAGGAAACGCTAAAATGGTGCCATATGTTTCCAAAATGGCGTTGTTTAAATATTACAAAACCAAGTGTCAATTAATTCAAATAAGCAAATGTTTAAAAATAAACATTGTTTCTCAATCTTGCGAAGGTGCTTCTGAAAGACTCAAGCCGTTGTTGGGTATAACGTCTCTCTCCTTCCAGAGTAGTTACTTCCCCTTTGATACGCTATGCTGCCTCTGTTTCGGAAAGGCCCTTGTTAAGAAGTTCTTCGAATTGGTTACTAACGATGTCGGTTTCGTAAGCCAATTGTTGTTGTTGAGCTTCTTTGACCTTTTGTTGGAGCTCTTGAATTTGTCCTTCCCAAAAGAGAATAGACCGCGCTCGAACGTCATAGTCAGCCTTCGCTTGTTTTAAACACGTTGCTTGGTCTTCAGCCTCTGTAGAAAGTTTTGAAGCGCGCTCATAAGCAGCATCCATGGTGTTTCGTTTCTCCTAAACTTTAGCAGCAGCCAATTCATCTTGTAGGAGACATCCAGTTACATCGTCCAATAGAACTTGGAGATCGAACAGTATAGTGTTGACTGGCAAGGAGCAAGTTGTGGAGTTAACCTGAGTAAGAAGTTCCTTCATGGTATAGCAAGCAGTGCTATCCTTTTTAAGAACTTCGAATAGGTCTACATCAAGGATTGTTTTCCTGACTTTGTTAAGGAGTACAGCTCTAGCATCTGGGGACAATGTGTTGCTAGTTGAACCAGTGCCAACCCTAGTGAAAGGGATGTCCTTTTGGGACAATTTAATTTTCATATACCCAATTGGGTCATTTTGTTTTAGGAGAGCTAGTTCCTCTTCAGTCAGTCGAGGTTGGGAAGTTGGGGAAAGTTCCTTGTTCAAAGGAGTCGCGTCCATTTCGACCTCCATAGTTTCTTTAGTCTTACCCCCATCATCTTCATCCTTGCCTTGCTCATCGCTTTCTCCTTCGTCGCATGGATCCACCATATCGATGGTATTGGTCTCGCTGCTAATAGCATCAGATTTCATTCCACCAGCTGAACCACTTTGGGTTTCGTCTTCACCAGAACTTTCTTCTGCAGTTTCTTCACTCTCTTGAGAAGAATCAGTCTTGTCCTTTTCAGCATGAGTGATTGTTGGATTCTCTTAAAGAGTTCCAAGAGGAGATTTCAGAAGGGAAGTTTCTGGTGGATTTTCTTTGGACTTGTGGGGTGATCCTTCGTTTGCTTCCTTCAAAGGGCGAGAGGTGCCTTGATCATCGTGTGCCTCCGAAGTTCCAGTCAGGACCGCCATGTTGGAAGATCCTTTGTTTTGCACATAGTTGATGGAGTCCCCATGAATAGAGGAAGTGATTGGAGCATGAATCTCGGTTGGAGAATTTGAAGCAGTGGGGTTTGCATTCGAAGTATCCTGCATAAACAAAGAAAAAAAATTAAGAGTATGCACTAAGGTATGAATAACTATCTTTGTTATGAATTCGAATTTAATTACCTGTGGATTATCGGAAGGAATGTTGTTGTCAATATGTTCCAATATTACATTGGAGGTCGAAGGTGGAATTTTGGATGTTGTTGAGGGAGCAACGTCTTTGGGATCAAGCCCAAGAACGTTAGTAGGCTCATGGCCTTTGGAGCTTTCTTTCTTCTTCTTCTTCTTAGAAGCTGTTGGAGAATTTTCACCAGTTTTGGGGTCCTTGTCAGTGGGGCCTTGTTTCCGTTTCTTGGGAGTTGTTGGTGGAAGTTTGCTAGTCTGAAAAGGGTTAGACAAAAGTTAGATCTAAATCATAAACTTCAGTTTACTCGAAACAACAGGGTTAGTTGAGTACCTTTGGAATGGAAATGTCTGTTGCTGCCGGTGTTGTTGTTGTAGTAGTTTTCGTTGTTATTGGTATTATTGGAGTTGCATCATCACTAACTTCAATAGCTTGTTGAGAAGTGTTCCCTTCCTTGGATTTTGAAGTAACATTCTTTATCCTAATGGCTGAAAAGTGAAAAAATTAAGGTAAAGTGTTAAGGATAAGGGAGTTAGAATACAATTGGAATTTTCCCAAGCATTCGCACCTGTGCCTTGATTAGATGTAATCGAAATGGCAGGAAGGTCATAGCGAAGATGTCCTGGGAAATTATGAAGCCAGTAGCGAGCCCATGTCACAGTCTCAGATGGCTTTAATTTCTTTAGAGACTGGTATTTGAAAATTTCTTTGCAAGTGAACCACCAAGGGTATGGAGGAAACCAAGCCAGAGCCAGTTCTGAGGTAGGCAACCTAGGAAATTTAGGTGGGTGCATTTCGAGTGCCAACCTATACCTATCCTCAGGTGACAACCCTGAAGGAAGTTTGAGCTTAGAAATTTTTTCTTTAAATTTTTCCTTCAAGGTCTCGGCCGCTTGATGTACAGTGGTTCCCAAGTGTATGGGATCATAATTGGTTTCGAAATAATTTTGAAAAGCCCTAATTTCTTTGACGTGAGTGAACATACCTTTCTTGGAGTGTACCTGCACATTGAACGCGCCAGTTAGCTTTTGTTGAATGGTGAGTGTGTCAAACATGTATGTTTGGTAGAACTTAGTCCACCATTCAAGAAATCCTTTCGCTGTAAAGTATGATGGCTCGAAAGGTAAAAGCTCAAACTGAGCAAAGTCTTGGTATTGCTCTTGTTGCAATTTGGCCTCTCTTGCTTTGAACGTTTTGCCTGAGGTTATGGCACTTTGTGTTTGGAACAAAGGTTCAGGAATTAATTGGCACAGGCCAAATTGTCGAGAAACGAAATTGGGTTGATAAGCCAGAAGGAAAATCTGATTCTTTGTTGGGGTAATTCTTGAGGAGATTAGCCTAGGAAGAAGAAACGCTTTCCAAATGTCCTGCATCTCTTTGCTCTTGACGGCTTCTGAGAGAGGCATTGTGAACCATGATGGTCCACAAGTCCTTTGAGCAAAATGTGCCATGGACTCTTCGAACTTGTGTCTTTTGGAGAAGATCATGATGTATTTAGAAAATTGGACTTTGAAATCATCCTTGTCATCATTTGGAGTGAGTTTTCGAAGCCTCGTGCCTTCGATGCTCCTGTCAGCTATTTCTGGATCCTGTTCGATGATGGTATCAGCGGTTGATAAAGAAGATTCGAACATGGCATTAAGCCATAATTGAAGCAACCAAAAGGGTCCAGCCAGAAGAATGTTCTTTGGAGCATGGGATTTTAAACTAGAAACTGCTGACCTTAAACTCTCATAAAGATCGACAAGTAACAGTTCACTCAGGAAGACTTTCCTATTTTCATGGAAATCCCTGGCTAGGGGAATGAACCTACTCGCCACTTGCAGGAATCTGCTGCAAAACACATATCGTGATAGCCACAAGGTGAGGAAAGCAATATGTTCTACATTTGAGACATCATCCCCTTTAGTATGATAATGGCTGATGAATTTTGAAAAGCTGGCTAGTTTGACATCAAAGTCAATAATGCTGGAATGTTCTTCGTTGTCAGGGATGTAAGTTTCCCCCACTGGTGAAAGACCAGTGATGGCAGCTATATCGAAGAAGGTGGGTGTTATCATTCCGCCCGGAAGATGGAAAGTGTTATAAGTGTTGTCCCAGAAGTACAATGAAGCAAATAGCAATGGGTGACTGTAGGTGAAGCCTGGTTTCGACAGTTTGATTAAGTTATAAATTCCTAATTCTTCCCATTGTTGAGATTTTTTGGATTCCACCTTAGTGAACCAGTTTTGATATGCTACATCTGAAGTGGGGCAGGATCGAAATGGTTTGAAATTACTTTTAATGTAATCTAAAATAAAAGGGTCTTTTGGAGGTAAGGTTGGAGTTTCAGTGGTTTTTGAATCAGATGATTCGCTGAGGTCTTCAGTTCCTGCCTTAGGGGCATCCATCTTGTTGAATAAGGGTTTGAATTTATAGCAAACAGGAAAAAATTTCCTAGTATCTTTCAGAATTTCAAAAACAGTTAAAGGACCCATTAGGGCAAACCTTTTTCCAGCAACAGTGGTAGGGATTAATACCTGAGAAGCGTACAACATTTCTTTCTCTTTGGAGATCACTTGAGGATTGAGTACAGGTTGATTCTGATAAATACTTACTTTGCTCTCCATGATGGTTTCCGTGTTGATTTTCTTGTTCTTCTTTTTTGATAATTTCTTCAATTGTGATGATGTTGATGAAGACATTGTTAAGATTGCTGGAAGTTTTAGGGTTTAGTGAAAAGGAGGAGAATTTCAGAATTTTGGAGAAAAAGAAGAAAAGACTAAACTGATAAGTTTTATAGAGTGAGTGTAAACACCCACTAAAGGGACTAGGAGTACGTAGAAGTCGTTGATTGGATTCAGAGGGAGGTGGCGTAAGGGCTAGTGTTAGTAATAAGTGTGATTAATAGTAATCATTATTTTGAAACCGCACCATGATGTGGTAACTGGTCCAAGACGGTTAGGTGCTCAAAAAAGCGTCTTGATTGACGTGGGTAAAGTCATGCACAGTAAATGTCATGATTCTTCAAAAAGACCTATCAAAATCTTGTGAATCTATTTAAAATAAATATTTCTCAAAGGGTTCGAAAATACATATTTTAAAGGGGCATTTTGTTGGCTGAAGATTTTGATATTATGATTCGAAATAAAATGATTGGGCTTTGTTTGAATAAAGCAAGTTTGATGATTTAGAATGGAAGAGAATGTTGGTTTCGAATGGAAATATTAAAGTTCAAGGTTTCGAATGGTAGTTGTGGAGTGTAAGTCTAAAGCATTGTTCGAAATAATGAGGAGACTATATCTGTGAGGGTTATTTTTGACACGAATTCGAAATGAAGGTACCAAGGCGTTTGAAATTTAAACGTGAGCGAGATATTGGAAATTCAAAATACATAAGCATTGGAACGTTCGAGGACGCGTGGAGGCTAGAGGGAAGTATTGATCTGCATGCTTCAAACGTGGCAGATTCTGATAGCAAGACCGTTATGGTCGAAGTAGTATAAATAGAGGTCTTAGTATTAGGATTTCGGTGTGATATCTGTTGTACAAATCCAATAAACATTCAAAATACCGCATGGATAGGGAAACGAATGCTCGAAAGATGTACGTATGATAACACCAGCATTTACAATTCAATGAAAACTCTTTACATTTTCCAGTTTTGTCTTTCATTTCCGTTTCATTTGTGCTTCAAACATTTTACGTTTCTTGCCTTTACATTAAAGCCTTTATATTCGAAGTCATTTATTCCTTTCTGCATTTAAATACTTTTCTTATGTTCGAACCTTCTAAACATTTAGTAACTTTTGCATCCACTCATTTAATCCTGCCATTTACCCAATTTTAAGTCTTTAAATTTTTTCATGAACATTCCTAATACCATATAGAAGTTATCCTTCGAACCATTCAGTATAGTAATCGAAGTGGATTGGATATCTTAGAAACAATTCTAATTTGAAGTCCTGAATATGAATACCAGTTTTACAATTAGACTTAACCAAACAACCATGTTCCATAGGATCAATCTAGTCAATCCTGCAAGTTACCAGAGAAATTGAATAACAGTCATTAAGTTTATTCGATAGTTTGGAAGACTAGCGGTTGTTCACCAGAAATCACTGTGAACACACGGGTACTAGTGTGATACACACATTTTGTTATCAAAATTTAAATAAGAAAAACAAAATTATTTTATCAAAATAGTTTGCTATTTTTAAAAGAAAGACATATTTTTAAAATAAATAAAAAATTATTTTACATCAATAACATATATTTTAATTTTCTATATAATATCTTTAAAAAAAAATTCTCTTAAATTAAAAATAATTTTAAAATAAAAATATTAGATACAAATAACTTAAAAACAACACATTTATTTCGTATTTGGATTAATACATTATTGTTATTTTAATTTTCTTTAATTGTACAAAAAGTGTAATAACCCCTGTGTTTGCACGAATTTTATTATGATTAGCTGAGTGTACACATGGTGTATTATCCGTGCATTCGTACGAATACTGGTGTCGTACATAGGATATTGATGTGATACGCACAATTTTATTTTTAAAATGTAATAAAAACTAAAACAAAATTGTTTTACCGAAAAAGTTTATTATTTTAATATATATATATATATATATATATATATATATATATATATATATATATATATATATATATATATATATATATATATATATATATATATATATATATATATATATATATATATATATATATATATATATATATATATATATATATATATAATATATATATATCAAAATATGTCTTTCTTTTAAAAATAATAAATCTGTTTTGGTAAAATAATTTTGATACTTAAATAATAAGAAAATTATTTAATCAAAAAAGTTTATTATTTTTAAAAGAAAAATATATTTTTATTTTTATTTAGAGTATAAATATAGTTTTTTCATATGTACAAATATTTAGATCGATCGTATATTTTACCGCATGTAAATATTAAATTTGTTTTTGATATATTTATAAAAATATTTATACAATCATTTAGT